>CM029777.1:8138774-8738774 GCA_017562165.1 Ectropis grisescens | reverse complement strand
CGTTATCCAACCATCCATCATAGATCGCATCGTCGCCTATTGCAGGCGAGAGGTGATCAAGTGTAAATCTATATTAGTTTAAAAAATGTCTCCGGGAGAAGTGTGGAGTGCTAGTCAGTAATTTGAACTTTTATGGCCAAATAGCTGCGTACCACCATCCTGTCATAGTACTTAGGTATCGCTTATCGTATCGTTACCCGTCCCGTGTTGCGTCCCATCACTATAACGAACAAGGAATGAACAAACCAAAAAAGAAAAAAACTGTTTGGCGATTGCTTACCCTGAATCCATACATGCTGTTGATAAATTCTACTTGTTCTGTGAGCTGAAAATAGCATCTGATGACCAATTCCAGTTCCTTAGACTCGTCACTACGCTCCAATTTTGTACTGTTTTTTATTGCGTTCGCGAAGATCGAATCCTTTTGCGTTCGCGAAGATCGCTTGCTGCACAACCAATTTTTGCTGGATAAATAACTACACTTGAATCCTGGCAAACATTCAGTTTCAGTGTAATATTCGTGTATTATGTTACCGATGATCATAAGGCGATATCTGATGTGCATGACGTGTGCCGATAAGTCCAACATGGTTAGAATTTTTATGTAAAGGAATATGTACGTGATCATGTACACAGTCGATGTAAATCCACCGTAACTGAGGGACCACGCCACGAAGTCGAAGATTGAGGTTGGCAGCCAAATGAAAGTGAAAATGCTTATCAGCTTCGTCAGTTCCCATTTTATGTTTCCATAGTAAGTCATACCGAGATTGCTGTCGATATTTTCGTACTGCTTGAAATACTCCACGCTGATGTATCGTCCGTATTTAAAGACAAAAGACAAATCGACCAAATATTGAAGCAAATCGTAAATCATCTGCACTGTGTCCGTGAACATGATTGAAGGAACAACTGTAATATTTTTATAAATATAAATGTGTTTTAATACCAAACTTAATATATTGAGTGATCCCAGTATCGTGACCGCGATCAGACATTTGGAAATGTGGCAAAATTTGGAACACGTAGCTGGTTTCATGACGTTGCAGTTTATCGCGAATATGTTGAGGATCCAGGTCAGCGGGCGAAAACTGTTGTAGGTTTCATAGACGTGGGTTTTTGACTGCCACGTCACGTCACTGGCCCGTTTATTCATGGCGGCGGCAGCAGCAGATTCCAATGGTAACACTTCGTTCATTACAGAGAACTCTACTATTAGAAACAAAAACTACTAGGACTTCATGGCTATTTGATGGAGAGATTGGTAAAGCGAGTGGAAACGCGAGTGTTGTGCTCGGGTTGGGATGCACAAGTCCAGCGCTAAAGGTGTTTTCCGCGCACTGTAGTGACGGTTTTACTATTTAGGTAAAGTAATAAAACACTCCATTATTAATATCAAACTACTGGTCGCGTGCGACACATTTCAGGGCTGCTCTATTAGCCGCTCGTACCTACAATGTTACCAAATAAATTATGTATTACTAGGTGTGTACCTTCCCTTGGATATTATGAATGAAAATGATTGAGTGCCTATCATCGTGTTAAAAAATTCAAATTTGTGTACCCACTCTGAGTGGATAGTGACGTGATGTAATCCACTACAGTAAAATTAATTTACTTAAGGGTACGTTGCTTACGCGCGTCTTTCTCATTTTTAGGGTTTCGTAAAACGTAAAAACGGGGTACCCTTATGGATTCGTCATGTCTGACTGTCTGTCCGTCCGTGTGTCACAGCCACTTCTGAGACTTTAAGAACTAAAGGGTTAAAACTTGGTTAGTGGATGTATTCTGTGAACCACATTAAGATATATAGATAGATAGATAACTCTTTATTGTGACACAAAAACAGAAATATTACAGTAGAACACTTATGAACTAGCACCAAAATGGCGGCCTTATTGCTTAGAGCAATCTCTTCCAGGCAACCAGCTTAAAGGAAATTCGCCTACAAACATGGTTAGGCGAAGCGAGGTGACACTTTTCCTAATATTACACACAAATATAAAAATTTGTATCCAATACTTAGAACCGAATATCAAATTATTTTTTTCATCGAACCCATACATGTGTGGTGTCTATTGATAGATCTTCAAAAATGATGTTGAGGTTTTTAATATCACTTTTAGGGTTCCGTAGCCAAATGGCAAAATACGGGAAGGACCCTTATCGATTCGTCATGTCTGTCTGTCCGTCCGTATGTTACAGCCACTTTTCTCCGAAACTATGAGAGATACTATTGAAACTAGGTAAGTAGATGTATTCTGTGAACCGCATTAATATGTTCATACAAAAATAGAAAAAACAATAAAGTTTAGGGGTTAATCCCATACTTAGAATTGAAACACATTTTTTTTCCATCAAAACCATACGTGTTGGGTGTCTATGGATAGGTCTTCAACAAGAACAAAATTAAAAATTTTGATTAACCCCCGGCTACCTTAGATTTGTTATCTGTACAACATTATACTAGTCAAGCCCTTTCATTTGATACCCATATTAAGGAAGTTGTGAAAAAAGAAATGTAATTCGCCATTTTGTGGTAGCGGCCATCTTGGATTTGAAATTTGTCATAGTGCAAAGTATTCTACTAGTCAAGCCCTTTCGTTTGATACCCATATTGCGGTAGAAGTGAAAAAAAAATAATTCGCCATTTTGTGGTGGCAGCCATCTTGGATTTGAAATTTGTTATAGCGTATAGTACTCTGCTAGTCAAGCCTTTTCATTTGATACCCATATTGAGGTAGGTTGTGAAGAAATATTTTGTCCGCCATTTTGTGGAGGCGGCCATTTTGAATCGATATTAACCAAACATAGCTAAGAACACCCGCACGGATATTAACTTTCAAATAAAAAAAAAACGCATCGAAATCGGCCCATCCGTTTGAGCTCCACGGTGCCACAGACAGACACACACACAGACAGACAGACAGACAGACAGACAGACAGACAGATAGACAGACAGACAGACAGACAGACATCGACGTCAAACTTATAACACCCCTTTTTTTGGTCGGGGGTTAAAAATGATATTGAGGTTTGCGCGAGGGACTCGAGGGAGGTAAAAAGTGTCCCCCCCTGTAACTTCTAAAATAAAAAAAAAAAAGAATGACAAAAATAAAAAAAAGTGTATGATGTACATTACCATGTAAACTATCAACTAGAATTGGTTTAAATGAGTATTTAGTAATTGGTTTGAGTAAGTAGTTTTATTTTTAACCCCCGACCAAAAAAGAGGGGTGTTATAAGTTTGACATCGATGTCTGTCTGTCTGTGGCACCGTAGAGCTCAAACGAATGGGCCGATTTTGATGCGTTTTTTTTATTTGAAGGATAATATCCGTGCGGATGTTCTTAGCTATGTTTGGTTAATATCGATTCAAGATGGCCGCCTCCACAAAATGGCGGACAAAATATTTCTTCACAACCTACCTCAATATGGG
The DNA here is from genome assembly GCA_017562165.1 of Ectropis grisescens. Lineage (NCBI taxonomy): Eukaryota > Metazoa > Arthropoda > Insecta > Lepidoptera > Geometridae > Ectropis > Ectropis grisescens. Next base: position 8,735,335 of record CM029777.1, on the reverse strand, counting down.
TATCAAATGAAAGGGCTTGACTAGCAGAATACTATTAATTACAATAAAAATCAAACCCAAGATGGCCGCCACCACAAAATGGCGAATCATGTTATTTTTTTCACTACTACCTCAATATGGGTATCAAACGAAAGGGCTTGACTAGTAGAATACTTTGCACTATGACAAACTTCAAATCCAAAATGGCCGCTACCACAAAATGGCGAAATACATTTCTATGTTCACAACTCCCTTAATATGGGTATCAAATGAAAGGGATTCACTAGTAGAATGTTGTACAGATAACAAATTAAAGTAACAACGAACTAGAACTTTTATGTAGTCTCTCTAATAACAAGAACAAAATTAAAAATTTAATCAAATTTTTGTAATTTTCTGCTAGTCAAGCCCTTTCTTTGTACCCATATTGTGGTAGTCATAAATTGACTCTTGGATTGTTAAACTAGTCACTGATTAAAGTAACAACGAACGATATTAACCAAACATACAAGAACTTTTATGTTTGAAATCGGTCCAAATTTGAGCTCTACGGTGCCACAGATAAACACACAGTTTATGAAGAAATGGTTTACACAGACAGACAGACGAGACAGAGACGATTTTATCTTTTTTGAAAAACGTTTATGAAGAAATGGTTCACAGGAAACAATTTATCTTGACTATAATTTTAATAATTTTAATGCGTTTTACAACTTAATGATAATAACATAAAAATGTATATTGTCTGCGATAGAATACAAACAGATATCTCAGAAAATAATTAAAATATCTTCTAAATACAGAGTACAATCAATTTTATTTGTTGAGCAAAATGTACGGCCAGGTTATTTTTTTATTTCGATTTGATTCCACAAAATAGTTTCCAATTTAGATTTTTATTTACCACTTTTTAATTTATTTATTTATAAAAGTCATAATCACTGTTTATTAATCATAAAAGCGAAAGTTTGTGAGTGTGTGTCTTTTGTTACTTCTTCATGTCTTAACGGCTGAAGTGAATTAATAAAATGTGGCATAGATATAGCTGACACCCTTGATTAACAAATAGGCTAATTTATATCCGGAAAAAATAAAGGCAACAACGGAAACAGGAACTACACGGGTAAAGCCCTCCTTCCAGATAGCCCGATTTACGGCTATCTGGTAACTATCTTTATTTACGAAGGTGGCGTGACGAACGGGAATCGCAGGATAGTATTTTAATAAAAACATTAAAACGTGAGAGTAAGGAAGGCGTGCGCCAGCATCCGCCCCTTATAGCCAAAGTGGTTAACCTCTAATGGTTACCGATTACTGGCATACATTGTTTGTGTAGACGTTACATTATTCTATTATACATGTACCCATGCTACTTCAATTTAAAGGTTAAGGGTAGTATCGAAGTAGGCGTTACGTAATGTATAATAGGTATGTATAGAATTAAACAGACCGTCAGATAATAATCTAACGGTGAGATCATAATCCTGTGGTAGGTTAGTTTATAATCTGACGGTCTGTTTAATTTTTTACACTGATGATAGACGAGCAGAACATGTGCCTGATAGTAAGCAACATACCTGCCACATAACAGCACAATGACACACAGCTATTGGACCATGAAGAGTCCAAATTATTACCTAGCACATATCATAAAAACAATCTAGAATCACCCGCATGTAGGTGTGTAAAAATCTCCTGCTTAAATTAATTATTTTTTTCGGAAATTACCGATTTCATTATAAAGATAGATTATGGCACATCACTAAAACATAAGAATCGGTTCATTATTGGCTATTGCACATCACTATTTTCATCAAACGTCAATCATGTCGCGACGAGTGAACAACAGAGTAGTAAGTTCCTTGAATTTACTTATTTTTAGCGGTGGCAGTGTTAATATTTTTGTTGAATTCTATTGATATTGAATAAATGAAATGATGTCAATAAAATTTTGCGTACAAATAACATTTTCTAATACATGACAAGCTTTCTAACCTGAATGTTGTAATTTAGTCACTTTGCCAATGACCCTACAAAGAAGTGCATTTTGTGTTTGTTGTAAATAAATCACTTTGCCAAAAGCATGAAGAAATAGTTCATCATATTTTTTAAGTCAAATTTTAAACTTTTTTCATGTGTTTGCGCGTAATTATTCTAAGTTAACATTGTTTTGGGTTTTCAGGGTTCCGTAGTTCAACAAAAAATCCTACGACTTTTGTTTATGCTTGGATTAGCTTTTTGGTTGCATGTGGTGCTTGTTTTTTTTCACAGGTGCTTCAACGTGCAAGAGCAAACAATATTTAAGCGCTCGTTCCAGTGGCTAATACGCAGTCTGATGACAGCGATGTCTCAGACAATGAAGAGAATTTTCCATCACAAAGGAACAACCAAGATGATGAGTACTTTAGCTCCCCTCCACCTTCACTTGACTCATCCTTGGAACGGATTAACTTGCTTAGCAGTGACTCGGACAGTGAGACCCATTATTCTGATTCAGAACAGGATGGCTCTTTGCCTCCTATGAATCGACCACTTTTTTCCAAAAAAGACCAGGATATGCCTCTTTCGCCAATAATTCAAAATATATTCCCTTCGAAAACGAAATTAACTACAGCCCCTACCATCCATATCTTCGATTCCTTTTCTGCCGACACCACAAGTGTCGTTTATAGCGTCACCAGCAGTTCCATCACCAGCCGCACCTTCCCCACAAGGTCAGTCGGCGCTCATCACCCCGACAACATCACGACGTCCACAACAATGTTGTTTACGAGCCACTACATCCAGAAAACGATCACTCACTACCCAGCCACGCTTAGTTGCGAAGAGAACTAAACGCATTGTTGTACAATTCCACTGGACAAAAACACATTTTGCCCACCGAGCTTCCGTCGAGCCCATTCCCTTTTCGAACCCACCTTTTGATGAAATGACACCATGTGATTATTTTAACATGTTTTTTTCTGGAGACATCACTGATGATATTGTGGAAGAGACAAACATTTACTCAGTTGAGAATTTAAGAAGATCTATAAACGTAACTAAAAAAGACATCGAGAACTTTATAGCTATTCACATCATCATGGGAGTGGTAAAGATGCCTAGCTACTTGGATTATTGGAGCTTGCAACTGAGATATCTTCAGGTCGCCGAAATCATGCCACTAAAAAGGTACCAACAAATACGAAGATACATTCATTTTACGAAAACATCTGAAGAAAGCACAGATAGATTGTACAAGGTTCGTCCAGTGGTTGAAAAAATCCGGTCAAACTGTCTTCGGGCTGCGGACGAAGAATGCCAGCTCAGCGTAGATGAAATTACCCTCCCTTACAAAGGAAAGAAAGCCGGTAATCGCCGTCAGTATAACGCCCGAAAGCCAAAAAGTGGGGCTTCAACGCCTTTGTCAGGTCCGGGGTGTCTGGGTCCATTTACGATTTAATTTTGTACGGAGGAGAAAATACTTTTCGCAACATACAATTTACGGAAAAGGAAGAAGCGATGGGGTTTGGAGCCAAAGTTGTGGAAGCCCTCTGCAAGTCCATCACTAATAGACCTTGCTTTATCTATTTCGATAACTACTACACTTCGCTGGAGTCAGTCATTTATCTGCGTAACGAGTTGGGCATATTTAGCCTCGGCACTATCAGGGAGAACCGTTTGCGTGGAAGCGAGACTGTCTTACAGAGTGACAAAGATCTGAAGAAAAAAGGCAGGGGTTCATTTTCACAAATTGTGTGCAACAAAACCAAAGTCGCAGTGGTGAAATGGCACGACAACAAGCCAGTAACATGGGCAAGTTCCTATGGTGATGCCTATCCCATCACCAAAATAAAAAGATATTCCAAGGAGCACCGTGCCAGGGTGGACGTTGACTGTCCTAATATTGTGAAATGTTATAATGCCCACATGGGCGATGTAGATTTAGCGGATATGTTGGTGTCACTGTACAGAATTCCCATGAAAACCCAAGATGGTATATGAGAATCTTTGCGCAAATGATGGACATTTGTCTCAATAACGCCTGGGTTATGTACAGAAGGCATTGCGCGCAAAAGAATATAAAAAAGACTCTGTTCCTGAAACAGTTTCGGTGCGATGTATTTCTAGCACTATCACAGAAAACTAGGGTGGAAATAGATACACCTCAAATAACTGAAAAGATCAGAAAACCTGTGGTATCAAGACCTGTGCATGACGTCAGATATGATGGGATTGGTCACCTGCCTGGCATTGAAGAAAAAAGTCGCTGCCGCCTTTGCAAGACAGGGTATTCAACCATAATCTGCATTAAATGCAACACGCGGTTGTGCTTATCACGAAAACGCAACTGCTTTTATGACTTTCACATGAATAAATAAAAAAAGTCGCGTAGTCAAAACGTCATTATTTTTATAGTACTTGGCAATGTTGTAAAAAAATCACATACGTTTTTCGAAAAATGGTGAATACTTAATTTTTTTTTGGCTTCTATGTATACGAAATAAATAGTCTAGGTAGTTTTTTTTAAATTCTCTTACCAAAACTATTCCTGCCAAATTAAGGGTTAATTATTACTGTTTTATTTATTTCCGTGTGTTTATAAGCTGCAAATGTACTTTTCGCACCTTATCTATGATTTATAACAAGTGTAACAGATTCGTGCCAGCACACGAATGCACAAGTTGGCAAGTTAACATCTTTTTGTTGATGCAGTTTGTTTAGTAAAAAAAAGGAATGTCAAGCATATTTTTTAGTCACGTGACCATAGCACAAGGTCCCTTGTTTCTGACATGTCCATCTGAGAGTATCTCTCTACTTATTTTATGAAAATTAAATTCAGATATTGTTATAAACTTGTGTATAAATCCGACTGATTTAATCATAATCATAATTGAAGGTTATGGCGCAAAACGTCAACGACTCAACAAAAGCGGTGATCAGGACAATAGCGAAACACCTATTCAACGACAGTTAAAACTTAATAAAGCTAAGGAACTTATGCAACGGTTAAGAGCAGCAGAAACACAGGAGGAACACGATTGACGAATCGTCAACACATCTGAGATACGAGAAACAGAATCAGTTGAACAAAGAGAGGTTCGTTTAAGCAATTCACGCAAACGTATATGTCAAGTTAGAGTAGGCGAAACTACAGATCAGCGAGAGATACGTTTCAATAATTTAAGAGTGCATAGCTCTCAAGTTAGAGCAGAGGAAACTCTGGAACAGCGAAAGGTTTGTTTGAGCGTTTTACGAGAGCATAATTCTGAAGTGAAATAAAATAGAATTCGCCAATAGAAACTTTTACTCAAACTATACATACGTTTTGTGACATTTGTAAGGTTTTCACTAAAAAATGTTATCCAAACCAGGTCACTAATCACAAAGATATTTTTAGTACAGCTTTGTAACTACCAGTAGAATTAACACGTAAAGCGACTATTTTACCATGTCAACGTAATGTAAGAATGTAACTGTAATGTAATCGTCACATGTAAGAAACATCTCACTAGCAAAAAAATCAGAACCACTCAAACCATACTGGAATAATTTAGATTCTGGTCAAGTACCTGATATAATAAAATAATTGATTCAACCTGAACAACGCTTATTATAGTGAATTATACCTTTTGTAAAAATGGTAAAATATGACGGTATATTTGGACAATATCAGTTCAGAGGGTAAGCTGTATTTTTGCACAAGACATAATTGAAGTAACTGAAAATGTGTCTAACATTTTACCTAGATCAACTGACAGGTATGATTGTCATAACAGAACATTTAGAAAACTTAAATATATTGCGGGACTATAACATTTCACGTCCACGGGTATACGAAGCATTGACGTAATTATGTGTAGATAACGATGTACATATATTGCAGGAAGATCTTATTCATGTAACCCAAGCTATTAATCACGAAAATGTTCACAATGATAAAAATCAAACGTTATTAGAACCAGCTACTGAATCAGCTGTGGTACAAGCAACCAACACTAAATATTCTTATTCAGTGATCGGTAATTCACTACGTGTTCTAAAAACTTCTTGGCATCAAGCGGATAATCAAGTTTTGCTCAATACTAATCATCCAGGCAGCCAATGCTCTACTATGGTCTTGGCAAACATATCAAGAGCAGCCACCATATATTACCACCACATACATGGACTAACAACATACTTAATATAAATATGCTCGCGGGTGATGCCATAACTATATGCAAAAATAAGTCAACTATCAATAGATAATCCACTTCTATGAATGAAATAGGCTATTTAGAAATACGCCAATCTGATGACACCGATCAGATACAGGTTTATTATGTTTAATTTCTCGTACAGAATAGATTATGACGAGGAAACTGACTTATTTTGATGTTTGCAAGATTCAGTAAACAATTAAGATTTTGGGATGACATTAAAAGAGGCTCTGACGACAATGCTTACAAACCCCAAAGGAAGCGTTCTAATTGCCACATAAATATTCGATTTGTGTACAAAAGTATTATACCAGGTTCGTGCCTGTACACGAATGCACAAGTTGGCAATTTAACATCTTTGTGTTGATGCAGTTTGTTATATAAAAAAAGGAATGTCAGGTATCAGTCACGTGACCATAGCACAAAGTTCCTTGTTCCTGACATGTCCGTCTGAGAGTATCTCTCTGCATATTCTGTGAAAATAGCATTCAGAAATTATTAAAAGCTTGTGCATAAATCTGAATGGCTTAAGCATAATTACAATTAAATAATATGATGCATAACGTCAACGACTCAACAAAAGGCGCGATCAGGACAATAGTGAAACATCCATTCAAAGACAGTTAAAACTTAACAAAGCTAAGGAACGTATGCAACGGTTAAGAGCAGCGGAATCACAGGAAGAACACGATTAACGAATTCAAAGAATTCGTCAAAAGAGAAGTTCATTTGAGCAATTCACCAATACGTATATCTCTAGTCAAAGCAGGCGAAACTACAGATCAGCGAGAGATACGTTTCAATAATTTAGGAGTGCATAGCTCTCAAGTTAGAGCAGAGGAAACTCTGGAATAGCGAAATGTTCGTTTGAGCGTTTTACGAGAGTATAACTCTCAAGTACGAACAAAAGAAAATTCGCTAATAGAAAGTTTTATTCAAACTATAAATACGTTTTGTGGCAAAATTTGTGAGGTTTGCACTAAAAAATTTATCCAAACCAAGTCACTAATCACAAAATTAATTTAAGTACAGCTTTGTATCTACCAGTAGAATTAGCAAGTAAAGAGACTATTTTGCTATGTCACCGTAATGTAAAAATGTAACCGTAACGTAACCGTCACATGTAACAAACACCTTACTAGTGAAAAAAAAAACTTCGGGACCAACATACTGAAATAATTTAGATTCTGGTCAAGTACCTGATATAATAAAAGAATTAACCCAACCTGAACAATGCTTATTATGGCGAATTATACCTTTTGTAAAAATTGTTAAATACGACGGTATATTTGGACAATATGATTTTAGAGGGCAAGTTATACTTTTGTGCAAAAAGAACGTGTGCAATGTTGAAGAGCAGCGGAATCATAGGAATAACACGATTCACGAATTGAAATAAATCATCAACACATATCTGAGATACGAGAAACAGAATCAAATGAACAAAGAGAGGTTCGTATAATGCATACTTGAAAAATTTTGGTGAAGTACCTGATATAATAAAATAATTGACCCAACCTGAACAAAGCTTATCATCGCGAATCATACCGTTTGTAAAAATTTTAAAATAGGACGGTATATTTGGACAATATGAGTTTAGAGGGCAAGCTGTACTTTTTTCACAAGACATGAAGTTACTGAGAATTTACCTAACATTTTACTTAGATCAACTGACAATAAAGCTATGGTTGTCATAACAGAACATTTAGAAAACTTAAGTATATCGCGGGATTATAACATTTCACGTCCACGTGTATACAAAGCATTGAGGTGGCTCATCAAAAACAATCCCTTATGTCATAACGTATTTATAGATAACGATGCACATACATTTCAGGAAGATCTTATTTATGTACAATGATAGTAATCAAACGTTATTAGAACCAGCTACTGAATCAGAGCTGAGGGACAAGCGACCAACACTAAAGATTCTCATTCAGTGATCAGTAATTTATTATGTGTTCTACAAGCTTTTTCTTGGCATCAAGGGGATAATCAAGTTTTTAGTACAGGCAGGCAGCATCCAGGCAGCCAATGCTGTATTATGGTCTTGGCAAAAATATTAAGAACAGCAATGTTAACACCACATACATGGACTAACAACATACTTAATAAAAATATGCTCGAAGGTGATGCCATATATGCAAAAATAAACAACTATCAATAGATAATCCACTAGTTGGTACCTTCTATTGATGAAACGATTGTATTATTAAATTTTAAGCTCTATTTGTTTAATTTAATGTGAATCAATGCCTAGCACAAGTCCACGCCGTTACTAGTGTTGATAAAAATACTAATACTGTTGATGAAAACTATAGTTATGAAGGGTTTTAAGTACTTGTTTGTATTGTGGAGTTTAAAAAGTAGGCGAGTTCTTTTGATAGATCTAATGGTTTTAGTTAACCTAATGTTATCTGGTCGAGTCAGTAGTGACATTGTGCGCTAATTTGTTCGTACATACTTACCCAAAAAGATGTTGGGATCAGGCCAATCGTTGTTGGTACCACAAATACTGGCCTTGCTGCCAAGGTAGGGTTGTAGGTAAAAAAACGTTGCTCTTTTGAGCTCCCCGTGTCCCAACAAACTTGGTTTTGGTTATCTGGGTGGATGTGAGGCTGCTATTCATTCAGTCCCGACTTTCTTTGTCCAAAATTGGAGAGAGGGCTGTTACAGGTGGACGTCAAAAACGCCTTTAATTTGGTTGATCGTGGAGCCCCGTTGTCCGAAGTGAAGAATAAAATTCCTGACCTCTAAAATTATCTTTGGCAATGTTATGGCAGACCCACGAAATTATCAAAACAATACTATGCTATCTTCCATTGGCTATCAACTTGGTGAACCTTCGGGCATGCGACCTTCGCCCTGGCCATTCGCCCTATCATTTAACGTCTCCAGTCCAATTTAAACGTTTGGTACTTGGACGATAGAACTTTGGGTGGCAATGTGAATAACGTTCAACTGATTTACAAAAACTCTTAGACGGTTTTCGTTGGTTTGTATCAACATTTTTGAAAAGGTGAAGTTTTCGTTTGCGACACGCGTTCAGACAAAGATTGGATAGTAAACAAATTGAATGATAAATAAATAAATAAATAAATATTAATTGTGTAGTTACCACCTTTTGTCGAGCATAATATTCAAAATTTCACGAGAACCTTCGATATATTGCTCAAAGTAAGCACACACATGGCTTTTACAATTATTCGGCGTTGTCTCTTTATTCTAAATTTTCTGTACGAATATTCGAATTTTTAGTTGCATACAAAACGTATGCAACTAAACGTAACTTCATAGGATGGAAATAGTAATAACAAGAAATCCTTGCATAATATATCATCATATTTTATGTGTTTAATACGCGAAAATTTCCGAAGCTAAGACAACAAAAGTGGGATGTTTTTCTCAAGACTGGGAACATCACACGCACACCAACGTGAGTAAATTTGACAACGTCGCGTCGGTGAGGTGTCGCGTTGTGATCTACCGCCTAAGACATATTTTGAAATGGTAACAATTTGGTAAAGAAAAAAAAAATTGATTGCCTGTAAAGTCGGTATACGGGCGAAAGTTTTACGTGACAACGACTTTGAGTGGTAAAATAATTTTACGGAAGGGACGCGTGCCTTTCACTTTTTATGTCTGTCTCTCTCGCTCTTAGGCGGGCTAACCATGCCCGAGTGGAAGGGACGCGTGCCTCTCACTCGCTCTCGTTGTGAGCGCATAACGTGAGCGGAGCGTAACGCAGTTTCTTGAAGTGTCACCCGGCAAACCAATTTATAAGACGTTGTCACGTCAAAACCAATTGCACAAAAATGCTATCAAAACAATATAGAATCACACGCATGTAGGTTTGGTTTTCCGAGAAAATAATGCACTGAAATTCATTTCGTGCCCCATTCATCAGAAGAATTTATTCGTAATGGAGGAAGAATCTGTATTTAGAAGTGAGGACTAGATGCTGGCTGGGTTAATACGGAGTAATTATAACCCAACTCTTTTAAAAGTCTGGAATGCCGATATGGATATTCAGCCACGCGGAAGAAATGAAGCTATAGCATTTTACATAGCCAAATATGTGTCTAAATCTGAGCCGACACAGCTTGATAGCAGTGTAGCTCAAGCAAAACGCGAGATTTGACGTGAAAGAACAGAAATATCACGTACATTGCTTATAATATGTATGCGAATATTGAAGAAAAGGCAAGTGTCTGCGTGCGAATGTGCCTATAGGCTCTGTCATTTAAACTTCTGGGATAGTTCGAAAAAATGTACGATTTTATGTGCGACAAAAACCGGAACAAACGTCCAGGTTTCTTAAATTTGATTCGAATGGGACAGCTACCGGATACTACAGTAACATAATAATACAACGTTACGAAAAACGGCCTACTGAGCAAACTACGATTTTGAAAATAAATATGTGCTAGGTAATGATTTGGACTCTGCATGGTCCAATGGCGTGTCATTGTGCTGTTATGTGGCAGGCATGTTGCTTATCACATGTCCTGCTCGTCTCGTCGCTTTTATTTTAAAAAAGAGAAAATGATTATGCGCTCTTGTAACCCACGCCCACTCCTCGATGCCGGGGATATGTTTCATATGTCGGTTTTCGACTTCAACGGTCATTGTTGCGGCGTCATACAAACACCTAATCACCTCGATATATCGACAATCAATTCGGCATCGCAGTAAAGTTATTAAACATTAAACAAACGACTCTCACTCCCATATCACTTCTTTCGGTAAGTGTATCGCTATGCATTTACTATCATTTCATGCCATCAACCCAAATCATTACCTTAACATCATAGGCATGGTGACTAAAAAACTAATTAGCCCCATCAGTTAGATTAATTATTAAAATATCGCACACGTATTTTTCTCTTTCGATTTGCGGCTGTCGTAATAACAACACTTACATCATTTGAACTCCGCGAAATTGATACCAAAACAGTGTTAAAAAGACAAAACTTATGTAAGTGTCGCAAAGCGCACAAAATCTAATGAAAACTTCACAAATCACAATAAAACAGCCATTCACAGTGCAAGAAGTGAAAATAATCGAGGAAATTCGCAAATCAATACCAATAGACGTTACAACTTCACAACCTAAAAAGCAGGTACTCTACGAAACGTCAAACGGTGGATACCGGATATAGTGCCAACTTCACTTTGATAGACAGAAAATCAGCAATATATGTACAGAATCGGAAAACAAAACAGAAAACAAAAATCGTCCAGTTTTAATCTCCATCTCAACTCAGTGGAAGAAACATCTTATTCTCAAAAACAAGTCTAAGCTCACATCAGGTATTTTTGAAAGAAAGAAGATTTCTCCTAGGAAATACTTGAAAAACGAAGCAGTAATGTGCAAACATTACTGTGTTCCGGTTTGAAGGATAATGTTTCCAGAGAAATTACAGGGCTTAGAGATAGAAGATCTTAGATCTCTGGGTGACGAGCGCAGTGCAGTGCTAGGTAATGATTTGGACTCTTCATGTTCCAATAGCTGTGTGTCACTGTGCTGTTATGTGTCAGGCATGTTGCTTACTATCAGGCACATGTCCTGATCGTCTCGTCACTCTTTATATAAAAAAAAAAACTACTTCAGCCTAAAGTTGAAGGAGAGAAAAAAAGGAAACATCGCCTATATAAAGTACTAGATGCCCGCCCCGGGTTCGCCCGTGGTATATTATATAGCCCTCATCGGGATCCCGTACATATCCAACGGTGAAAGAATGACTGAAATCGGTTCACTCATTCCTGAGTTCGCTCATATCGATTTCAGACAAAACACCTCTTCAGCTACCTGGTACACCACCTGTCGGAAATTGGTAGTACCAACTAAGATTTAGAAAAAAAAAAAATAGCAAAGGTTTATATTCAATGCACAGATTACTGAAATTCAATGACGCAATCTTTGACACATGCTGTCATGTGTCATGTCAAAGCACGAAACGTACGAAAACTCTCAAAAGGGGAATATTTTTGTCCGATTTTGTTACATTCTTGTTTCATGCTCCGCTTCAATTAATAGTAGAGTTGTTTTCTATAGCCTAAAGCCTTCCTCGATAAAAGGACTATCCAATAGAAAAATAATCTTTCAATTCGGACCAGTACTTCCCGAGATCCTAGCGTTCAAACAAACAAACAAACTCTTCAGCTTTATAATATTAGTATAGATGATAACCTGATAGTGATAAAAACAAATGACACACGGGATTTAGAACAAAATACTCCACCTTAGATCACATACACACAGTGAAACAAATAATAGAGAAGTACAAGGAATACAGCCTTTACATCTTTTATTCAAAGGCCTTTGATAAAAGAAAAGCCTGGAACAGCAAGTGAAACTCACAGCGTGACATCTCTGGAGAAGGGTAGCATGCGACAGAATACAGTGGAAAAGTTTAGAGGAGGCCTATGCCAAGAGGCTCTCTGAATTACGTGATATATTGTAAAAAAAAACACCAAATTCAGTTTTTATTAGGCTTATAAATAAATTAAATAACACGTGTTATATCTATTGTTTCACAAACAAAATATGGCGAATTCACAACCTACCTCAATATGGGTATCAAATGAAAGGGCTTGACTAATATAATATTATACACTATAAAAAAATCTAATCCAAGATGGCTGCCACCAGAAAATGGCGAATTATATTATTTTTTTCACTACTACCTCAATATGGGTAGGTATTCAACGAAAGGGCTTGACTAGTAGAATACATTGCACTATGACAAATTCCAAATCCAAGATGGCCACTTCCACAAAATGGCGAAATACATTTCTTTTTTCACAACTCCCTTAATATGGGTATCAAATGAAAGGGCTTGACTAATATAATATTATACACTATAAAAAAATCTAATCCAAGATGGCTGCCACCAGAAAATGGCGAATTATATTATTTTTTTCACTACTACCTCAATATGGGTAGGTATTCAACGAAAGGGCTTGACTAGTAGAATACATTGCACTATGACAAATTCCAAATCCAAGATGGCCACTTCCACAAAATGGCGAAATACATTTCTTTTTTCACAACTCCCTTAATATGGGTATCAAATGAAAGGGCTTGACTAGTAGAATGTTGTACGGATAACAAATCTGAGGTAGTCGGGGGTTAGTCTAAATTTTTAATTTGGTTCTTGTTAGTATGTAAGTACATAATTTGGTTCACTTTTTTATGCAGTATGCGTAAATGCATTTCCTCCACGTACGAAATCAGGCACTCCAATACACCTACTAGATACTTTAGTGTCCATCCACATACACACGTACAGCTAGTTATTTGAAGTTTTATGCTACCTAAAAACCTATAAATGTGAGAATGGTTGTTACGCAACTTTAAATCGATACACATCCTAAACGGTCGGGCAAATTGAAAAACTTTGAGAAAAAGCTAAATATAATTTTTAAATACCTATTCAACAATACCCCTTTTGACATAGTTTGTTCGGCCCAGCCGTTTGGTCTGTGTAGTGCTTCAAAGAATCATACATAGATATATAGACTGATAAACACATTACCACTCCTTTACGTCGCGAAGTCGGGTAAAAAATACGTGTTCCATATTTTTCGTAATCTATCTGGCGGACTAATTAAAATAGTGTGTTTTTGACTTAGTTATCATCACAATTAATCTAAAAAAGATTATGTGCCCTTGTCCTTGTCCTCGATGCCGGGGAGATGTTTCATCTGGCGGTTTTGGTCTTCAACGGTCATTGTTGCGGCGTCATACAAACATCTCATCACCTCAACATATCGACAGCCAATATGGCATCGCAGTAAAGTTATTAAACGTTAAACAAACAATTCTCACGGGTCCCATGTCATTTCTTTCGGTAAGTTATCGCTATGCATTTACTATCATTTCGTGACATCAAATTTAGTTTCACCGTTCCACTTAGTTAGCTAGTTTGAGGGATAGTGCCACGGTTGCAGTGGGCCGTTACGGCTGGGCGGAAAACCCGGACGGATTGAGCAGAGCGGTCATCGCGCGCTTCCGGTATCATTTCATGCGATTTGAGGTCTTGCTAATTGGGTTTAACTAGATTAAGGTTATACCTGCACATGCTGTCACTCGAACACTGTGAGTAAATGTGATGGGCTAATGTTTCTACAGAGTGGACAGCATCTGTCAGTAGACCTCAGGATCGTCCTCCAAAGCGCAGGGAAAGACGAACGGAGCGTTTAAATACCATTATTATAATTTCATTCGGTTGATAATTTAGTTGAAAAGTAAAGTAATTGAGTATAAAAATCAAACTATCAAAAAAAATCTGTTTTGATACTCAATTACTTTACTATTCAACCACTATCCAGGATAAACTTCGAACTTCGTTTTTTGCAGTAATAACACCTACATTTTACCAAGATAAACAAAAACTCCTTTGACTAGTCTTCGAAAAATATAATCAAATCTTTCGAAATTTCTTTCAAGCAAATTAAGTTAAAACACCGCGCTCATTTCTCGAGGCAGTTCGAGTACAATAGAACGCAACACAATGAAGGAAATTGGAGGAATTCCTTCACCTCCTCATTGTATCAGCAAATTACAATACTTCCCGAGACCTGGGGCGACAAGCCCCCGGGGGGAGCACGTGACCTGTGTATTAATAACTTGCACCACGTGCACGCTCCTTAGTTTAGCACTGGGACGGCTTCAGGTGTGGAGAAAGAATATTTTTTAAAATTAATAAAATTCTAGCAAAGTTGAAAATGAAAATGAAACGAAAATACAGTGTCATACATTTGCAAAGATACATCTTTTTGAGTAGGTATCAGTTATTTCAATTTTAAGAGAAGCCTTTGACAAATTAAATAATTTGGCAGCATGTCAGCCACAATGGCTCCAAAATGGTTCATGAGATCTTCGTCCACCTTGAGGCGACTGAAACTTTCTTTTTCGAAACCATTTACCAGAGCAGAAGCCATAGTTCGCACTCTGGTTTTGACCAGGTTTCTCGGTTGACTCACTGTTTTCTCGGTACCTCCCAGTCTCAGTCCCAGTTTAAGAGGTTTTCACTTCCTAGCTTATAGGACTGCATGATGTTTTCGCAGATCTTGAGGTTGACTTGTCCTGTCGCTATCAGCCACACACACGGCTATAAATTCGATGAAGGCATTAAGTGCATGACTCCGCGGCTCCGAAGCCGTGACATAGCGGGGCGGTTCGACCCGTCCCATGTCGGCAAAACTACGGAAAAAATAACACATTCGTTATAATGATCGGTGGACCCCAAACTAAGCATATAGCTTGTATCGGGAGTTCCGAGTGCTTAGAAACAGTGTTCTGTGTAAGAATGGAACGCTTATGTGTTAGTCTAGATCTAAACAATTATTATATTCATAATATTCATATTCATTTATTCATAAATGCTATTTACATGGCAATTTATAGAAATACAATTAAGGATATATATAGGCAAATTAAATAATCAAATTAGATAAATAAATTAAACTAATAAAACTAAACAATGAACCTAAATGCACAGTCAAACTCAAAGGCCAAATTTAATAAATTATAAAAAAATTATTGTACTACTACAGTACAGTCCTTAACTTTATAGTTAAAAAATTCCGTCAAGCTATAGAACGTCTGATCGAGCAGCCAACGCCTCAGGCGAGACTTGAAACAAGCCAGGCTTGGCGCAGTGGTGATACAATTAGGTAACTTATTATATACCGTCGGTCCCATGACATGTGTTAATTTGTCGGACTTTGCCAAGGTCCTAGGAACTTCTTTGAGCTGCCCTGCACGTCGAGTCGGGCGTGTATGGAGGTCACCATAAGCAGGGTACAAATGCAGGTTGTTTCTCACATACACCGCGACCTGTAAAATAACAATGCAGGGCAGCGTCATGGTTCTCAGCTTTTTGAACTGTGGTGCTGCCGATTTGTCGCTACTTATTCCCGCCACTGCTCGCACGGCTCTCTTCTGCATACGGAATGCGCGCTCCCAGTCCGCGGCGCTCCCGTACAGCTCGGCGCCGTACTGCAACAGCGAGTGCACCGTCGCGAAGTAGCACGCACGCACGAAGTAGCGAAGTATTATTCTATCTATTTGTCAAATTTCATCCAAATCCCTGCAGTAGTTTTAGCGTGAAAGACTAACAAACATACCTACATCCATATTTAAAGTCTTACAAACTTTCGTGTTTATAATATTAGTAAGATATTACGAAAATCTGAAAAAAATTGGTAACTTGCAGTTTTTTTGCGTCACTTCCGTTATATTTAGAAGTGAAAACTTTGGCGCCCTACATACAGATTTTTCGTGGACTCTGAATTAAATTCTAGCATCACGCTCGGGAATGATAAGAAATCTTCTGGTAAACTTGGCTATTGGCCATGAGCATGACCTGCTGACGCATTTCTAGATGGCATATCTCATGGCCACGCCCTCCGGTTTCACCCGCGTAGTTTCCAAAGTAAGCTATCAAATTCTGAGTTATAAGTTTTCACTTCTATCGGCAGTTCCTATGACTCCCAAATTTTTTTTTCTTAAGCCCTAATTCATGGAATCTACCATAACTAATAATATACTTTGGATCCTCCGCTTTTGTTGGATCACCCAGCTCGGTTTACTAGTATTCTATATAAGACCACTTCTATATTGTATTGTTGTTGTAATGTTATGTTAGTTTTGTTTAGGCATATCTTATTTTATATTATTGTACCGTTTAGTTTAGACCTAACTCCCAAGACACAAGCTTACCTAAGCTTAGTTTGGAGCTCACTGGCAAGCTTTTGTACGTAGGTGTAATTTTAGTAAGTAAAGTATTTGTATTGTACTGTATTATGGTTTTACTCTCACATTTTTTTTAGTTCGGTCACGCAGCAAAATCCCTGTCCCTAGCTTGCCGTAAGGAATCTCGAACCGAGGAAATATTCCATTCCTAGAAGCACGCAACATTTATAACCAATACTCCAAATCCTATACTGGTCTCTGTCGGCACTCTTGCCTATTTACATGTACCGGCAAGCCTGCGGACGCATGAAATTTTCAGGAAATGCCGTGCGCGAGTTATGTAAGGCCTGTTTTCAGTGCAGTAAACACACAGCTCACTCCGCGAAGTTTCTCCAAACTGTTGAGCTAGCTTCCTGCTTTATATTGTTGTCCTGAAAACTGTTTTCAAACGAACTGGAGCACTTCTATTCGTTTTACAATTTAAGAGATGAGTTTTCGTTTATGTTTTCCTCACTAATATTATAAACTACAAGCACCCACCGTTTTACCTGCGCAGTTGCCGTTTCAGTTACTTTACCGAGATAAAAAGCAGCCTATGTGTAATTCCAACTGTGTTCCAAACTTCAGTCCCGATTTTTTAAAATTTTCCGACATGATTGAGCAACTAACATCGTCTAGTAGGTTTGATTGTTAAAAGTAGAATTAAACATCCGGAAAGTAATCAATCAGCCAGTGATTATAGGTACCTATTAAAAGATTCTAAAAAGGAATTTCCGTAGTGGCAGGACACTGCGTAGACGCGACACAAGACTTTAGCGACTTTCATCAGCTCATATTATTACGATCATTGTATAAATTCAGACTTTTACAAATTGTTTTACCAGACATACTGTAAGCCTCCCGACGAGGCCAGTTTGTATGGGTCAACTTTTAAAATGTTTTGTAATATCTTGTTTCCAATAAAGATTTTTGTATTTGTATTTGCAAAGTCCCCTAAGGAAGTACCCGGTCATCCGTTACTCTACCGCCAAGTAGTTATGTGCAAACTTCACTTAATTCACTTTGAAGGCCAATATAAAAAGAGAGTATGATTTATCATCATCTCTGGGTAACGTGCAGTGCTAGGTAGGTAATAATTTGACTATAAATGTTCAAATAGTGATACTGCGCTGTTATGGGCAGGCGTGTTGCTTTCCATCAGGCCCATGCCCTGCTTGTCTCGTTCTATACTACAAAAAACAAAAGAGTTTAGTCAACTCTATTACTAGATATTATTGGTGAAAAGCACCCACTAGTTTTTACAAAAGAGCAATCCATTACTTCCGTAGAACAAATTGCTATTAGAAAATAAGTATTATACCAGCACAAAACAAAATTTGTGGTGTTATGATATAATATTTATTTTCTAATAGCAATTTGATAGTCGAATACATAGAAAATATACGTAATGTGCATACCAAAAAAAAATACATAGAGAAAATTTACGATAAAGGCAGTTTTAAACAGGGTCAGTAACTGTCGCCAGGGCTGGCGCCGAAAACTGACTCGTGTTATTTAGACGCAGTTAGTATTTCGTCCGTAGTCGAGGACATTTCTTTCAGTGTACACACGTTTGTAAAGTCAGTGCGGAAAAATTAATTCTCGAAAATAGCATAAAATAAAACGAAATAATTTGTTGACAAAATTTAAGTTTGTCATGATGCAAGAAGTAACTTATATGTTAGGAGAAGAATTTTCCAAACAGAAA
Source organism: Ectropis grisescens (assembly GCA_017562165.1). NCBI lineage: Eukaryota > Metazoa > Arthropoda > Insecta > Lepidoptera > Geometridae > Ectropis > Ectropis grisescens. The sequence goes on along the minus strand of CM029777.1, from coordinate 8,716,722 downwards.
AGAATTTGGGTGAAAAAATGGATAGATGATAATGATAGATCGGTAGGGGCAAACCATATCCGTGGGCAAACCCTTCTAAATTAAATAATCGTGCAATATTCTGTAATGATGTTGCACGCATTTCTTTATTTCTATAATTTTGTGATTTATTATCCCACAGGCATTCATTATCGTGATATAGTTGAATAAGCTTCAAGTTTTCCGTGTCGGTCAGTTTTCGCGTCATTTTGTGATGCAGTGCGAGTCGCAGTGTGGTCCCCGTACAATATAGTGGCAGCGACTGACCTCGACAATTCACACGGCGTCAGTTGCGCTGGCGCGGGTGGCGGGGGGAGCGGACTGACGCCGAAAATATGAAGCGGGAATATTGAAGTCAGTGCTGACGCGACAGTACTGTACTGACTTGAAATCGATTTATAAGATGGCAGTCATGGCAGTGCCAGGTCAGCACTGACTCGACAGTCGACTGACGACAGTTACTGACCCTGTATAAAACTGCCTTAAGGGTGAGGTGCCTAAATTAGCGGTTTTGTTATTAAAGCGATCTCTTTCAGACAACATTAGGATGTAAAACAATGTGTGGACGAGTCGGAAAACACGAAGAGGGAGAATTATAAACACTTACATTACTCAACATACCTGATGGTCGAGCGTGGTAGTGCCTTTGGAAGTTCAGATTTATACTAGTAATAAGATTGACCATTTGTGTTGTATCTACCTTCACGTTTAGTGATTTAATAGTTTAAAATCATCTATATATGTACACCATTAGATGTGCCCTGAGCACCTTGAAATTGAAGCACTCTATTACGTTCTAGTCGGTTGTAGAAAGCGGTGGACGCCGGATAATTTAACCAACCTATCATTATTCGTTGTCATCAACATAAATAAGTAGTGGTATATATTATATACCTCGCCTCTAATTCGATTCTAGGCGGCAACTAGATAAGTGGTGTGTAAACCACTTACCCTAGACACAGACGCAGTTTATTACCAATTTCAAGGTGCTCAGGGCATATCTCAGTGTGTACATCGATGTTTAAAATAGAGTAATGGGACAAATAAGACATGAGGCTTATGGTAATTAGTACTTCTGTCCGTAACAGCACTTTGCCACGCAGTCATTTCATTTGGCCACTTATACATATACATACACATAAGCAGCTCAACCAATGTTCCAGTAGATGGAACTCGGAGTCATCTCATACAAGACGAAAATCAAGGTCACAATCCATCACGTGCATCCTAAGTGTAGATGTAGTACATTTGACACAATTCTCAAAGACAAATTCTTAGCACATTTCGGTTTCCTCACGATGTGTTCTTTCAATGTTAAAACCTGTGTTGACGATAAGCTTGTACTTTGCGCATTTGAAAAAACACTAAAAGCTGCATGTGAAATTAGAACCTACGCCTTTATAATTGTGAATTTGTATGTTCTCGCTAATTAGCCACCACAGGTTGTATCTATAAGTACATGAAAATGCCAAATCACTCCCTAGCACGGCACTGTGCTCGTCCCGATGATTTATCTCTTTCACCTGCACTTTCTCTAGAAATATGGCCTTTCCAACCAAAACAAACTAATTTTCGGATTCGCAAAGTTTGGTACGGTGCACAGTCTACCTAGGAAATTAACTACTAAGGTAGATAATTTATTGGTTTTGTTGTCATTGCACATTATTTTTTTTGATATCATATAGTGACAGGACGAGCAGGACATATGCATGAAGCTAAGCAGTACGGCTGCCCATAGCATCACAGTGACACGCAGCTATTGGAACATGAAGAAAAAGTACAAATCATTACCTGTAACCATGTAATGAAGTCAGTAAAGTTACCTGCTACTAATATAACTACTTATTTCTATAGTCAACAAATCGCGTGTGAAACAAAACTCACAAGTGTGTCTATTCGATGTATTCATGAAATATTTGAGGAAAACTTGCATATGAAAACATCACATTTAAATTTAAAATTTTATCACCGAAATGGCTTGCTTCCAGAAATATCGTGTTTTCGCGATCGTGACTGTAAATAGAGTTCGTTTACCTTTCGTGGAACTACATGGGTTCTAAATAAATTGGACGGTTTAGTTCTGTGTCGAAGTAAACTCAACAAAACTTGAGTATATCGATCAACTCAACGGCGGCCCTAAGCTTCAATGCGGGTCAAGCTATTGCAAATAGAAAGCACAAGAGCTAGTGTTGTAGGTATATTCCGCCAAATACTATTAGAAATAGGTTTAGAAATATTGTTGTAGAAAATCGAAAGTATAGTAGGTATACAGTAAGTATGTGTAGTGCCTATTATTGAAATATTTCAATTTTGTGTTAGACTAGCAGTGGCCCACGGTTTCATCGGCGTAGTTGCCGATCCCATTATTTTATAGGGATGTGATAAAAATAGACTTAGCGTCATTTCAGACTATATTATTTTATTTTTTACACTTTGGAGAGTGTGCGACTGATTTGCATGATCTGATACCACCTTGCCCTTTTTTCTATCGGAATGGTCGTAGCTCGAAAAGCGACATCGACTCATGGTTGATGTTCCAAAGACACGAACGAAGAGATTTGACTCTACTTTTGTGATAAAAACGTCTAGGCTGTGGAATACGTTGCCTTGAATCGGTTTCTTGTAGGTAAACACGCTCCATCGTAGACCGCATCGTCGCATAACATCAGGCGAGATGGCGGTCTAGTGTAAACCTATAAAAGTTAAAAAACTAAAAATTTTGTTTAAATCCTTCTTTAATATATAATAGGGATAATAATATTTTTTCAGAGTTGCTATTTTATCTATGTCCCGAATTTTGTTTAAATCCTTTCTTTAATATATAATAGGGATAATAATAATTTTTCAGAGTTGCTTTTATTTTGAAAATTGACGCTTGCTTACCGTAACAAAATATTTTATTTAAAAATATTAGTATTTTCGATGAGCAAATTTGCAAATAAAGTAATTACGATTTTATCCGCTAACATTAACACTAACGACTCACATGACGTCACTAATCGCAAAACATTGGTTGCGAATGCCCAGTCTATGGGTTTCCTTATTTTTACTTGAATACAAACAATCAAAAGGGTCGTCACTAAGATCACAAGCTATAATAAAAATGCAGAAAGTAAACAGTCGAGTCAGTCTTCGACAGGTTGTTTTGCGGTTAGTGACGTAATAAACCATATTGGTGTTTACAGTCACGTGACAACAGATTAAGAATATTGCATCTAAAATCATTTATAAATACATTTCAATTTTCAACTAAATAAATCTATTAATACAAACTATCAGAAAATTAACACTAAACATTAATTTGTGATTATTGTTGACATCCCCATTGTTTTTGCGTGAAAGACTCAACACTCAAACATACCTACAACATAACGTTCTTGTATACTTAGGCGTTATTTATAGGATTATATGGCACAGAGAGTTTTATCTCGTTTGAATTAGAAAAGATTAAAATAAAAAACGAAATGGGTTTAGGTACAAGATTTATTGTCATACCTTATTTTACACTTACTGCTAAGGTAACTATCGTTTTAACACTATGTGACTATGGACCCGAGGGTCCTTGAGCTCGCGGCCCGAGGTTTATTAGATCAAATAAGGCAGTGATCGTTAACGTAATTCAACAGAAATCTGCTGGCTGAGAGTAAGAGCACTAGAAATACAACCCGAAGAGTAGAAATATACCTGCAGCTATATATAAATACCTTGTATGAAAACAAAGGCGTAGAACTAACGGAGCGATTTTCACCCGCGCCCGCCGCGGTTGCGGAACTACGGATTTATTTCAAAACTCACGAGACCGCTTACTTTCGCGGTTGTTTATTATTGCAGGCGACCGTTTCCTGCCGGTGCAGCGGGAGCTGCAAGCACTATCTGCAAAGTTTCTGCATTCTACAGAAGCTGCGGGCTCGCAATAGCGGCGGTCGCGGGTGAAAATCACTCCACGAGTTCTCAGCCAAACGTAGTTGTAGTAACTAATTAATGTAACATATTGGATTAATTTACGGGTAACTCACATGGTCGGTCCAGACCGACTTAAGTTTCAGCCGCGTGTGGTGGCCTTTTGAAAGAGACGCACGCGCGTGATCATTTGTTTAAACTTTAAGTCGGATTGGACCAAGCATGTCATACGTGAGCTATCCGTGAATCAATTAAATATTGATGTCATATCATATTGTTTGTTGTCTTAGTATGAGGACCATGGCTGATAACATAACCAAAAAACGCGCCAGTTCACCGGTATAACTTAAAGAAGAAGAAACATTACAATTCTGCTTAATTATAGTTCAAGTTATGACGTCGAGTCATAACCCAAAATGCAACATGCGTTTTGGATTTACCTATTTATAGTGAATCGTGATTTATCATAAAACTATTTAAATTAGAAGGCGGTAATATAATCTGTAATTATATTAACTTGTCGTGATGATACAAAATATTTTCAGGAAATCCAGGTTAGTTTATGAAACTGTAGAGTTAGAAACGGATATTTCAATGCTTGAAGGTTGGGGTCTCGGAGATAAATTCGTCACATCAATTGATAGTGCAACATTATTAATGAAACAAAGCATACTAAAACTAACTAAATAGTAGATAATTACTTAGAAATTTTCAATTCCTATATGGTTTAAAAGCGGACAATAAAACAACCGAGAAAAAAGTTTACGACATAAAGTCTTTCTTGTGCTTTACTCACAGCTTAGCAAGTTCCACAACTGAATGGAATCAAAAAAATAAATAACCAAAATTATCTTACTGTAACCTATCCTTATACTGACCGCATACCTCTCAATAACATACTTTTCTTTATTTGCACTCAAATTAGAGTTCGAAAGAGAATTAACATTAAAGTCCAATTTAGACAATTTCAAACACATACATAAATTTCCGAACCAGACATTCTTGTTTAAGATGTCTAGTCAAGATTTTAAGGCCACAATTGTGTAAAATTAAAGACAATTTAAATATTTATTGGTATTCTTCATTATGTGAGTCGTCGCGTGATATAAAGATTTTATTAAACGAGAGATGTGCATAGAGTCAAAAAGGAATTTTATGATCTACATAAATACTATTTTCTCGTTTATAATAAGGATGTAAAGATTGCACTGCAGTACGCAGTCCTATCTTTTCAATAATTGTATTTGTCAAGTAACCTGTTTTTCTCTGTCGTGGAAATGGTATAATATAGAACGAATGATATAGAACGGTATCTACATAAGCTTATAAAAAGACTAAACCGAGGAAAAATAGGCTATCTGGATTTTTTTCTATCGAAAATAAATATCGCTTACAAAGACCAGCAATAACAAGAAAATTTGCAATAATAGGAAACATGAATGATCGGTGCTAATAAAAAAGACAGAGATACAAGGCGTATTCTTGTTTTACATTGTTCAAAGAAATAATAAAATAAAATAAACTGTTCGAAGAAAACTTTTCGAAATAATTTTCATCGCTCTGTCGTAGATTTTTTTATCGATGTCTTGTGAACAATTCTATCATATTTTAAAAATTAAATCCAATCCATATCACGCGATCTAACCAAGTCGATATCACTACCTATACTAAGCAACTGTCATCAGTCGGATCGAACTTCACAAATGAAGAACGTTTCAAACGAACAAGGAGAGTCGTTCCACTTGAGTCCCTTGTCGTCTCTGTTCCAGAGTTCTAGGCAGTTCTCTTCTTCACCGTTTTCGTAGCGGAAATTGTTCGGTTCTCCAGCGTTCCAGTTGACGAACGTGAGCGGCCTGCCGTTGGCCATCCAGAAGAAGTTGCCTTCTTCAGCTAAGTCAGTGCCGGACGTCCAGAAATGCTCGCGACCATATCCTGGAAAAAACATTTGGTCGTGTTTATATTTTATTTAAATTGACGGGATGTGCTCAAATTACACGTGATTTCATAAAGCTTTGTAGCATTGCCAATTAGCATTTTAATTATATTTGTCCAAAATCCTGTTTCGACTTTTTGATGCAATCATCACCTCGATAGCAATATAAAAATCAAGTTAAGTTTGTTGAGGCAAATATAAAGTTTGCGATTATAATTATGAGTATAAGAATTGAGGCAAGTGCAAATCGTATTTATACTCTTTGTATATTTTTTGGTTTATAATATTTATGAAAGTTAGACTTTTCAGACTTTGTGTAAATTTCTAACCTGCTTCAAAGTTATCTCATATTGAAAAATCATACTCAAGTAGCTAAGTTGCAAGCTTGCAGCAATACTGATATATAAACTCGATTTGTTAGATTTGACGTGATAGTTAAAATTTTTATAAAAATAAAGTTTGATGCAAGTGTACATGCTACTTGGGCATTGTAAAGCAAATATATTCAAAATGGCTAATCGGTATACTATTAAAATTAAAATGACAATAATGGAGCTCAATATAAAATATATAAAACCTACCGGGCTTAATCACGAATAAGTCATTGTTTAAATACCATTATGTTATTACATATATTATGAGTTCAAATCGCGAAAGTCGAAAAACATTAAAATGTCAATTATATTTGCTGATGTTAAAACAGACATCAAATAATTCCCACCATTAGGTTCAAATCTTACTAAGTTAAATTTTTAGGCCATATCCCTCCCTCCACATTGACTTAACAATTAACTGTCCTTATTTGCAATTTATGCCATTTCTAAATTAGATTAAGTGTCTATGATCACGTGAACGTACCGGAATCCTTGACGTACTGCTCAAGCTTGTCATTCTCCTGCTGTGAAGAGATGGAAGCGAGATGCATCCCGTGGAACCGACAGTACTGCTGTGCCTTGAACCAGTTTGCCTGGAAAACCACAAAAAAATATTTAATTGTTATATCAGCGATCTGGCTCCCATATTATAACAATTACTTAGTTTGGGACTAGATGGTGTTGTATGTGACATGTCCACCACCAATCACAAATCTCATCAACCATAGATAGTTAAAAGTTTCATCACTTTTAATACTAGCAGTATTTGTAACATCTATTTGAGGCTTGTTTTCCTAACTGCTACATTCATCATTCATCGCCACTGATTTTAGCGGTGAAGGAGAGTATGAGTAAATCGGCATGTTCTTTGAAATCTATCGCAGAACACATGTAATTATCTCGTCCTGCGCTGGGCCAAGATGGCCTTTACCTCTATATATTGGTCCTAACTTTCTTCTTATCGCCGTCAAACGAAATTGCGGTGGCGCAATTCGATCAATAAACAATCCGTTAGAGCGTTCTCGAGAAATCAGGTAACATACATAAAAAATATATATGGTGGTGGTGGTGGATAACCTACCCCTTTTTGATTTTTGGAAGTCGATTAAATAGAAAAAGCAGAATAGGGTTATTAGGATGATTTTATATGTACAGCTCTTAACTTTACTCATCAGATAAAAAGAAGTCCGGTCAGGGTTACCAAAAACCCAAAAACGTACCTAGATGATAATGACGTTAGCTAAGTGAAGATTTCTTTTACGAAATTGAAAGATTGTGTAATCAGTCCTACTTTTGTTAATTATCTTGATGTCATTATGCAATAGGCTGACATCTTGTGGCTTATAAGTAGTAAATGTAATGTTTTATTGTCTACCTAAGTACAGGAAAAACCACTACGCTAAGACCGCGTGACGATGCGTTGCAAAATGACTGTAAACATAGCTGTGTATTCTGTAAACACTTTCCAGCGATACTTCGTCTGTTTGTCTTGCATAAGATTCAAAGAAAGCTTTTGACTTTATGGTGCGAGTATACAAATTATATAATAGAAGTTTCGAGTATTTAATTAGTCAAGTAATAAAACAATAGTTAAGTTTTGGATAATGAAATGTTTGACTGGAACAGCAATTATTGTGTTGGCACTATTGTAAACTTTTGGGTCAATGGTAAGTACCTATAATATTTACTTTTTAGATTTGTTAACCTTTTAACGTAACTCTGAGTAAACAGTAAAAGCCTCAGTAGTCTATAGGCTAGCAATTCCAATTTTACAATCGTGAAGGTTTAAAAATCACTGGTAGGTACTGGTATGATTTTGTTATTCTTACCGGCTTAAGCGGCGAAGGACAACATCACGATGGAACCAGTATGTTCCAGGAAAGATACATCTTTCGAGAACGTGTATCAACCGCCAAACTGTACTTGAGTAGCGTGGTGGATTATGGCCTTAACTCTCTCTCCTGAGTTTAGGTAGTGGGAACATTAAGTAGATTTATATGTTTATGTTGTTGTAAATTTGTACAAAGAACACATTAAATTATTCAATAATAAGTCCAGACCAGTAATGATGTATTGTTTTGTTAGTGGTATCTCTTAATAGTCAGTATACAAATCTTCTTATACGTCCATCCTTTGAAAGGACATCGCATTTGCGTATTTTCTCTTCAAAATATTCCAAAAAATTTAAATATTTTGTCATTTATATTTTGCCTATCGCTACTTGAAAGGAGTAGGTTACGCTCATAACAACAGATCCATTGTCTTTGACTGGCCTTGTGGCTTAGTCGGCAGAGAGCCCGCTCGTTGCGTTGTGGGTTGTATTTGTGTAACCAAGACAAATTATTTGTGTGATGACTACGTGAATTTCTTCCGTATCTAAATGTTTTTATATATAAACAATTATCAGTCACAAAGACTGCCGATAGTGAAAACGATAACGTAGAATTTTAGTACAATACTAATGTTGAACTATAGTCACTTTTATACAGATATACCACTATTATGCCCGAGCGACACGCGGCTAGTTTTTCAAGCTAGGAAAGCAAGCTAGTATTAGTAAGCTAGTAATTTTAGCTTCATGTAGACGAAACTAGCGTTGCGTAACGTTGTCTACACGAAGCTGGAAGTACTGGCTTGCAAACACTAGCTTGAAAAACTAGCCTCCTGTCGGGCATGTCATGCACGTATGTCGGTGATACGAATTCACGATATTTCACATATCCAAAGAGCATCAAATGTGCAAGTGTTGCTCCACTGCTTCGTCGCCGGTTCGACGCTATGCCACTATTGCTGACGCGAACCCGAAAGATATTCCTCAACCAAAAATACTCAACGGAATAAGTAAGTTTCCACTTCAATAAGTATGTACCTATATCCTTAAATTATGTATGTACCATCGATCCAAACCATAGGATGTGTCCTCCCGAACTTCAGGCGCACGGAATTATGTCTTTGTTGGGAAGAGTGGGTTCACTCGTTCCATTCTAGTCGCTTGCAGAAAGCGGTGAACGTCGAAGGTTTTTCCTATAACTATTCATTATCCACAACCAAAATAAGTAGAACCACAACATACCTCACCGCTAGCGATTCTAGCGCTAGCGGTCAAGTAGATTGGTGGTGTGTACCACTTACGCTACACACACATTTACCAATTTCAAGGTGCTCAGGGCACATCCAATGGTTTATATCGATGGTACGTATTACATCAACAATCTGACGTTGTGTGAAAAAAAAATCGAATTAAATGTACTTATTGATTGGTATTTTTATTGATAAGTAATTAAAATCTATGATGGCTTGCACACGAAAACTCGAAAGTACTTGTACGCAGTTTAACTATGAAAGCCACCTCGAAATGGCGTACTCACAAACTCTCATGACATAATTTTATGCCCGAAGTTGTTCGAACGTTTAAAGCTATGTAAGCACCTGACTTACATAACATACATTTACGATTTATGCACGTGCAATGCATATTACTTTTCATTAGGATCGTTAGTATAATTGATTGATCGGAAAGGTAAGACTGAGTTTTATTTTAATAAATAGGCATTAGAGTTTACAGCTGAAGACAGTTACCAATTGATTAGACAAATATTTGATAACATTACATTACATTAAACAACTAGGCAACTCTACTTTGTAATTATTTTATATAGGTACCATTACGTGGTTATATGACGGAGCCACTTAGTGATATTTCGATGTAGTTCCATGCAATTACGAGTAAACAAACGAGTTTCTTAGGTACCTGCATATTTTCGTAATATTTCTATATAGTTCCATGTATCACATTCCCGATTAAACGAGTTTTTAGGTATTTTATCTAATTAAAATTATGACATAGGTTTGCAATAGTTATTTTTTAAAATTCTAATAGCCTGAATCACGCTGAAGACTATGAAATCTCGATGGGTGAAAGTGTGAGGCATAGCAGTTCTAGAATTTGTATTTCAATTTTTTTCTCTACTTTTAGTGAATTGGGCAAAAATTTATTTTAGATGTAATATAAAACCCAAAAGTATAATTATTAGAACGCTATACTCACAGAAATCACTAGTACGAGTAGGTATGGAAAAATCTTTTTGCAAACGTTGGTCTATTTCAGTGACAAAGGCATATTTATGCTATAATATCTACAAATAAAATTGTGTGGCAGTTATATTATAGATTAGTGTAATTTCTTTCGAAAGAACTAAAACCAGCTTCAATTTAAAATTAAACTCAGATACTCGACAAAATTTCATAGTTTTGTGAAATCTACGAATACTCGTACGTCGCGTTGTCTGGATAAATGAAAGCATTTTGTCTTGATATTTCTGAAACTGTCCCATCGATTTCTATAAAATTTATATAGAACTATGTCTGAAATATTATTTACCATGCAAAAAAACTTCAAAATCTATTCACAACTCGCGAAGCTATCGCTACAAAAAAAACACAACAGAATCGAGAACCTCCTCCTTGTTTTGAAGTCGGTTATTAATAGCCACAGTAAGGTACTTACAGCTAGCAACCACTAAAAGTAGTCAAATTGAGTATTCACTTCGAGGTCGCCGCGGCCTGGGCATTGATCTTGAAAGCGCATACCTAGGCTTCATAACCTGCCGAGGGTGTGGCAATTAACTAGTAACGAGGCTGCTTGCACAATTTAAATCTTGGGGACTTGCATAAATTCAATATTGTCATTGTCAACTTGTGCGATATAGATTTAAAGTATTTTTATTGAAGTCGTAGTTGTTTATCTATTTGTTTAAATGCTCAAGTAATGGAATTAACAGACAGCTTTTTTCAATTAATAAATCCAATTTTGGAGGTTAACAGGTGTAACTGTTAATTAAAGTTTAATTTATGGGTAATTATTTTACTTTTGTAAATTTAATATCATTGTCTTTTGAAAATGAATACCAAGTCCGTAATGTTTATGCCTGTGCGTCGAATCAAATAATTGATTTGAAATATATTGAATAATAGATTCCGATGGATGAACAAATATTGTAAAATTGCATAAGCAGTCTACTAAATGTTCTCAAAGCTACGAAGTTATTCGCAAGGAGAGTCAAGGCCATAATCCACCGCGATGCTCCAGTGCGGGTTTTATGGATGTCGCGTGATCTCGAAAGATTCTAGAGGTAAGTATATGTTGGTATTAGCAGCATTACGCTCATGATTTCGAAAAGACAGTGATGCACGTGGGATAGCAACCGGGGGCTCCGGATCGGCAGTCGCAGTTTTTTCGACTAGACCAACCATAACTTAACGTAAACTTGTGAGATTGAGGTATGCTAATTTTATAAATCAAATTTCAAACAATCTAATGTTTTAGTGAACATTTGTAACAACGTAAAACAAAACCCATTTGAACGATATGTTTGTGATCTACATTTATCTCAGAAATAACCAACAACCACTGAGAAAGAACTTCGTTATCGATCTGTGTATCGTCAAAGCAGCTCTTAATATACAATTTAATTTTGTAACTTGTCATTCTATTCTCAGAGCTTATTTTTGTATAAACGAATTCTGGTGTATTCCGTGGGGTAATTGAGTAAATATAGAGACTCAAGGTAACTTGACAAAAGATTTCGGAAGAATCATCCCTAATTCAAGAAGATTGGGATCAAATTTTATAGATACACTCATTATCTCACTATTCTTTGCTCGCAATTTTCTGAGTAGATCCTCCAGTTGATATGTTTTTTGCGAAAACACACATGTTTAGTTTATTGGTTGTAATCAATCAGGACATTGGCGGGGTGCAGGAAGTATAAGTATAGGTTTCTAGGTTAGCGATGTGAAGGCGCTGCGGTTAACCACCCGTCAGGTTCCCTACCCGCTTGATACACTTTGGTAACTATATTACACTGAATTAATGCACATTAATTTAAACAAACGATACCGCCAGAAGCGTCTTGAAACGCTCTTGAGAGGCTTAAACAGGTTCAAGTAACGCGGCACTTCATATGCCGAAACGTAAACAAACGCACTTAGGTGACCTGACACCCGTTTTCCCGCCAAAATTGTAAACGTAAGTCGCCGAAAGTAAATCAAGGGGCTACATGCTATAACGAACTACGTATTACTATAGCCCGATGATAAATCTGTAATTAAAACAAGAGATAAGTAATTATGTATTACAAAATTAATACAATTATAATCCTGATATAATAAATATTGCATTTGTATTGCTTTTGTTGAACACATTTTTTGTACCAATCCTTATTGTATTATTTTTTAATCCTTTGTATTATACATTCGTAGTAATTATTTTTTGCGAGAAGAGCTAGAATATAGGGCGAAGCTCGAATGAGTAAAACATCAATGCTTATTCAATACAATCGTAATTAATGAAAAATAATACATTAATATTTCGTTAATGAATCACTAGCCTATGTAAAATGTAAAATGTACCAGATTTCAGGTCATAATCTTAGGTTTCTTAATAATTTGCCAACACAGACTACCTAACTAATAAGCTTCTTCCACGAAGATAATAAACTAAGTACGTAATAACAGCTAACTGGAATGTGAGAAAAACTATAATTTTGTTTCACAAAACGCTAGTCATTTTGATAAATGCCGCAATTTAGAACAATGGATCTTATCGTGTTATGTGAGAGAGCGCGCAAGAAATTGCTACCTTCAGTTACATAATTTTTGTGTTATGTTTTATAAATTGTTCGTGTTTATTGTTTTGATTGCTTGATCTAGTTTTGTTCTATTATTACAGTGGTCACGTAGTAGTTACTATGAGAGTAGTATTTTTTACAGTTTGGAATGACGAGACCAATAGGTCCGAAAGCTCCTAAAAACTCCTCAATTTAAAGTACCGTAGGTTAGTAAGTACTTAGGCTTAGGTTGAACAATAAAATTCGCTTATAAAAAATAACCTATTACCATTTGTGTTTCCTTGCCATCTACTTTTCAAATAGTAAATGATTGATTGGTACTGGACCAGTGGTTTCAAAGATTCCACACATACATTTAAACAGAAGTAACAAAACTCTCTTCACAAAATGAGTATTGGCATGCATAATTGCTATCGATTCACAGTCATTAAGACTAAAATTGACAGGATGTCTAAATTTATATATTTATAGAAATAAACTATTATATTTATAGAATATTTATAAAATACTAGCTGTACCCTGCCACGCTTCGCTTCGCACATTGTGATGCAAAAATGAAATAAAAACAATCCTTGATGCGGATTATATATCCTTGTAAAATTTCAGCTCGATCGGTGCAGAACTTTTTGAGTTTTTGAAGCGTACACAAACCAACATAACATTTTTATATATAGAGATAGACCCCCTAAACAGCAACAGCAGCCGCAGGCTAGAAGAAACATTAGTGTGGAAACATTTAACACTTGGCATTCCTAAACAGGTGAGTGTCGTAAGTACAGCTACTGATTTGTACATCATTTGTAAAACTATTTTGTAGGCTCAATTATGGTATCTACACATGGCGGTGGCGCAGTTTCAATATAGGCACAGGCTGAGGAATTTAGCTGTTTTAGCGTTTCATTCTCGTAAGATTGTGCGTCGACTTGAGCTGTGTGAGGCAGCTAGCGATATAACAAGTACTTATACTTAAGCCCTAAACATCCCTATTTATGTTCCCTCTGGCTGAAGCCTTCTCTCACACAGAGAGAGCTAAAGCCATAATCTACCACGCAGAAAGTGTGAAGGTTGGCAGACGACACGTCCTTGTAAGATACTGGTTTTCTCAGGATGTTTTCATTTAACTATCAAACCTAGTGGTTATCCCAAATTTGCTGATCTGCACTTGGACATTACCTAGTCAAAGATTGCGGGATTCAAATCTTTTTTAATAACCTTTATTCAGATAATGCTTACAATTTTTCAATGTTATTACAATAAAATTCTTAAATTTAGATTGCCATCGCACCGTCTGTTTCCCTATTGGCAAAGGCCTCCTCCAACTGCCTCTATTCTTCCCTATTAGCTTTTCTGATCCAAGTAGCACCTGATTCCAACTTACCAAAGAATAATTAAATTGGATATCGTCGCTTGTCGGTAGGTACTAGACCACTACAAGCCTGGATAACAAAGTGGGCTTCCTGTATACTAAACTCAAACTTTGTTAGAATTACCCCATCAAATGTAACCAGAAGAGGTTTATAGCAATAACGTTATTGAGTTTAGATGTTTTTGACAGTCTACACAGTAACCACTGTTAGGATTCGTAGCAAAGATTTGATAAAATCTTGCCTCAAGTCTTACATTCGCTATGAAAAATGTATGACAAACCTTTAATTTTACCACAATAACTGACTATAAGTAGTTAATAATCGATAATAATATGACTAAGTTATATTTAGCTATAGTTCAGTTATAATTTACATTTATAGCTTAGATTTCTATCAGGGTAAGGGTGCGAGGTGTAAATTATCTATCTATGTCAATAATGAAATATATTTTTGCAAGATTCACTTAGCATAGCATTGGCAGAATGCAGACGAAGATAATGATGTGAAGCAAGGGGTTGAATATACAGAATAAAACAACGCAAGCGAGGACTGCGCAGTGCGTACGAGACATAATTAAGCCAGTGCCTAAACTAGAATTAATAGTACGCAGTAGTAGAATGAATAGTATGCAGTAGTAGAATTAATAGTACGCAGTAGTAGAATTATGTATTAGCAAAGGTATGGGTCTTCCCTAGGCGGACTTTACAAAAATTCTTACCACAACGAACTTATTCCCATAAAAAGAAGTTCAAGGGATGAGTACGGCACAACTAAGTAGTGGGTCGCTAAAATTGAAGAACGAATTATTTCAAGTCCTATCAAAACTTTATTTTAGTAGTTTACAGAGAGAAACCGCTATTCCAATGGCATCTTTATAACGACGGAGCAATTCAAACCTAGAGCAGATCATTAAACTTCAGTTTAACGACTGCTAGATTGCATTTTATAAACTGCACTTTAGCTAAATGGGGCCAGCGAGCTATAACAACTTTAAAAAAGGCTATTTTCTATTTAGTTTTCAACCAACGTTGTACCAATCCGTTCTTTTTTTGATTGAAAATCGGAAAATCAGTTTAGTAACTTAAGTGATAACTATTTGAACTTTGACTTTATATGTTTTAATGTATGTATGTATAGTCTAAACACAATAAGTAGGTATTTGAATTAAATATTAACAGATACCTAAACGAATAACTCGATGAAACGATTTTCGTAAAGATGCCATAGTTTGCTAGAATGTAGAGAATATCAATGTCCCGTACATTATTTAAAATTATTATAAATATGAAAATTACAGCGAGTTGGAAATAGTATTTTTTTTATTTGAGCCCGATTGAAGTCTTTAAATTTTGAATTATACATATGCCGAAAATTTATAAATGAAAAAAAAAATATTTGTATTTCTTTTTTTTTATGATAAAATCATCAAAATTTTGTGAATTAAGTATAACTTCAAATACTAACTAACTATCGAACTGCGTACATAGAAAAGTCGCAATAAAAAAAAATTTGCTACTATGATGTGACTGTGTCTGTACGTACTATCATCATTATTAGATTAGGAGTAAGTGTGATGTGTATTACAAAACACATGGTATTACGGTAGGTCGAGTTTCTACTTTTTATATGTAATGACTTTTATGGCTTTCTCTCGTTATAAAAACCCAACCGTTGTATTGAATGTTACAGCTCTGTATTAAGTTGAATGAATGTGCGTACCGTAGTTCCTATATATGTATACCACGCTATACTTGCATGGAAAAAGGTACGGGCACAACAAAACGTATAACTATAACAGTGATAGATATATGTATTTGGAGTCTTCATGCTCAAATAGCTGCTTGGAACTGTGCTGTTGTGGTCAGGCATGTTGCTTACCATCAGGCGCAAGATATGCTCATCCCGACACTATATGATAAACTAGCGCATGACCCCAGCTTGACCCCTGGTATATATAAATATAACCTATAACCCATAATTGGATATGTACGTAATCCCTGGGATTACGTACATATCCAATAGTGAAAGAATTTATAAAATCCGTCCAGTAGATTCTAAGATTAGCGCGTTCAAACAGACGCTCTTTCCGTTATGTTACTCTAAAAATGTTAGTTTTGCCAGATTGGTTAAGACGTACGACCAGTTTTTCAATTAATTTCATAATAAAAGTCTATCTGAATAATTCAGTTGA
Source organism: Ectropis grisescens (assembly GCA_017562165.1). NCBI lineage: Eukaryota > Metazoa > Arthropoda > Insecta > Lepidoptera > Geometridae > Ectropis > Ectropis grisescens. Next base: position 8,700,310 of record CM029777.1, on the reverse strand, counting down.
TCCCATCGAACTCTTAAAAACGCAGAAGCGGCAAACGCGCTTCTACTATGGCGATGCAAAATCAGGTGACGTCTCCTGATTTAGTCTCAGTCGGAACAAGGAGTTGTGTACGTTCAATGACAATTGTGTACGTTCGCTGACAATTCAATTTTCAAATTTTTCAAACAAATTTTCGCCACGTTATGTTGTCTTTAGATTATGGCATACCTCATCTTCGTTTCTTTAATTATATCGATGGTTGATCAACAAACTTCCTTCAAATACTGCATTGCAAACACAAAACGTCTCACAGAAGTGATTTTAGAGTCAGCGAAGCAGCAGAATTTAATTAATACCGGTCGGATCTAATTCCGAAGCTGCCTGAGCCGTCGTGAGGCGTTCAACGCTGCACTGCAGATTTGGGGCTCTGACATGTCAGACCCAGAGTTTACTATGGCACTAGGTTTAATTGGAGGGATATTCATTTGGGAACGTGTTGTTGGATTAGACATGATTTGATAAAGAGTTCAATGTGACCAATTTGCAAAGAACGATGACATGAAGATTAGATATCAAGATATTTTAATCCTAAGGTAATCATCATCGAGATCATTGGATCTCTGGGTGACGACCGCAGTGCAGTGCTAGGTAATGATTTGGACTCTTCATGTTCTATTAGCTGCGTGTCACTGTGTTATGTGGCAGGCATGTTGCTTACCATCAGTCACATGTCCTGTTTGTTTCGTCACTCCTTATTAAATAATAATAATAAGATATCAAAAAGGCAAGGGAATATGTGTGTCACTTACAGTCGTAGTGAGTAAACTTTATAAAGATTGTGATATAATTAATGTTTGAATGTTCATTGCTTAATCATGTCAAAGCGAACGAAAGGGTCGGGTTAAAATTTGAGACACAGAGCAATTATGGTCTGGGATAGCGTATATATAGGCTATATTACTTGTGATACCGGGATAATTACGGGAACTACGCAGGTAAACCCGCAAGGCGCTGCTCGTAAAACATAGGTTACGCCACTGAGAATTAATCATACTCGTATAACCAAAATTTCTAAAGGTAGCTACCAAATTTCTGGTACATTTCCCGTCCTGTAACTCCAAACTTGTATAACAGGAAACTTATCAATAGCAAATACCAAGAAACTTGCACAAAGGGTTACTTGTAAACTTTTCCCATAAAGAATCCGGCATAATGCTAACAATGACATGCTCAATTAGACGCCACTCAATGAAGGCGACTTCACGGTCTTTAGAGCAAAGTTGGAGAATAGAGCATTCACGATTTTGCCAACTTGAACTTAGGCCTAAGGTACTCGTACATATCACATCACTAATTGGAGTGTGATAGGAAAATGGTTGCTTTATAAGCATGCTTGTACAACTGTGTAGCCCACAATTTTTTACAAAATTACCACCCTTAAATAATTCAGCACTTCTTCAGGATAAGTGAAATACTGGTCCAGATAGTAATAATCTATCTGATTTGTAAGTTTCAGCCTTTGAGGATTAGTCTGAGGTTTCAGCCCTTTTCTTTACGAATGCTAAGTTGTTTTATTGAAATCATGGAAATTGGTTGAGCAAAAAATACTCAAACCTTTATATTAAAATTATGATTACTCACCCTATAAAAACACTAATATGTAGGTACTGCCAAAATCAGATTGTGACGCATCTAATTTGAGAATTCATTAGATACGTATTACGACAAAGCCTTTAGCTGTTGAAAACATTAAATAATTAAAATTAAGAAACTTGATGTTTTCTATTATTCAATTGTTTTATTCTAAGATTCAATTAATGTACAACTAATCAAAAGCAAAGAAGCATGTCGATTGTTTGAAACAAAACACATTACTCAATCTTTTGTCCGTGTCAAATAAATACCTACAGAAAGAATAGATTTCAGTTTTTGCGTACTTAATTATATGGATTTATATTCATGGTAATAGCCACTCCTCCTACACGACACCTTGTGAATGAAAGTGAAACAGTTTTAAATGCCGGCTATGAGAGGTTGAACTTGCGCCACGTGACGGACGAAGGAGAAAGTGGTTGTATCAATCAACGACATGCCATCTGGCGGGCCGGCTTTTGAAGTTAGATTGAAGCATCATAAGTTCACAAGTCTTGTGTACTAGAACATTGTAACAATTTTCAATATTAGATAGAAAATACCCGATATCCGTGGAAAATACTAACTTTTTTAAACAGTACACGTTTTAGTACGTATCAACGTATCGTATGTAATATTGTATCAGGTTTCAATAGTGCAAACTTAAGTAAATATTCTGTGAGACATGCCCATCATTGTTTGTAAATTATAAGGAATGCTTCTTTTTCTGTTCTCCTTCTAAAACAATGATTTAGTGCAGTACTTACATACTTATTGTACATGTTTTGGTATAATTTTAATCAGATATAGCTTATATTAACCTTTTAACGGGCGATAATCCGCGCGTGACCACAAGAAAAGAACAAATTGCTAGGTAACGCAACCCACATTGTCCCAATTTTAGTTTACAATATTTGTGAACATATTCATATTTGTCATCTTCGTACATACTACTTAGTACGTTAACGAAAAATGCTGGCGATATATCTCAAACAAGACAATACAATTCATATAGCATCAGCATGTTCGTTTTAGACGAAAATTCTACAATTACAAGGGGATTTTATTCACGTAAGTTTGAACATTGATAAACCGGGCCTCCGCATTTATCTGCCTACACACCGGTCGGTGGTACCGCGTCATTGGGTGCCTATTCACAAAGTACGTGTCTGAGTCGACATGAATAGAGTAATCGATTACGAATCTATGGATGTCGCCATAACGACACTGTAACCTGCTGGGTGTAGCTTTGTAGCTTTATCAAATCACATAAGCTGTATATAAGCTGCGAATTTTTAATTTTGATTTTATGTGCTATAGCAGTAGGTATCTATGCATGAATTCACTCGCGTTGAATTAAGAAAATAATGATTTCTTAAAAAAAATACTTTAATTTCTTTTTGGGTTCTCTATATTAGCTCGTCTCTTACGATGTGGTTGAGTAACCACCATCACTATTTTCAAGGAAAATTTCTTTATGAGATGAGAAAAACAGTTGAACACGCGTCACTGCTACCATTATCGACACTTCGGTGCATTGTGTTTCTCAGATTGACACTTATTTTTTAATGCTTTTAAATAATTAGTAATATTAAATGCGACCTAAACTACTACCAGTAGAACTCGTCTGATATGATTTCGGATACAGACAAGTGAAAAGAGAGTAAAGAGGTCTTTTAAGTTTTAATTTTAATAATAATGGATACCGGGGTTTTAAGTTAAATAATAATTAGTTATGGTTCTGAAATAGAGTAGACCTGGGGTTCATACTGGAGTTACAATAAAAGATAAGTCAAATAAATGTATCTTATTATGCCATAAACTCCTATTTGCTCTTCAATTCTTTCATAATAAATTGACGGTCCGAGCAAGGCATGCTGGTCTAGTCGGGAGAACGGCGCCTGCCGATCCGGAGACCCCGGGTTCAAACCCCACACGCACCACTGTCTTTTCGAAGTCATGTGCGTAGGCCAGCGTGGTGGATTATAACCTTAACTCTCTCCTTGCGAGAGACGGCCCGAGTCCCAGCAGTGGGAACATTTAATGGGCTGTTGATGATAATGATGATGACTAGAATAGCTTGCAAAGGTGTAGTCCTTCAGCAGGGCTCTGTAAAGCATGCAGCCACTACCTACAAGAATTCAACATTTTCATGTTGTTTTGAGAGTTTCATTTTCAATAAATATCTGTCAGAGATTATGAAAGACCATCAAAGTGTGAAGTTCGATATTACAATAATTGTATTATTTCTTAATTCTAATAGATAGCTACTAAATATAATTATTGTTCTGGCAAAAAATTTGAATAATGTACTCGTAAAATTATTTTAAAAGATAGGTTAATATGATATCCGAAGCCTACTAAGAAAGTGGTAAAAATTATGATGGTATGCATGCCTCAATGGGTTTAATAGTTCAAGGCTAATTAGGTATTCATTTTCTCATCTTATGATTTAGTGTAGTTCGTGCAAGGTCTTTGGGCATTACCTATAATTATAAAGTTTCCTTTCAAATAACAACTAATGATCTAAGTCAATGAGATTTTGAAATGTCAGACAAATGGAAAAACCAGTTCAAGATACTTAAAATAGTTCTCACGCCATACGTGGCGATAAAATTCCCTTTTTAACCTACTTCAAAAAGGAGGAGGTTTTCAGTGCATTTTTATGTCGAGTCCCCAATTTCTCAAGACCGCTTGAACCGTAATCTATCTTCTACTAGGACTAGTTTTGTAGTGGTACTAGTTTACTCTAGGTTGACTCTTTGTAGAGTTCACCTGGGGAAGGTACCACACCTTTGCCAGTTATTCTACCGGCAAGCAGGATAGTACTGTGTTCAAGTTTGAAGGGCAATGTTTCCAGTGAAATAACAAGGCATAGAGATAAAACGTCTTATATTTGTGGGTGTCGAGCGTAGTGCAGTACTAGGTAATAATTTGGACTCTTCATGTTCCAATAGCTGTGTGTTGCTATGCTGTTATGGACAGACTGGTTGCTTACCATCATGCATATGTCCTGTGTCTCGTCACTCTAAACTACTACTATAGAAAAAACTAAAAACAACGTCCTTCCAAGTTACACGGTTAGTATGTTTAAGCTCTAGATAGATATAAACTGAATAAGAGTTATAGTTATAGGTACTAAGGCTGTGGATGTGTGTCAATCGGTGACACCGAAGCTCCTAAATAAATTGCCAAATGCAAATTAGTGTTTGTGTTTTTATGTGACTTATTTTATATATTTTAACTTACCTTAAAGAATATTCCTAGATAATATCTCTTCTCTCCAGTCTTCAACAGGGGCATTGTCCATCGAGTGATCCCAAGCTCGTCATCCTGGCAACTCGAGCATTCTGTAAAGACAGAAACAGGCATTTGAGAAACAACCTTCCGTAACAACCTTTAGAAGTACTTTTTGCACGCTTAAATTATGTAAACTTCCGAGCCGATTCCGATTTCAGCTTCTATAACCCTTTAACCATTATTTAACTTAAACTTACTCGTAGCTTAGCTAAATGCGGCTACGTTTGTGTGCGAGTAGACGACCGACTCAACTGATATTTACCCTATTTCTAAAAAGAAAGATTTTCTTAATTTGGCTCAATGTCATTCAATTTAGAATCGATTTTGATGATTTGGTTTTTGTTTGATAGAACGTACTTCAGAAGTAATCCCATGTACACTTTTATCGAAATCGGTAGAGCGGTTTAAAAAAATTAATACATATTATGCTGAAATTCGTTCGTTCTTCTTCGTTGATATTTTGGTTGAAGAATACATACATTTTTTTCTCGTTTTCAAATGAAAAAAAAAAACAATTTAATGTACTACGAATAAATTTATCTCAATAGAGAGCCAATGACGTAGTCCACCCAGCTGGTCTAATGTGGGGTGGCGGATAACACAAACATGTCCTCAAAGATGTATTTTTGGTATTCTTAGGTTTCTCATGATGTTATTTTTCATCTTTAAAGCTAGAGATGGATACGAGTATATTCATGTTTAAAAGGAAATTGTAAAATTTAACTTTATCTGTACCTAGGATCTTGACGCAATTGAACCTTCAAACACGGATTTGCTATAGAAGGTAAGCATATATAAATAGAACAAAGTTACGAAGAGCTAAGTATTTGAATAAAGGTGAGGTAAGAATAGACTAAACCTATACTATACCAGTATTTAAGTTTAAAAATCCAACATGATGAAATGCCAATCTTTTTAATTAGGTATAGTTTACAGTATCTCTACTTAGGTAATAAAGATAACTAGTTGAAACGTAATAATGTATGATTTCGTAGTAATTAATATACTAAATAAGGTTACGTGAAATGGCGTCGACAAATAAATATTAATTTGTTATGACCATTGTCTAAAATAAACTACATTACTTTATCTAATCCTTTTTTTTTCTAATGGAGACACCGAAACTCGGAAAAGCGGCATTGATTTAAGGATCATAAATATCACAATCTATAACAAAAATACATTTTGCGATTCAAAAATAATTACAATTGACAACTTTTATTTTATTTTATTTAAATTAGCCACTCCACAGACTCCGGGGTCCGTGATCTTTGTCATTACAATTATCGTTTTTTACACATATCTTGGATAAGGAGAAGAAGAGGAAAATAGAAGGGAGTTGGGTACATTTAAAATCTAATTCTAGTGCTCGTCTGTAGAGCCGATCACTACCGGTTGGGATTCCGCTAGTAATCGACTCGACATCGAGTGTTTGCCTAATTGCCTTTTGCCATTTGCCTAAGCTGCCTCCTCCCGGCCCAGAGACTCCACAACGGCCGCATTTCTGTCCCTGATGGCCATCTGTAGGTTAAAATTGCGGATGGTCTTCGGTGATGCAGCCCACGCTCGCCGCACGAACCGACCGATGGCGTCGTCGGTGTCGTCAGCGATCAGACGACGTCAGAGAGTCGTCAATTGACAACTTTACAGCATGAACTGATTTTATCGATGATACATTAATTTCATTAATCTTAAGATTCGAAAAATTGTATGATTCCAATTCCGTAACACGTACGTAAGTAATAGAATGTGCTACCCGAGTGGGTAAAATCTGCGTGTTTTTAAATCGAAAGTAAATCTGTTTCTTCAAGTTGCGCTCGCTTTAGTTTAGGTAGCCCGTACCTTACTTAGTAGGCAGGACGGCGGTGAAGTGCAATCCTATCTTTGGGTAAAAAAAATATGCAAACCAGAGCTATCTTGTGGGAATAAACCCCAGGCAAGATATATTTTGATATGAATAGTACCATGTTATATTTCAATACTGATTTATGAAGGTTATTAAATGACAGTGGACAACGTAAGTCTTCTTTCAGTGGATGTTGCAATAGTAACGAAACTACAATTGCATTTGTTTGTGGTTTGATTTCTAACATCTTAAAGGTCGGCAATGCAAATTCTAAATTGAATTACAACATGTTTTGACCATCACAAATGGAACCTTATGATAATGGATGTGTTCTTGTGAGTGATAGACGGTGTAGTGTAATATCATTTTAATGTATTCTCGTGGTTTATAATAGAATGCAAACATAAAGTCCAAGTGTTACCAAACTAAAGGTAAAGGCAAGGTCCTAATTCTGTAAGGGCTTAACTACTATAAAATACGGTACGACTGTTTCTGAAAACAATTTTATCTTATTCTTAATAATTCGTTGTTTGATTAAACAGGACACTAACTCGCTTGGTAGAAGTTATAATTTTGGTCAAAAGTGAAGCACATATCCACAAAAGGTAATACTTATTCCACCACTACCACCAACTACCACACATATACTTACCAATTATGAATGTTTCATGAGTCTGAATAAAATAGTTAAGTACAAACGCGACTTTACCACTCGCACAGAAACTATGTTTTTTATGACATTTAAATTCATTTCTATTATAAAGGTTGGTAATGATCAGTGCATAATTTTTTCAGTTGGTTCAGCAATATTCTCATGACTATGAACGAAACTTATTGTCAAGGTTTTCATTTTTGCAAAAAGCCTATTGAAATACTAAGACGTAACGTCACATCAATCAAAGTTTGCGGTCGGTTGAGTAACACTGAAGAAGATTTCTGACAGCTTTTCAATGCCAATATCGAAGTGTATCTAATGTGTAAAATTGACCTTGTATTATTGCGTACTCGTAATTTTGAATTGCTACAAAACGTTTGAACTTGGAGTTAAAATAGTTAAAAAAAATATTTAAACGTTTGATTATATACCTATAGACCTATCTACATTTGCTATTAACAATAGTATACTGATACGCTATTTTACACTTTAAGATAGTGTTTCTATGCATTATTACAAACTTGAACAGCACATTGTATGTACGAATATAAAGTGAGGACACAATCAGTGAATCAAACAAATCTAGACAACAGAGCTGAGTTATTCCCACATACGAATATTTCCTTAGATTAAAGCCGGTATTTCCACATCAATCTAATGGATATTGAATATGGGAAATCCGTGTCCACATACAATCGTTCATTCGTTTTGCGTTTGTCGTTTGTCCTACGTGATGTTATTTTGGATTGAAATTGAATGCTAACATCGGAGATTCCGCTAACGACTCATGAATTTAAAAACCGTACTTTTTCACACATTTCGTGTTATTATGTAAGGTGATGATGTGATATGTGACACGATATTTTTAATTAATTAAACATGCAAATAGAATACGTTGACTTACACAAAAATAATTAAAAATAATTAGTGAGACATAAACCAATAGAAAATGAAATTCACATGTTATTAACATTATAAATAAGTAAATTAATCTGACAGTTATTACTTATTAACTATTCACATTAATATTATTTGGATAAGTATTTACAAACATAAAAAAGTAAAATAAGGCTATTATAGCATACCGTCCTACTATTTATTATCTAAAGTCAAAAGTAAATAGGGAACAATAGCCATAATAATTTTACTTAGACGGTCAGATAGGCAATGTTTAATATACTTGTATCAAATTCAAGAATCGAAGAACCGTTTGCATCGCTTACTCGTAGTACCTACGTACATATACCTACACGCAATAATCTAGCACAATAGTTATGGGAAAAGAAAAAACAAAATACAATACATCCATCAATTGTGAATCGCGATTGGTGGAATTCACAATTATCCCAAACCATAAAAAATCTAACAAATAATAATATAAAATAATGTTTTACATTTTGTTTTTAAACTTTCGCGATTTGAACACATAATGTTTATAATGTACAGGACTTAGTCACGTTTAAAATACTTCGACGTTTCGGCACCATTACAACAGTATATAACCGTCGAGGTATTTAAACAAGTCCTGTACATTATAAACATAAATGTTTTACATTGTACCAATATACCTATGCCGAATACAAGTTTTGGTACAAAAAGAAATATAATCATTTAGTTTTTATTAAAGCATTTAATAGAATGTATAGAAGTTTACAGCACCGTATTGGCATTGTTACAAACCAATCATATCTATAGCTATAAGGACGCCATAGTACAAGCTTTTTGGGATCAGATTGTGTTGTTTGTGAAATGTCCACCAATATTTATTTATTTATATCTTCGGTTGACACTTAGAAAAAGAAGGTATTGATCTTATTATTATTCACTTCAAAACTTTCCATTCGATGAGATGAGATGAGCCATATTAAGTTATAAAACAGAAAGAAACAAAAACCAATAAATATAATGATACACTGGCAATGGCCTTTACAACAATTTGATTACCTGACAAATGCAAGCATGTTAAATAACATAAACAAATGAATGCAATAAATAAATTTGCACCACAAACAATGGACAACGAAGTATTTTGTCGAAACTAAAATTTATATTTTCAGCGTCTTGAACTATAAAGCATCAACGAGCATTTTGACTGTGACATAGCGATAAACCTTTTTGTCATTTTGCAGACTGAATTTGAAAGTGAAAAATAAATGTACTCGTAACTCTAGAACAATGCAACATGTCCTTATTAAACTGAACGGTGTTCGACAACTTCACATTGTCATATAAATTGATAGTTACAAGTGCTACGAATTTCACGTTTTACCTCTATATAAGATTACGATTGACTGGTTGGTATTTTAGCCAAGTAAACTTGAAATATGTAACTTATATAGTATTTTTAATAAAAAAAAATTCAAAAGAAGGTGGTGACGTACATGAAATGTACGTAGGTACAATATAAATCACGCCATAGACAGGTTATGTTGAATAGTATATGTTCGCTATAGTGATCACATCATTATTTATGCAAGTAAGTTTTAAATGTTGAAATGTTGTTTCCAGAGAAATTAAAGGGCTTAGAGATGTAACAACTTAGATCTTTGGGTGATGAGCGCAGTGCAGTGCTAAGTAATGATTTGGACTTTTCATCCAATAGCTGCATGTCACTATGCTGTTATGTGGCAGGCATGTTGCTTACCATCAGGCATATGTCCTGATCGACTCATCATTCTTTATTTAAAAAAAATCGAATGAAATTAAAAAAAAAAGATTAATTTAAGCTCAAAACAGATTTCAAAAACGCGTTTTCAAAGGATCTTACGAATCAGTAAGTATTAGAAAAGAGATTGACAGAAAAACGAATGAAAGGAAACTAACATACAGTGATGAACATTTTTGATTTTTGCTGACAGTTTTTTTATAATGGCGTGTTTCTGTTGTAATTGTTGTGTGTGGAAAAAATGCTTTTGAGCTTAGCGCAATCACTGAGAAGGTGAATGGACGATATGGTTATTAGTTACTCATTCACGAGATATATGTAGTATAGGTGATAAAATGATAATGATGAAATAAGTAAATGGACTGTAGCAGCCTGTAGATGTATCGGTCGCAAATCTATTACGACTTTTCATATTGTTAAGAGAGACGTCTTGTTGTAATTTTGCATCATATCTACTGCCTCTAGCGAATTTATAGCCAGAATTCATATTTTGTTGAGGTGTTTTCAAAAAACTAGTATTTTTAAAAAAACGCAAAAATAACAGTAGCTGTTGGGCTGTTGGGCTGACGCATATTTTTGTTCTCGTATATCTCGTATCTGACGTACAGACAATGGCGGTCAATTTATATGTAATATAATATGGTTTTTAATTTAGCGTTTTACTTCTTCTTGGATACATCCATGGTCCTTCTTTTCCTGCCGGTGGTCTTGGTGTGTTGTCCACGCACACGCACTAATCTTCTTGAGCCTTTCCAAATCTTCACGAAGTTTTGAGTCCAAATAAGAAAACACGACTGTCATTGATAAAGTAAAAAAAGGAAAGCACATTTGTTATGAAGTATTTTTAATAATAGGGGTAAAACTACGATTACAACTAGTGTAAATTAAGCTATTACCAAGCTATATTAGTGCAATATTAGGCCCAATTAAGGAAGGTACATCAAAAAACTAGCTAGCAGTAATTGTTTACTGATATGATAATAAATTGTCAAAGTTCGCGGGGATTGCTTCTTGGATAAATACGAGTAGATGCTTAGTAAAAAAAGATGAAAGTAAATTTTAAGGGATGCATGCGCACACCGACTACAAAAAAAAAATGGTTGCCTGTAAAGTCGGTATACGGGCGAAAGTTTTACGTGACAACGACTTTGAGTGGTAAGATAATTTTACGGAAGGGACGCGTGCCTTTCACTTTTTATGTCTGTCTCTCTCGCTCTTAGGCGGGCTAACCATGCCCGAGTGGAAGGGACGCGTGCCTCTCACTCGCTCTCGATGTGAGCGCATAACGAGAGCGGAGCGTAACGCAGTTTCTTGAAGTGTCACCCGGCAAACCAATTTATAAGACGTTGTCACGTCAAAAACATAATTAATTAGCTGGTTCACAAATAAATGTCTTTTCAGGTGAATTTTTACGCGCGACACTAATATTCAAACTTGGCACACTGAAATTAGGTGCGCGTTTTTTTTTTTAACGAGCCTATGGCAATTATCAAGTGGTCACTACAGCCAACTTTTGGATAGAGCAAAAACAGCTTTAGTAACGCTTCTTAAAAATTGAATAAGTAAGTTACATAACTTCCAGCTTCCGTAAATAAGAACATAAAAAAAAAGATTTATCTAATTTTAAAATGTACCTTCAGACTGGCTACTTTTCAGTTAGTACAACACACCAGTGAGATAATAGAGAACCTACAGATGTTGAGATACCTTTGCTTATACCTGTTTTTCCGATACCATTCAGCTGCTGTGGATAACTGACTGTATTCGTATCTCCGATCCAGCTCATCACCAGCACCACGCAACACAGAACGTTCCTTTGCCACATTTTTATCACTTGTTATCACTAACTATCAAAACCCTTTTCTAATTTGAAATATACGTTCTATTGTAAAATTCGTTAGTGGTTATTAGCACATCTGGGAATACATATGTTTGGTAATAAGTATAAAAAATCAGAAACAATTAATAAAATTGATTCCTTGGATTTATTTTAAGCTATCACGATTGTGTATTAATGACATTGTGTATTAATCACTCTATAACAAATTATGGGACCTTTCGATGGATAAAAATGTAATTTTTTGACATATTTTAGAATAATACTATTAGTTTAACACTAGATTCTTGTTATGTTTCAAGATAAAACTCTTCTTTTTTAACCGACTTCTAAAAAGGAGGTTTCTCAATTCGACCGTATCTATATTTTCTTTTTCGGAATCAGATCAAAATAATAAAATATACAAAACTAAAATATATAAAACATACATCAAAATGTAAACTAAATGTCATCAAATTTTTATTTAAAGTTTTTAGATTATTTAAAACATAACATTTATGAATATCAATACATTTTGTGTATAACCTGTGTTAAAATGTAACTATTTATGCTATTATGCATGCGAATTGTCTTTGTGATGACAAATTTGTTACAATTTATATATTTTATGGTTTAGATGATGAGTTTAGGTGAGAATAAAAAAGTATCTCAAATGAAACGACCCAAACACTCAACTAAATATGTAAGTACTTTGTAGTTAAGTTACGTTAGTCACGTCTCAAATTGGCAAAACCTGGTTTCTCTAACGTGGTACCCGCGCAAGCTGTCTCTTAATGAGGAAGCGTGGACTAGATACGATGGATAACTACGATTACATGATTAATGAGGTTTAAGTACCAATTGAATACTATTTCATGTTTTAGGAAATGGTATTAATTTATTATTTTATTATTGATTTCCCTAAAATACTAAAGACGATTTCCCATAAAATTCTAAAATAAAAAATTCATGCATTTGCACATTCGTAATTAAATTTTCTATATTTTATACAGAAAATTTTGAGCCAGGTCCCTTTCGCAATTCAAACTCAAATTAGAAATGATTTAAATATCAATTAACTTTCTAGAAAACACAAAAATGTTTTTAAGCTCTGCATAATTTTGACAAAAGCAAAATGTCTGGTAAATACGATAACTGACAATAAATTTTAATTATATACAAAAAACAATTATAACATTCCTTCTTCTCTATCTCCATTGGGAAATTTGATTAAAAATATCTGTAGTAGTATCAGTTATTCATTATTTTAAAGTTTTTTATTTCAGGTTGGTGATTATTTAATTTTTTCAATTATTTTTAGAGTGATTAGTTATTTCTTATATCTAATTTAATTTGTTGTAAAAATCGTATTCGTTAAGTGAACAAACTAAGACTTTTTTCTATCATGTTGTGTTTCGGCGAACGAAATGAAGTGGTAAAATAATTAATTCGTTATACTGATTCTTGCTCTTTTAGTGTCCAGAGTTATATTGAATTTCTATTTGCATCCCAACTCATACCATTAGGCAATATATGTGCTAATTTAGTCCAATAATAGCATCATTTAATACACAATGGTGTCACGTTTAAATTTGATTGACTGATTTAAAAAAGAAAGCGACGTACTACTCTGTAATTTAGCTTCAGTCGTAGCAATTGCCTACGAAATATGTAGGCAAGGTTACACTATACGGTATACACATACACTAGGCTGCTACAGGATCACATTATACTCATGTGAAATAGTGGTCTTTTCTGAAATGTTGGAAAAAAGATCTGCCCCATACATTAATGAATTTCGCACTCTAAAAAACTTGTGTTGTGCTGTGCCAGTGGTTCTTTTATTTTTGTTATTGGTTATTGCAGATTTGGCGCTTTAGTAAAAAATATTCATGAATCTGGAAATATTATGACTTTTTTGCAATTCAGTAGTTAGATAACATAATTTACTGATGTCTAAAAATATAAATTATCATGAGTAACAATTAAACATTATTGTTAAATAAACGTTATAATTATAAAAAAATAAGATTTATTTTCGTTCCAAAATATAGTGCTTTATTTAGCTTATGCTAATACTTTATTTAATGGTAGTAGTTACGTACATTAGATTTAAATTAAATTTTAGTTCACCAACCACACTAATATCATATTAGCATTACTTAGTGAGTTCAGTTTATTACCTAAACACTTAAGGTACTTTTTGCCCCGATACGATTAGTGGTTCCCGTAGAATACTTAACTAAATGATTCATTTGCTAAACAATTGTATTCAAATAGTTATAGTTCAGATCTGTTGGCCTAATTTTCTTTGTTTTATCTCTAATTTAATAATTTTATTATCAAACCACTGTATTTTAACAAAAATCGGGACTAGGCCTACATGGTTTGGAATGTAATACAGTTCTGTACAGTAGACTCTAATGTTATAATATGTGTTTATTACATTCTGTTTTGTGTGATCATTGAATAAATAAATAAATTTACGGAAAATAAATAACTGAGAAGATTTAAGCCGCAAAGCGCATTCAGATAAATAAATAATGATGGTATTAAAAGATGTCAGAAAGTGCAATTTCAAGTGTTTTGCGCAACTTCGTCAAGAAAGTTTTTTTTAATTATTCTCCATTGTAATTTTTCAAAGAAATTAATTTAAAACAATGAAACGAACCTCTGCATGTGTAGGCAAGCTCTTGTATGAATAATTGTGTGTTTTTAATATTTGTGTCACTGAAATAAAGACAATTGACTTTGTTCCTTTGACTCATGTCTTTTTATATTTAAACAAGTGTTATTTAGCACCTACATGAAAAAATATTTTTAAACGTCAATACATAATGGAACGATACTTTTAATGATTGCATTTCGCGAGTAAAATCGTGACGAGCGGAACAAACCGCGACCTCATTTAGCGACCTTGACACACTTACTAATATTCCTAAATTAATTATAATACATCCGGTTCCGCGTACTATTTACTAACTACCCGTGAATAAGTTGATCCGGTCGTGATGTTACGCAAAAGATAACAAATACAGATCGCGGTGTGATTCATGGCCTGTGTCGAAAAACTGGAACTATGCTGCACGAATGTATAAAATGCGATTGTGGTGCCACGCTGCTGAAAAACACAGTATTTTGTTGTGGCATCATTGTAGACTATCTACTACTGTCTGTTATACAATACTCACAAAAACTTCTGATTGTGATAGTCTCGTTAGTGACCTGAGGCTTTAGCCATTTTAAGTAGAATTCTAGAAGTTTGTTGATTTTAATGACTGTGTTCACGTATTTTTTAAAATAAATTTCGTCAAAATTTGTTCAGTCGTTTGATCGGGTCCTAATTAGTGTAATTAAAGTGAATACACCGTTTCAATTCATAATTATTTTAGTCATTAACATTTTACAATAATTAGATTAGAATTTGAAATTGGAACACAAAGCAAATAAAAAGTTTAGATCCCCTGAACTAGAGGGAGGAATAAGTCATAACCATAATCTCGTAAAATTGTTTTTCGTCTCTTTACCATATTTAGACAGATAACGCAAATTCACGAATACTTGCGCAAAGTGAAGCGCCGGAATGAATTTGATTATCCATACGAAACTAAAACTTAAATATTTGTTATTTATTGTTAATAATAATATCTAAGATAACAAGCCAAAGATTCTCACATTATTTTTTAAATAATGAATTACGAGACGAGCAGGACATGATCCTGATGGTGAGCAACATGCCTGCCACATAACAGCACAGTGACACGCAGCTATTGGAACATTGTTTTTCATATCATGCAAATATCTACTACAAAATATGAAGTATTATTATTATTTACATAGTTCAATACGACAGTGCTGCTTGAGTTAAGCCATAACAGACTACATTATCATAAAGGTTAAGTTTTAATTGGCCTAATAATATTAGCATACCGTAGTAGAACCTACTAGACCCCTGCTCTTTGAAATAGGTACATTGTATGCACATTGCAGTCAGGTTTACAAAAGAAATTTGTGCAAAAAATGTACTTAGTTGTACCTTAGTTTTGTTACCTTTATCTTTTATCTGAGGGTCATTTAGATCACCTTTGCAAAATAATTCGGTTAATTATCTTTTAGTATTATTATAAGGTTGTGCAGAAAGCGTATGCTAAGCCGAAAAGGCTGCATTATACTCATCACCTCATTATTATTATAAAGATGAAGTTACGAGTATGTGTGTTAATCAGTAGTGTTCCCACGTATCTTTGTAACGGTTGAACGTATTTGAATGAAATTAAAGCCATATAAAGTTAATTCACAGGGTCGCCACATATATTTCATTAATTATTCAGCTAAAATCGGTGGTTCCCGTGGGACGCTTGATGAAATGATTTATTTTAGGATACCATATTTGGCAAAAATATATTTTCTATGAGTCTAACTTTTAATCATGTGGTCAATAAAACATTTCGTAATTAAATATGAGCTAGCTCATTTAACCACACGGTTTGTACTGGAATGAATGTGTATGAAATAGGGAATTCTTCGTATATTTACGAGTAGGATTAGCTTCAGTCAGGTGAGTTGGTTGTTTAACAAATATAGCTTTATTCGCCTAAAAAAATTATAAGTACAACACACCTCTTTCGGATTAGTACTGCCGTTCTGCATAACCTGATATCAAGCAATAGACCTCCATAACATGACTCATTTTAAATGTCAGATGCCTCTTGGTCATTATCTTGTTGAATTAGCCACAAACTGTACTCATCCGGGACCTGTCTCAATTTAAGTTTTGTTGTATGTTTTGTATATAGTTATTCAAATTAGTTTTATAACGATGCAATCAACTGTGAAACTTTAAAGATCTTACTTATTTATTAGCCATCGGTAATTGAAGTTAACTGGTATGTGAATTTAAATGTCTTAATTGAATCGTTTAATTATTATACCTTAATATAATGGGTAAATACATACTATATGTTAAAAGGATAAACTTAATATTTGAACTATTGTGATATATTTAGTATGAACAATTTTTTTATGTTTATTGAGAGGTAAGTGTTTAGACTTTAGAATTTAATGTAATTTAGCTACAGTGGCTCAGTCGCTCACTGTGCTACATTAACTATCTTCTTTAGGGTTGGAGCTTCAGCAGAAAAAAATAACCAGGAACCTCATTTGAAATAAAATTAAAATATTTTGTTTCAGGATTGCTATCCTATCATAAATTCCCCTGTACAATGAATGAGTTTATTTAACGTGCTTTTTTCTTTAACCAAATACTCTTTCTGCATTATACAGTATGAAGAAATCATGACCAATTTTATTGCATTTATGATAATTTGTATATCAAGATCGTTGAGCATTAAGTACCTGTCCTTTCATTATGCTTACTAATCAACTGGTTGACAATCTAAAATTTTGCCTACTCACAATTACAAAATAAAGAGCTAATTAAAATCGAATCTTATGATAACGCAGTAGAGTCGACGATCGATTTTGGCGTCAGCTATGCAATATGTAAAAGCTTTGACCTCTGTGCAAAAAGATAAAAGCTGTGGGTAAAAAGAGCCGATGCAAATGTCACCTTTCATTGTCCTTTGCGTTGGATAACAAAATCTCTTTGGCGTTCATTTGACAATTGACGCTCTGTTACAATGGGGCTATGATGCACCGGAGTTTGACTCTCGTTTGGTCATTTTAATCATTGTTGTTGATGGGTGCTGGGATGTCACAACATTTAACAAAGTATGGTGCCAAAGTTGTATTTTTTTAAATAAAGTGTGACGAGACGGTCAAGACATGTGCCTGATGGTAAGAAATATGCCTGTCACATAACAGCACAGTGACACGCAGCTATTGGAACATGAAAAGTCCAAATCATTACCTAGCACTGCACTGCGCTCGTCACCCAGAGATCTAAGATCTTATATCTCTAAGCCCTGTAATTTCTCTGGAAACATTGGGCAATGTTTTTTGGGGAATGTTCAAACCGGAACACAGGAATGTTTGCCCATTACTGCTTGGCGGTAGAATAACTGGCAAAGCCGTGGTACTTCCCCAGGCGGACTCTGCCAAGAATCCTACCACTACAATCTGTTGTTGCGCTAGAAGCGTCCGCGGACATATAAATTAGTATTTATTTATTTCATAACATTCTGTACAATTATTTTTATGACATGTAATGCCAATCAAAGGCCATTGAATCATACTACCTTTATCACTATTCCTAATATTATAAACGAGTACCTTTTAAACCTAACTACGAAAATAATTTTAATTATAGTAGGTACCTATTATCCAAATTACCTATACAACTACTTATAAAGTATGGAAAAAATCATACATTTATTGCAAGAAGTCGATTGTTTGAAAGTATTCAATTCAATTCAATTTATTTATTCGAACCATTATTTCAAAAGAACACTTGGCAAACACACGTCACTTACAATTAAATTATAGATCATTATTCAGTGTACATAATCTATATAAATAAAACATCTTTGTAATAAAATAATACCAAAAAATATTGTCAAATAAAACTAAAACTAACTAACTTTATTATCTTTACATGTGTGTTATTAATGAAATTTAAGGTGTTTCACGTACTTTTTCTCGTTAACACTTCAATAGTCGCAAAGTTAATTACACAACATCTATTGAAATTAAAATCTTGAATAATAATTTTATTAATACTTTTATGACTTATAATTATTTTGATATAGCACAATAAACTTTACAATTCCAAATTGTAAATCCGCCTGAGTTAATCATATGTTACAAACGAACTTTCATAATCAGGAATGCAAGATTACTCATACATATTGATTCTGCGAGATTGCAAAATTTAAACCTCTAAATGGATAACGAGTGTGTGTAATTTTCTTCATAGTAGTTTCCAAGATGTTACGCATAGAAGCATTCACACCTACTTATGAACTTGACATCTTAAGTTTAGATGCTGATTGTTTTTTGCTATTATTATTTCTAACCCCTGACGTAAAAAAACGATTGGGTGTTAGTATGTGTGCGTAAACGTTTGTACGTACGTGTGTGTTCCTTCCTTATAACAAACTTACGACTATCAATGCATTTCCCAAAAATATATCACAGTTAACTTTCTATAATAGTGTACTATAGGTTCAGTTTTTCCAATAAATTCCTAAGCAAAGTGTGACTGATGCCTTTCTTTTCGTTAATTAAAAAAAAACCGGTAGCATCTTTACTTTATCGTTAGTGATTCTAAATTCAAAATTACCCTAGTTCATCCTATTTATCCAGCCACATTTAAAGTCAGAAATCCCAAAAAAAACCCTGCGACTCTGTGAGCCGTTCTCAATTTATCAAATTTAAATTACAAACTACTGTTTTACATTAACTTTCATAAAATCTAATTTTATATCATGGCTATGATTAAGCTCACTAGTTAATAACTCTTGATATGAAAGAGAAAGTGTACAGGTATTTGTATATCCGCAATGGACGTATAGGTTTCTACATAAGCAAATACTTATCGCTTTCCGCTGGGTATATTACGCGGCAAAAAACCTTTCACACCGTTTTCGTCAATAAATAATAAATTTGATTTCCAAATAATTATTTATTTTTATTAAATTTGAATAAAACTAATCTTGTTTCATTTGGCGTTAACGGAAAAGACATCAACGCGTTAAAACGTACAAACTTCTTAAAAAAGATATAGTTATTGAAATAAATATTGTAAATACATATTACTTCAAGTAGTTTCAATAAGAATTGCTGATTTATAAACTTATCTGAATTGACCATTTGAATTAAATTTAATCCTCTTATATCGAAACAAAACTAGATTTTCACATTTTAAATAATTTGAGTACCACATTGCTAAACTTTAATGTCAAGGTTATTTTAGAAACAGTATTCAATTTTCCAATAATCTTCATCGGATTTTATGTAAAACAGGTAAAACATTTAATAGGAACCATAAATGACTTAAAACACGTTTTCATGGGTCACGCACTGTCACCTCGTTAGAGAAATTAATTCAGGCCGTTAATACCTTTAATTAGTAAAAAAAAAGTGAACGATTTAAATTTGGAACGTTTCGAAAAGGCGCGAGCGCAGCGTGCGCGTTCTCTGCGCGAGGGAGCCGGTTCTACTAACGCGCAACAATGATAAACTGAGCAGGCTTTATGCAACCTTCGGAAAAGCACATTTTTGTGGTCACCGCCTCTATGAAGATGGCGCAAATTACAAACCAACTTCAATTTCGATTGACCTACTAACATACAGCTTAGATCCGAAGCTTACTAGAGAATTTCTTCATCAACAAAGAAAATGATGGATGATGTAGCTAAGACTATCAGCAGATTCAAGAGGAATAATTAAAATACCTAGATAGATGAAACTTTTGCAGTGGAATATTTTTGAAATTATTTTTTAATTCGTTCGACATTGATTTGACATCAGTAAAGACTTATGATTAGGTACGAGGTACGATGCGATCTCATCGGTTTTATTATTGAAGTTGTTGCTTTTGTGATTTATTTCAGGAAAATGGGGTTACAAAGTATAGAGGTCTATTGGACTGGGCATTTTTTGTCTTTTTGACAATTTGGCAGAAAACTTATTTTTTATTCTCATTTATTTTTTAAATTGAAAGAAAGTAAGTGTTCATATACAGTGATAAATGTACTACTTTTATTTCAAGTAAGTTCTTCGTATACCGCAGTTTTGATAACAACAGTCGAGATGGTGGTCAAACGCAAACTTATTTCTGGAGAACATTTATTTGTTGGTGTATAAAGAAATGAATAGAACTTCGAATTTCAAACCACTCCATTTTTCTGTCTTTACACAGCCTAGACTGACTTGATTAAGACTTGAGCTCATTTTATATGCAAACAGGCCGCTTGAAGCCTTTTCAAAGGTTGACCATTGATCATAGTGAGATCATTGTAATCATAAAGGGTTCTTTGCGCTATAATTACCTTTATTCACAGCCTGTAACCGTGAAGAATTCAAGCTAAATGTCAGGAGATTACTCGCGTCCTGCGAGAGCCACTGAACTGTAAAGTCCAAGGCTTTCAAGGCTATAGAAAACTTTTGCTATTTCTTTTTAGATCCAGTTTTTATCTGGACACCAATTTAGTCGCTATCTGCTAGAGTATAAATTGGGTTCAGAGTTATTTTACAACTACGTTGGTATTTTCTTTACGACTGTTCGTTTTATAGGTCACAAATTTGTCTTGATTTTTAACATGTTTTTGAAGAAGATTTACACACAGCAGTGCTGTTTTTTTTTTGTAAAGCAAACTAATGAGAAAGGTATTTAAAATTTGTTTTCTAATTACCTACTCCCAAGCGCCAGTAACAATGATCGGATTTAGATGGTATTTTTTGAATTTGTTGTTACAATTCAACAGCACTCACATTATTAAAGAAAGCTGTTAATTTGTTGGTGATCGTTGTAATTAAAATAATAATAACATACACAATAATCATGCACGCATTTCTTGTTAAACGAATTTGTTGAAAACATATTTTATTATTTATATACCTATGTACTTTTTAAATGTATTTTATATTTTACTAATTACATTGTATTTGTATAATAATGTACCATCCAATATCAAAAAATAAAACAGCCGCAATACGTTAAAAAAAATTATTGAATGCAAAAGTAGCACAAAAAGGGTCGTAAAATCGCTTATTGTACCAAAAATAATAATTTTAAAATCAAATATTATTTTCTGAGTTGTCATTTGTAGTGTTAATGAAATGTTTTTGTATTGTGTTGTAATTTCACAATATGTATTTACTTATTTATTCATCAAGAGTTTCGTTTTATCTGTTAGTTCTCCGGGTGAATCATTGCAAGTATTTACCTAGGTAGGAATTTAATCTGGCTGACGCAGACTTATATCTTGTTGATTCTTGCAAACTTGTGACAATGACGCGACGTGCTAATATTGTGTTACAAAACCTCTGGAAATTCACTTATAACACAGTAAAAACAGTTAACCGCTAATGTGGAACAAATACACCAGTAAACATATTTTAATATAGTATCGACGCTCTACTGTTACAATGGTACACTGAAAATCATAATGCTTACGTTTAATTTTTTCAATCACTATTATAAACAAAAGAACGAGAGTGGTGCAGCATTTTAACAATATTTGGATAGTAAATGGGCTCTTAATAAACTTATAAACATGCCGAATGATTTTCCGACTGGTAGTAATTACGAGAAGTGCGGATCCAACTTTGGCTCCAGGCATAGAATAATGAATGGCTCCAGGGGCCACATAGTCGTGGTCAAGACACAAAACTATGCTATAAGTACATGCGTGCGTTTTATTTATTGGCTTATTGGCTATTTAGGAGGGGTTATGACCCCCATGATCTCCTCTGGGCTGGGTCGAGAATGTAGGGGGGGCCATGGTTTTTTTTTAATTTAAATTATCCACTCCACAGACTCCGGGGTCCTTGATCTTTGTCATTACAAATATCTTTTTGTTACACATTTTTTGGATAAGGAGAAGAGGAAAATAGGAGGGATTTGGGTACATTTAAAATCTAATTCTAGTGCTCGTCTGTAGAGCCGATCACTAGCGGTTGGGATTCCGCTAGTAATCGACTCGACATTGAGTGTTTCCCTAATTGCCTTTTGCCATTTGCCTAAGCTGCCTCCTCCCGGCCCAGAGCCTCCACAACGGCCGCATTTCTGTCCCTGATGGCCATCTGTAGGTTGAAATCGCGGATGGTTTTCGGTTATCCAGCCCACGCTCGCCGCATGAACCGACCGATGGCGTCGTCGGTGTCGTCAGCGTAGTATGTGAAGGTCCCCGTGTGCCGTGAGATTGCAACTACCGCATGGGACACGCTCTCGTGCAACTTCATGTTTGCCTTGGTTTTGATTACGATTACCGACTGAGCTTCATGGATGGTAAGGATGCGTGACCCGGTGCCTGACCCATAACCCTGGTTTGTCAGGGTCTCCTTCTCCTCTTGAGTGTGAACTAAGAAGAGGGTGTTTGGTTGGGTGTTGGGTATTTGCGCTCCCTTATATTTTCGCTGCTCTAGGGACTTTATACGGGACGATGTGTGCAGAGCAACTCCTGGCTGATCTTTGTTACCAGGTTCGGGCGATGATACCTCATTTCGAAGAGATTTTCCCTGTCGATATAAGGCAACTGATTGACGTCTAAAATGAGGACAATTTCACCAACACCAGACACCCTTGAAGCCATCACAATGGCTCCAAAATGGTTCATGAGAGCTTCGTCCACCATAAAGCGACTGAAACTTTCTCTACCGAAACCATTTACCAGAGCAGAAGCCATGGTTCGCACTCTGGTTTTGACCAGGTTTCCGATTCGGTGCGATAGTTTTTCTCTTAGATATTTTGCTGCCTCAGTTGTTGTAGTGATGATGGCGTCCTTGTCCACGTCGAAGTGTCTAATCACCCATGTTGTTTTTCCAGATCCAGGAACTCCGTTGACCCTCTGTATTCTCGGTACCTCCCAATTTTCCCAATCTGCTTTGACGTTTCCGTTCCCTTCGATGGTCTTGGTGCATCGGGCAGTAACTACAATTGGGTCGTTTGGTGGTGTCGCATAAACAGGCACTCCCGCGCGCTCTGTCTCTCTCTTGTTCAGTGTCACGAATCCATTTTCTGCACTGTAAGCTGCCATATACTGTCCTGTCATGGATCCCTTGATGCCCTGGGAAGTGACATTATTGTAAATGGCTGCTTCGTCCTCCTCGAGTTTCGCCTTTAAAAGGTTTTCACTTAGGACTATAGGACTGCATGATGTTTTCGCAGGTCTTGAGGTTGACTTGTCGTGTCGCGCTCAGTGTGGCTATGAATTCGATGAAGGCGTTACGTGCATGGCTCCGTGGCTCCGAAGCCGTGACATAGCGGGGTGGTTCAACCTGTCCCATGTCGGCCCTCGTGCGGGCTGTTTGTTGCTGTGAAGCCGCTTTGGGGGTCTTTGAGGTCAAGGGGGGTGATGAATGGGATGTGATTCGGAGTACGCTCCTTGCTGCTGCGTCGAAAGCAGTCACGAACGCCGTGTTGGTGCCTCGGCTGCCAGTTAGAATGGCTGAGGCTTTTTACGCGGCTGTCCTCTGCTGTACTCTTTCGCAGCCGGTTTGGATGGTCGAACTAGGAACAGGATGTCCCCAGCTGTCAGTTGCATTTATTTTATCCGTGCGAAGGGGTTCTGATGAAGCTCAGATTTTCTCCCCTGTCTTCGTATACGACAATCTCATGATGTTTAGAGGCCTCAATGCAACCCAGCCGTTCTGCGACTCTCGCTCTTGAATATTTAATTGCCATCGCATCCACGCTTATCACCCGGGGTGTCTCACCTGCATTTCTGCTCAGATGTGCGAGCAGCGCACTTGCCTGTGTGAAAAGCTTCCGACCTTCCGAGTACTCTATTAGTGCAATCGTTTTGTTTTTCGATCGCACCAACCGAAAACGGGGGCCGTCTACCTCGCACACCGGCATGGCGTCGTAGGTTTTCCGCTTTTATGACTTTTTCGGTACTCCCATTGAGCAGGCAAGACAATCCAGGTGACAAACGTGCTCGTTTCCGTTCCCAGGCGAGGCAAAAGCTTATTCCGAATCTTTCTTTGTTGCTGTCCATGAAGAGAGCCACTCCGCGGATACGGATCCCTGCGTCTCCTCGGTCTGCGTTCTCCAGTAGTTGTTTGATGGAGATGCTCTTCGAGGAGTTATGTTGGGCGGGAACCACATGCCACGCGGCGTCCACAGACAGCGGGGCAGGGTGTGGTGGCGATGGGGATCGCGTATTGGAATTAGTGGAGTTTCTCATGGCCGCTATGCGGAATGAGCTCTTCATGAAGGACAGGAGCCGTGTTTTGTTATCTGGATCTACTAAGATGTTGTGGAGATCCGAGACAACCAGTCTTCTGTCGATCATAGATTCGAGCTCATGTCTTGCGACCATGAATCGGGGACAATCGACTAGCACGTGCCAGATCGCTTCGGGTTGGTCGGGGTCACACTCGCATGCCGGACTGCTCTTGAGCTTAAATCTGTACAGGTAATCTGCTATTCCTCCGTGTCCCGTCAACGCTTGTACCTGGAAGGGAGTCAGTTTCGTGGTTCGCATCACCCGATATGCGTTTGCTATATCAGGGAGGAACGTCTGGGTGACTTTTCCGGTGTCCGAGCCATTTATTGACCGATTCTTCGCGGATTTTCCTTTTGACGTAGGACAAGGGGATCCCCTCGTAGTCCCTGGGTGACTCCGTGAGTGTCCGCCCATGGTCTTGTTCCATGGTGACGGTCAGCGCATTAATTGTCTTTAACTTTTCATGAGTCGAAGTCGTCGGTGTAGTGGATTGTAGTTTTAATTTGTATTTTCGTTTTGTTTGTAAAAAATATAAAATACGTATTCATAAGCTAGTTTATAATAAATATGCTTCCCATTTGACTTGTATGTACTGACATGTACTTGTAAGATTAAAATCGCGAAACATGTTTGTGTATCAGTAATTCATTCACCCACAAATTACTGCAAAAATTACGGTAAATGTTGTTATGTTGGTACATCTACATATTGATTCATAAATATAAAAAATTATACATTTAATATTAATGCTTAGATACATGTGTCATAATATTTCTAAATGGTAAATGTATTATTTGAGAAACAATTGAAATAATTGAAAGAGATGATCATAGAGAACCCACTGACTTGGTTTGAAATTTTATCTTATTACTAGCGGCCCGCCCCGGGCTTCGCCCGTGGTACATATATATAACCTATAGCATTCAAGGATTACGTACATATGAAAGAACGGTGAACGATTTTTTTTAATCGGTTCAGTAGTTCCCGAGATTAGTGTTCAAACTATATATATGCTATAGGCTACTTTTGATCCCCAAATTATCGTGCTGGTTACTGGGTCAGAAGTGACACCTGTTGTAGACAACTGGCGGGGATAACTAATTAAATGACGATTGATAAGTTATCGACCGGGGATGAAAAATGATTAAATTACTAAAATGGCTATTAAAAAATAAGGGTTGATCGTAGAAGAGTGAAAATTGAGGATTGTATGTATTTTTGTATGTTGTATCATAAATAAATAGAAATTTAAAAAATTGTCTAAAAAATAAAAATAAAAATTTAGGGGTGAACTACCCCTAACATTTAGGGGGGATGAAACATAGATGTTGGCCGATTCTCATAGATACCGGATAAACACAAAACATTTCATCAAAATCGGTCAAGCCGTTTCGGAGGAGTATGGCAACGAAAACTGTGACACGAGAATTTTATATATTAGATTTATTGATGTGGCTGGAAGAAACTCAAGTGTTGTTCAAGTCTACACTACATTTGAACTACACTTCTAGACTTGAATTTCAATACTAACACACCCCAGTGCTTTAACCCGCGTAGTTTATATGCCGTTATATTCCCGCGTTCAAAAGCATACTAGCCATAGAGAACAAATGACTAAAGTAAGTAAAGTAAGTACTTATATGTACTCAATGATACTAGCATACTACTATACCCCGTATACTACTCCAGGCAATATTTTGTTTCAAACTTCAGACAGATCTGTTCGGTCGATGCACAAACATCCCATCTTACACATTTATAATAATTAGTGGGATATTGGTTTTGTCTGTAAGTGTCCAGCAGCGTAGTGAATGGTAACGTTCGTTCCAGCCGGCGATCAAACGTCGGCAAAGACAAGCGTAGAACGGACCGAGGATCGCACCTCGCCCTTGACTTTTATCAAACTACTATAATTAGCACGCAAGATGTTGCAAGCAGCTGACCACGACGCGGTTACGTGTGACCGCAAATATGTGAGAAATTATGACTAAATCAATGGTCATCACTATGTTTTATGGGATCCATGGTTGTTGGTTTACTTAGAAAATAAGAATTTACTTTCTGAAGACACTCAGGTTGGAACTGTCTGTGAACACAGACTCAGACAGAATCCACAGTTTAGCAGAGTGCATTTTTATAGTGTTAAGTGAAGAGATGAGCAGGATATATGCCTGATGGTAAACAACACGCCTGCCCATAACAGGACAGTGCTACACAGCAATTGGAGTATTTAGAGTCCAAATCACTACCTAGCACTGTACTGCGCTTAACACCCGAGGTAAAAGATGATTGACCTTTAAGCTATGTAATTTCTTCAGAGCTTGTATAAACTAACTTATTATTGTAACATATCTACCTAGTTAAGTTTTGAGCTTTGGGTTAGATCAGGAATCGAAGCAAACAACAGTAAAAATATAGTGTAAGTTTGTAAACTCCCACGCTATGTTTCATTGTAATATTTGAGTTATGTATTCGATGGTTACAAAATATGTTATATTTTTGTGCATTATTTGTCCGTTTAACGCTTTTCTGACAATTGTATTCGTATGGGCGTTTATACGAGTAAATGTTTTATGTAAGATAGAGTCTTGGGCTGAGCTAGTCGTGCCCCTGATGGTAACCCACACGGTTGCATTTAACACCACAGTGATGAAACAAGGTGTCTACAACAAATTGGTTATGTATAATAAATTGCCTACTGCTCTGAGAAATGAACCAATGCCTGATTTTAAAAGAAAAATTAAATTGTTTTTCCTTCATAATGTTTTTTATAGGCTAAATGATTTTATGAAAATGAAATTAACAGAGAGCTCTTTTTTAATGTGAAAATGTATGTGCACTAGATTTGTGATTGAACATTGACATTTTATAATTTTATATTTGTATTTGTTCTGATTTTGACGTAATTTGTAGTGTTATTGTTTTTAATTTTTGATTTCATTTGGACTTGTTAGCTTTGACATTGAACTGAATTACTGTAAATTATTTTATAAAAATTGTTAAGAAACTTATTTTTGTATCTGACTTGCCTAATGTAACGCAGCATGGTTATAAGGTCAATAAAGAATCTGAATCTGAATCTGAATCAGCATTGACCATAAATAAACAGTTCAATTCACGGCCTAGCACAACACTACATAATATGAATATCATATAAAAAAATGATCATCTCTCTATAATTCCTCTGGAAATATCGCCTTTCACACCAAAACACAACGTAGATCGCATCGTCGCTTAACATCAGGCGAGATGGTGGTCAAGTGCGAACATATTACACTTAAAAAATAAAAATAATAAGTTTTCGGATTTCTTGGCATTAGAAGATGAAATTTATTATTTATTAACTTGACTGGCCTCGTGGTTTAGTGGGTAGTAACTCTGCCTGCGAAACCGAGGGTCGTGGGTTCGATTCCCACCCAGTGCAAATATTTGTGTGATGAATACAAATGTTTGCACTGTATCTGGGTGTTTCTATTTATAATAAGTATGTATTTAAAACTATATGAGTATTATATCAGCTATCTGGCTTCCATAGTACAAGCTTTGCTTAGTTTGAGGTGAGATGGTGTTATGTGTGAATTGTCCACCAATATTTATACTACAGAATCTTAGTATTCATATGATTATTCAATTCAAATTTTTTCTTATATAAAAGATGTAACAAATCTTTATACGAACACGACTTTCTATATTATGTTATATCAAATAAATACCACGACTCAATCCTGTTTATCCACATCACAGAAATGTGTACAAGATTACACGATTACGATTTCAAGGAGTCAGCAATTTCGTTACTTATTCTTAAAACTGTGTGAAAAGGCTTTCGTCTCGACTACGTGGACTCTACAAACATAAATACATTTTTTAAACACAAGAAACCCATATGCAACTTCAAAAGGGTTCTCAAGCCATTGAAGCGAGCTATCCGATAGGCACAACTGAAGCCTCACTAACCGGTTCCTGCAAATGATTAAATCGCTTTTACATGTGGATTGGCAGTGGTTCGGTCTTGTAAATTCATATACAAGTAAATGATCCAGAACCAATTTCGACTTAAGATATAATGTAATATTCAAACTGACCATAAGTACAACATTGCTTAGCAAAGATTTAATAGTGTTTTTTAGTATCTTGTTCAAACTATACTTGTACTAATAAATAGACAATATGGTATAAAAAGTATGCTACAGTAATATACTACAGAATATATGTGATGATTAATTGTAAAGTTCTCATTGCATTGGAAAAGCAATAGCACTAAACAATAAAAAGTTCGAGATAAGTCGCGACTACTACGCTTAAGCCAAAAATAGTTTTTACTGATAATTAAACTTTTTATGTAAACCATTTATTCATTTTTAATTTACATAGTCTCCATCAAGATATTAATTTCATCAGTTAGAATTAGGCATAGTCTGAATGAATGATTAGATAATATGTAAACTCTTTGGTTCACACCATTTGAATGACATATATAATTCAGGAAAATAGCAAGACTAGTGAAACAATTGACACTCGTATCGCTGGAAGCGGTCAGAAATATTAATTCACTGTTCTATGTAACCAACACTTTATTTCAGACACAAAGAGAGAAAGACAAAGCCATAATAAAACACGCTAGCCAAAAGCGGGTTGGCAGATGCCGCTCATCCTCAAAAAATACCTTTTTTGGAACGTGCTGATTTTAATCACCTTTGTGCAAACATGACTGTTGACTGTGTTCCGGTTTGAACGGCAATGTTTCCAGAGAAATTACTAGGTTTAGAGATTTAATATTTTAGATCTCTGGGTGACGAGCGCAGTGCAGTGCTAGGTAATGATTTGGACTTTTCATGTTCCAATAGCTGCGTGTCACTGTAGGTTATGTGGCAGGTATGTTGCTTACCATCAGGCACATGCCCTGCTCGTCTTGTCACTCTAAGCTATAAAAATTCGTTAAATACCTACTCAGAATCTACTTAGTAAATTATAAAAAAGGAAAAATTTCCTGTTTAACATCTGATTGCTATTTCCATATTTGTTTCTTGTGTGTGGTATATCCAATATATTTTAGTAAATTACAGAATGTATAGATTTATGAAAATTGGGTAGAATATCTCTAGCCATTTTAGCAAACTGGTTTGCATCAAACTGGTTCGAGATGCGACATTTTGCAAGGTGATACTCACATTCTTGAGCTGCTTTTTATGTTCACAAATTATGGGTAAGGCTTCTTCGACATTTTATGAAAATAGCAAGCAATTAGCCTTCAAGCGAATTTGTAATTTTTGTATTTGTAGGTAATCACTGCGCGTCCACAGGATTAGTTCCATTGTCATAGCAATACGCAACCTGTACAATAATTCATTTAAGGTAAGTAATACGCTAATTACTTGTTAAACTGAAAATAGCGTGGAATAGGTCCTTATCATGATTTTTGTACTTTCACCATGGAACGAACTATGAAGTCTAAGAGAATTAATTAGCTGTTAATAGAAAACATTTGTAACAGACCATTTGTACGTACGTATATTATGTTGGATTCTAGGTATACATAGGAACACCTTCATTTTTGTATACATACCTGTATAATATAAATAAAATCAATGTGCATATTTGTGAATTCAAATTATCAGATTTTCACTTAATGCATTATCCTACTCATATCCTACTAATACGAGTATTTTAAGTATCAATCTTTGGATACTTTAGATACTTTTATTAGCTAAGATGTGTCCTATAAATGTACCTAAACTAAGCTAAAGAGTTTTTGACAATTACATCCTTGTCTTGTGTGATATGTTAAGCCTTTTGCCTGTTGAATTCATAATACGAAAACATACGAGAGTACTGAACTAAATAATACAATACAACGTCTATCAGACAAAGTTAGCTTTGATTGACAGAGTAACAGGTTGGGTAGACAGATTAGATGAGTGCATTGATGCATCATCGATATGTCTGCAAAAATGGATGGATATTGAGCAAGAACGACTCATAAATACATAGGTAATGCTACTTTTACTATAATTATGTTAGGTAAATACTCTTTGTTGATACGCCAAAGCAAAAATGTACGCAGAAAGAAAAACTTAAATTAAGTTTTTGATGAGATCGCTTTAAGGCTTTAAGCGATAAGGCGTCCAAAGTCGCTCTAGGTTTTAGAAGAGCGACTTTGGTCGCCTTATCGCTTAAAGCCTTAAAGCGATCTCATCAAGGCAAGTTAAAGATTAGAATTAATTTGTGCAGAATACACAGAATATTAGAAACATATTAGAAATACAGCGATGATATTTTGAAATGTTGCTCTCCAGTAGTGTTAATTTTTTATCCCACAGATGATCAAACATGAACTACTGATCACCAATACGCTTGACGATAGCCGATGGGTACGGTATGGTCAAAAATAATATGTATGCTAACCTAGAAGTCATAATTTTGACCTTGAAAGATTCTAAAATGTATAGTACAAATAAACAATTAAGCGTAAGCTATGCATTAGTAAAGAGGAAATTGGACTAGTGGGTTTTAAGGAGAGTTAAGAGAGAGCCATTGCCTAGCCTTATTTAATTAAGGGAACAGTGATTGAAATGAGCAAAGAGCCAAGTGGCAATATAGAATGACGCTTACGATAGGTAGTGGCTTCCAACTCGGGTTCGAACGGCGGGGTGGGGTATTTCTTCCGCCCTGCAACAATGGAAACCAACTTTCAAATAAATATATGTATTTTAATTTTCAAACTACTTTTACGGATAATTCAGAAGTGCTTAGTATAAGTAGTAAGTTAGGTATGTCGTATGGTGTAGTTATCATTGTAATTTAGTTATGCTAAACGCTCTCTTTACACTTATTCTGATAAGTATACTTATATCAGAGGTAAATTTAATGTTTAAAAATCCCTAATGCAATGAGACACAAAAAGACTTGTCAATGATAGTTCTAATTATTGCCAAGTGTGGCACCACTGTTGGTTTTTGTGATATTTCTCTAACAAAATAAAACATTGGCGCCACCTACGGTGCAATTGGGAACTGTCTTTGACAGGTCTTTTTGCATCTTGAAAACGCTCCATTGCTTAAAATTTAAGGTTATGTATATTGTATATGACTGTAAATATAGAGGTAGAAAATACCCAGTATGCGTCTAAAATTCCTAATCCTAAAATTCGAAGCTAACAAAAGAGCGGATAACTTTAAATCGGAGGTAAAAAATGAGCATAATCTTCAAGGCCTTTTTAAATTCATTAAGCTATTTTTTTTTAACAAAGTAGCGGGAAAAGGCTAGCTTATAAAAAAACCTTTTTCCCCACTTAACACACGTTAATTCAACGAACAACAGTTTTCTTTAACGTCTAGACACTCAGCAGTGTGGCCAGCCAAGTTCATTCAATTATGAATACACGAATGCGCCACATCAACACCTCTGCGTTACTTAAAAATAATGAGACCATGATTATAATTTAAAACTTTGCCAAAACTATTTCAGAAGACATGCAATATAATTAAAAGATCTTAGAGTAACTAAAGGCTAAAGTTCGTCATTATTTATACAACCCACGCAAACCTGGCGTTCACTGAAGCTGAACGAATCGTACCGCTTTTCAGAACTCCCATTCACTCTTCATAGTCCGCTGAACAGTTTCCCTGAATGGGTATAAGTTTAATAACTTTGCCAACACTAATACCGGTACACTTAAAGAACACTAATACCGGTACACCTACAGGTAAGGTATAATACCGGTACCTAGTTTTAATACCTGTAGCAAATGAGGGCGGATTTTTTCCGTAATAGCCGCGGTCGCTGCTTTAGCCTCTTGTGACACCGTGTAAACAGACCGAAGCCCTGTTTCACGAAAAATTATTTGTAATTCCCGAAAAGTTCAAGAATAAGTAAAATCATTACTTAAATTTAACGAAATAGTATAAGTGAACTTTAAAATTCTATATGGTACCTATAAATGGTATCTATCTTTTGTAAGTCTGCTTCTCTTTTCTACACTAATAATAAAACGAGTAAATTATTTTCTTCGAAAAGAAAATTATTTCAATTTAAAATTAAATTTAAACACTACCAAATTTCATAAGAAGCTATGACTACGTCGTCAGATTGTCGTAAGCATTCACGTCATTTTGTCAATAACAATTTTTAACAATGACCATGTCAATAACAGTTTTTTTGGTCATTTTTTATCAATAACAAAGTTTAGACAATAAGACTAATTAATAAACTAAGTAATCATTAACAAAATGAAATAAATGTAGGTCGACGAGAGCCTAGCCTTTATGTATTTAAGTAAAACGACACTTAAATACACCTTATTTACATATTTACAATTTAGGTAGGTACTTGTTTCTGTACTGTTTATGATAGACATCGTCCGACGACTGTAACTAAACTAGTATCATTCAGTAGTTTCAATCGCGTAGTTCCCTTTTTCATTATTTTCCGGAGATAAAAGTATTTGTCTATCCACGTACCAAATTTCATCCTGATCTCTCAAGTGGTATTTGCGTTACCGAACATACATACAAATTACGGGTACTACGTCTAGGCAGTGGAATGCGTTGTCTGACTCGTTTCTTTCGGTGTTTTCAAATCGAGAGTGAATCGGTTTCTTCTAGGTAAGCACGCTGCATCATAGTCAGTAAGGCGAGATGGCGGTCAAGAGTGTAGGTAAGCCTACAAAATAAGTGAAAAAGTAGCATTAATAAAATTTGTAGGATTAGCATTACAAGAGGTTGTATCTGGGAGTAGGCCCGACCGTTCCCAAGTACGGGACATTACGGAAATAGGTCGCAGAGCTCACACAGCGGCGTGATGCTCCTTTTTACACAGAAATGCTTTCGGGGTACACAGAGGCACAGCGTAACAACCCAGAATGTCGCAATTACTGCAATTCTCAGTTGAATTCTGGCTTCCAGAAAAATAAACGTGTGGATTTAAATTTCTCCATTCAATGCTAATATTTCACGTTTTTTTAAATGTGGTACTTAGGTAGATTTAATTGTTACTTTTGTCACTATAATAAAATATGTAATTAGGCACCGGTTTCAAGACCAATTCTTCCAGAGAAATTACAGAGTAAAGAAACAAATCATTTTATATTACATGATAAGTGCTAAGCAGATTAGGATTATTTTTGTTATAGTTTTGTGAAGCATTGAGCTTTATTGGACAGGTGATGCCTTTCTAGTTTTGTCACTCGAACTTGGCACTAACAACTTTGATAAAAAATACTTTGAAAGCCTCTTTAAAATAGCGTTTAATTATTGTATTCATTTATTAATTCTTGTAAGCGTCATATGTGTCATGGATGCCACGGAATGCTTATAAAACATCATCCTCAATGTTTATTGAATCGAAATTAATGTTTGACTAGAAATTAAATCGGACCTTCCACTTGTAATGCACTACGTCTCAGCATTTCTCAATAATTTGGATGCTACTATTGCCATTCACGCCGGGATAAAGACACGATCACTGCGTTGTGCTACATATGTGGTGGCAGAATAGCTGGAACAAATTGCACAAAAAAAGCGTTAAAAGTTTGATTAGTTGCTCTTGGAGTGGCCGCCAAATGACACCGCTATCTATCATTGATTTAGTTTGGATCATATTTCGCTACCAACATTTTATGGCTGGCGTGGTGGCGGCTTAGGAAACCGTGGGATGTGGGTTCGATCCCCACCAAGTGCAAATATTTGTGTGATAAATACAAATATTTGTTCTGTGCTTTAGTGTTTGCTATGTATAAACACGTATGTATTTAAAAATATATATGTAATATATCAGCTGTCGGGCTTCGATAGTACCCACACGCTTTACTCAGTTTGGGGCTAGATGGTGTTGTGTGTGAAATGTCCACCAATATTTTTTATTTGATTTTATTTATGAGACTAGTATATATTTATATCTTTATTTTATTAACAAATCTCCGCGATTTTACCCGCTAAGTTCCGTTCCTAAAATTTTCAATAATATTTTTCTATAAATTTCCTATAATCTAACTGTGTATTAAATTTTAACCAAGTATTTCACCATTAAATTTTGCGATATTTTACGGTATTGTTTGTTTTGTAGAGTGACGTATAAGGTTCTTATATAAAATATCAAATTGGCGTTTTGTTCTAGTGGCCACTGTGATCACAACTATTTTCATTTGAGTTTTTTTTATCATTGGTTAGGAATTTCAATTTCAAACTTGTACAGCTATTTGCTCATGTTTTTGTGTTTTGTAAACCGTGATTCATTTGTTTTATCCTTCCAGATGTTGGTTGATCAACCACATTGTAACATCATCATCAGCATGTACATTTGTCCACTGCTGGATATAGGCCTCTCCCATATTATTAAGTCCTTACATATTGCTGTGTATGTATTAATAAACGTATGTATATGTATTTTACTGTATTTATTTCGGGATCACAATACTTGGGTAATATTTGGATTTTCTCTGGATTTTCTAACCAAACAGGAGATATTTATCTCCTCATTGGTTAGAAGTTCTAATTTCAAATTTATACAGCTATTTACTCACGCTTTTGAGTTTTGAAAACCGCAATTCATATGTTTTTATCCTCTATTGTTTTTTTTTTGGTCACTCAGTTAACAAAATGGAAAAATTGGGCTTCAATTTTTGCTTGGAACTTGATTTGGCTGGTTTGCCAGGGTTCAGCCATTGCGGTGAGCGTTTCTGATTATTGTACATGACCCAATATTTATCACAGTAATTATTCAATTTAAAACCACTGCATTATTGCGTCGGTTGAGTAAAGTAACACATCAACAAACATCTACATTTTTACATGTATAATATTAGTAGGATAGCAGAAATATAAAACGGATTTACCTAAACGTAACAAGATTCCTCAAGTATCCGTATCGTTGAACGTAAACTCATAGCTCGGAAGTTGAATCAATTTGGTCCCCCGGGCAGATTTCCTAATCATGTAATGATATTTCCGCCTCCATTACCGCTGGCAAATGAGAACGGACTTCTTGAGCCGCCCCCTAGGAAGATTTAGCTCAACTGACAAAAATGAATAGAGTAGGGTCTAATAACTTTTTTTGACACACATCTTATTATACAGGTGTAAGTATCTATATGCTCTTAATTGTACCTTCTGTTCCATTACTAATTTTTCAACATCCTACGGTTGCCTGGAAGAAATCGCTCTTGGCAAAAAGGTCGCCTATTCTGTCTTTGTTTTAAGGTGTATCTGTTTTATTATTTAAGTGCAATAAAGAGTTTATCTATCTATATTCTTCTTTTTACTACAAAACTAGGGCAGCTCCGTAGTTTTACTCGCGTAATTTCCGTTCAGTTTTTTTTCGTGATATATTGTGTAGCTTATGTGTTAATCCAACTATGTTCCAAATTTAAACCTCATCTATTTAGCCGAAACCACTTAATTGAGCAGCAAAAATCCAAACTTTGACACTCATAGTAGGTACTTATAGTAGTATAACTACTAAATACCGCTCTATAGGTAATAAGTCTGTTCACTGAGTCTGAGTCTCTGGACAAAAATTGTGTGTGACACATCGATATAAATCAAAAGATGTGCCCTGAGCACCTTGAAATTGTTAACAAACTGCGTCTCTCTGTGTAGCGTGAGTGGTTTACAAGAATCGGTAGCGGCGAGGTATGTTGCGGTTCTACTTATTTTGGTTGTTGACAACGTATACGGGGATAAGCGGCCGGTGTTCACCGCTTTCTACAACCAACTAGAATGGAAAAGTGAGCTCACTCATCCTAACGATAACATAATTCCGTGCGCCTGAAGTTTTGGGAGTGCACATCTGTTGATATCTGTCTGTTCAGATACAAATAGAGTTTTTTAAATACGAGTAAGTAAACCAAATTTAAACGTCACAGTCATTATCCTATCCTCCTATCCACGCCTTCCTATCTGCCATAAATATGTATTTGATAATTAATATCTATCAGATACTTAGTTTACATTAAATCACAAATTTTGTGGTATGACGTAAGTAGGTACTTCTCATTATAAAAGCGTTAAATTTGTAAGAAGACAATTTTATCGATGATAGATATTTTACAAAAAAAAAAGTAATAGGTACATAGTTTGATTCTACATCCACAGAACAACAAACATATCTGATGCTAAACCAAACATAAAAAGAAGTGTGGCGCTCGGAGACTGCCGCGGTAAAGCTATTGTATGTTGCATGCATTTTTATTAACATAAGCAATAGGGATGTTAACAATTTTTCGGAATTGCTTTTATTTTGAAGAGTGACATTTGTTTACCATAAAAAATATCACGGGAAATCCGTTAAGTTGGCAACACTGCTAAGAGCATTTAGTCTGTAAAGTATATACAAATAAGATTCAAAGTCGAATGACCGAGTGGGAAGGACGGCGTTACGGTCTTCCCTCCCTCTTTTTTGTGAACATAAGAAAGAGATGCACGATCACTAAAATTCGGTCCCCAGGCCTGCGATAAAAGCTATGCAATAGCTTAAAAACAAATAAATACCCATACAGATATTTATTATTAACCCTTTAGGATATACATATTAGACTTACATAATGGACGCTATTTTTCTATTTTACGAGTATTCTGAACTTTTAGTCAATGGTTGCGCGAGTTTAAATGCTGTCAAATTTTTAGCAAACGAGAAATTTTTGATGTTTGTGACGTAAAGTGAACTCAATTAATTGTACTTACTTAAATAAAGTTTTGGAAAACAAGGTAAAAGTTATTACAACTGGCAATTAATTAAGGAAAGAAAACTCAAGCTTTTTGCTTTGCTATCCAGTTTATAAAAGTTCCTTAGAATTTACAGTAATTATTTTTCTTACAAATGCCACAGTCAGGAACGGAAAAGGATTCTCAATTTAAATGCACGCCTATTTTCCTCGATTTCTCGTAGCTTTTCCTAACCGTTCCTTTGGCGTTGTCGCCTGGTGTGAGCGAATCTTGGACAGCAGAAATGGGTCAGTGCATTCTGGTGACGATCATTTTATACCTACTTTTGAGAAGACGACTTTCTGTTCCGGAGTTAAGAATATGTAGATATGACATTAAAGGTTTGGTCTTGCGATGAACATAAAAAATATTGTTTAAATGGTTTTTGTTCGTCAAATTTTATGTTATTGAAAATGTTTTGTGTATGTATAGAAATATTTTTATCTGAATAAATGTAATGTTTATATTGAAATAGCCGCTCTGAATTTATATCCTACTAATATTATAATTGCAAAGTTTTGATGGAAAAAGGGATGGGTGGATGGATGTTTGTTACTCTTTCACACAAAAACTTATGCTTACAAATTAAATTAAGCGTGTGTAAAAGTCTTTGGAGACTAAGCTAAGACTATAATTAAATGTAGGTACTTTGTTGTCGTCTTTGAAATGTAGAATAAAACTACATAAATGTAGGATGGCATAAACATAAAAGCCCACTTCATATTCCCAGAGTCGGTCCTCGGTGCGGTCTCTTCGCAAAGAGAGAGTCAAGGCCATAATCCACCACGCTAACTACATGTGGGTTGGCAGTTGAAACATGTCGTTGAAAGATATCTTTCTTGGAATATATCAGTATTTTCCCAATTTCTAATTTTCCTTCACCACTAAAGCCAGTGAGAAAGATGCAAATTTGCATTTAGAAAAAAATATTAAGTGGTGCAAACGACATTCGAATTTACGCCAGACCAACAGTTGTGTGTCCTTCCTATGGTTTGTACATCTAAGGTAAGCAGTAAAGCTAGGTTTAGCCGAACTAGGTTTAGGTTTAGGAAAACCGAATCAAATAAAAGCTGCTTTCCACTGACAAACCACCATTCGTACCCATCTCGAAAACGAACTAAAAATGCAATCGAAAGTAAATTATGACGACATAGTTTCACGTAATCATATTCACGAATCGGTGACAAATAAAATTAAGTTAGGTTATCTAGAAGTACTTCTGTATATGTAGGTAGATAATATATATTTGATACATGTTAGAGAGAATTGTGTGTTGTGATACATAATTGCCCGATTTAATTAATATTGTTTCGGCGCTATAACTGAAACTTCAAAATTTGTCACTTCGTAATCGTAGGTAATACAAGTTCGTGAATTTTTGGTGAAACAGTTCTAAGGTTAATTGATTTTACTTTTAGGGAAAGATAACCAGTTGATAAATAAAACTTATGTTGTAAATACAGGGTACACGAAAACTGATATAAATATCCGTTTCAGTTACATAAACTTATGCCCAGGTACGGATTGCCAATACACATGAAATCTTGATTCGTTTTTGGGTAGTCAAAATAAAGCGCCTACTATAAAATAAATAGCAACGTACAAACATAAGTCTTGAAATGAATACGAAAATTGATATATAAAGACGTTAGGAACCTAATATCACCAGACGATTCAGTGCTTTATGGAAATATATTGGTTGTCAGATCTCATGTGAACAATAAAGCAGTTTCAATGACCTCTGCAAGGTGAACTAGCTCTATGCGTCATAAATACCTGAAATAGAGTTCGATAAATTAAATAAAAGCCAGATTTTAGATTTGGCTCTAACAAAATATCTGAAACAAAATTGTAGTTCTTTAAAATATCATCATCATCAGCCTATCTTAGTCCACTGCTGGACATAGGCCTCTCCCATGGCTCGCCACTCAGCCCTATCCTCAGCTATACGTCTCCATCCACTGCCTGCTGTCTTCCGTATGTCGTCACTCCATCTAGTCTCAGGGTGTCCTACACTACGTTTGCCGATTCGTGGTCTCCACTCAAGAACACGTCTACTCCAACGGTTATCGGTTCTGCGACAGATATGACCGGCCCATTGCCACTTCAGTTTGCTAATGCGTTGAGCTATGTCGGTTACCTTGGTTCTCTGACGGATCACTTCGTTCCGAATACGATCCTCAGAGAAACTCCAAGCATAGCTCTCTCCATAGCTCGCTGCGCGACTTTAAATTTGTGGACCGCTTTGACTGTCAGTGTCCAAGATTCGGCACCGTAGGTCATGACAGGTAGGACACACTGATTAAAGTCTTTTGTCTTTAGACATTATGGAATAGACGACGAGAAGACACGACGTAGTTTGCCAAATGCTGCCCAGCCCAGCTGAATCCTTCTCATGGCCTCACTTTCGAAATTGTGCTTCCCTAGTTCGAGCGTCTGCCCTAGGTACACATATTTCTGAACAATTTCTAGAGGAACGCCATTTATAGCAACCGGTCCCGGAGTTACACGTTCGTTAACTATGATCTTGGTTTTATCTACGTTCATCCGGAGACCTATGCGTTGAGAAGCAACAACTAGGCCCTTCAGCATCGACTGTAAGTCCTCCAACGATTCAGCCATTATGACGATGTCATCAGCAAATCTAAGGTGCGAGATGTACTCGCCATTTATATTTATGTCACGTCCAGCCCAATCCAGCGTCTTAAACATATCTTCGATTCTTTATATGATAAAAAATAAATGAAAAATAAATGTTATTATTAATATTACTTACGAACATAATCTCTTACTAGTATGAAGAGTTGTAACGAACCTTTGTATACTTAAGGCGTTCAGGGCATGAATTACAACGATTTATAAATCACCCAACGACACGACGGGAATATTTAAGCAGATAGTTACATTACAGATTTTGAATGAATTTGAAAAAAAACCTTTAAAATGGGCCTCTTATACGTATCTCTATGCATGAAATGAACGATCATGGCTGCATGGGAAAGGTTCGCAAGGGAAATTGCGGCAAATGAGATTTCCGGTCTACCGCCTCCGCGATGCAGTGAAATGTCATTTTTTGTGATACACTTGTGCTGAATTTAATTTAAATATTTAAATGTTCTTCTCTAGTTCCATATTACCATCACGTGTTTAAGTTATTGCTGGTTTAAGTTTAAGTGGGATTTTCTAATATTTGCATTACAACATAAGATATGAGATTTGAAGTTATAGACAGCAGGCCCGTGAAAAAAAAATGGTTCATATGATACACCATGATTATGGTTCATATAATACCTATGTAGGATGATAGAAGGGTATAAAATAATAAGATTCAGCACAATACCGGTATTTGCAAGCTGTTCAACTTAGTGCAAGTTGAAGAGGGGAGGAATATTGAAGTTTTAAACATATGTGATGTTAACGAAACAATGAGATTTATTTGAGCTTAAGCTAAGTTTTGTAAACTAGCGTTTAACCTCAGAGATGATTCCAGTACTTAGGTCTATATAGTATACTTATATATTATATTGTGATCAAAACGTACGTGTAATAAATTAAATGAGTACAAAAAATCTACATACTTTATCAATAAGCTTACACTAGTAGAAGATTACCTACTAGTACTGGTTTGGTTATGATGAATTTCTGACCTTTACGAAAAACTCCGACATTTTTAATGATTATTTGAATTTTGTTTATAAAACGATTATTAAAATAGATGGAATCATAAATAAGGCGTATATCACACCATATACTTATTTATGACACCAACCGCTCTTTTTGTTGACTTTGGTTTTAGTAAATTATAATTTCCATGTTAAAAAGTTAATTTAAACTAAAACTATTAATTTTGACCGGCACATGGTAGTTAATAATTCATATACGATTACGCTATAGACGTGTGTATGTCAGCATGCTAATTATCTACTCTCGTGGAAAAATAAAAGCAGATCTACGAAAAAATAAAAAAGTGACGACACAGACAAAGTCGTAGGACACAGGTTGTACCACTTAATCTACAAAATTGAGAGTGTATGTACGCAGTATGCATCTGCAATGGTTAGGGTGAATGCGCACTAGGTAGGACTTCCATTGATCGACAACAGAACTGCTGTCTAATGCTGCTGTCAACCAACAATTGCTGTCGTGGAGTGTTAAACATTCTTCATAATGTTGTGTTATTAAGTGGTAACGACCCATTCGACTTCCGAACGTCTAGACATACATAGATGTCTTTGCTCCTACCGTACATTTCTCTAATAGATGCTTACTTCTGGCATGAAACTTTGACACCATAGTAGATGATAGGTTGACACTATAGGTTGTTCCATACCTCAGTCATAGAGAGTTGAATTGAAGGCAAAAAAAGCCAAGAAGAACGGCTTTTTCTTTCGTACTAAACTAATTGCTGGTAATGATGAGCGGCAAAAAAATATATATAACTAATTTTTACCTGGTTAAATAGACGTCTATTATGTTAGAAAATTACTTACTTAATATTCTGTGATTTTATCGTTAAATGAACTATTTACATATAAAATAGACGGTTAGCGTGGCAAATTATGTAGGGAATACTAATCGCAATGGTTAGAAATGGTATAGTGTGCTTTGGCTCAGCACCAGCGGTCGTAGCATTGAACTTGTCAAGGTGAGTCCAAATGTCAGATGTGAGATCGATTGGAAGCGGTGAAACGTTTCACTTAGTGCAGTGTGACCTCTTACGAGAAGTGCGAAGTTGCTTCCTTTTATAGAGTTCTTATTTAACATCGGTTGCTTACCATTTTTTCTATTAAAAATAAGAAATAGCATTGATTTTCCCGAGTATTTTTGTTAGTTGTTGCTATGTTTACAGTCCTTAGTTAATAATAAGTACTTCTCCAGTCGCTTTTGTATCAAACTTTAAAGTTCCTACACGATCTGTTCTTAAGGTTCAGCTATTTCAATAACCCAAAACAATGTATCGTCGAATACTCCTTTACACTGAATATGTCGCACCTATGATAAATTGGCTGATCCAATTTACACATTTTCTAACAGTTTGAGAACTTTTATATCTGTTGTCAGCAATTGCTACACTATTTAATATTTAGCAAAAGGTCATTATGCATGTCACATAGGTACAGTAAAACATTCAACTTACATAAGTATATATCATCTGGGTATCTTAAGAAAGCTGTTTTTATTCACATTAGGTATATGATGTTAACTTCTTGCCTGTTGCCATAAATAAATAAATAAATATCTCTAATTAGGTATTTTTGTGCAAAAATTGATTATATTTTTATCATATTAACTACGTGCCACTTCTACACATAAATTACTTAAAGCTTTGAAAGATACAAAATCGGAGACGCTAAAAAGTTATGTTAATTTATTTTAACGGTTTTCTTAATACCTGAATATATAGACAGACACAATCACTTTTTTTTATTACTATTAAAGACGCCCCTAGTTTATGTTGTTAGACTGTACATAGGCTGATATAAAAGTGGGTGGAAGTGATTTTGGAGCGCATGGCATTCAGGCTGGGACGTGGAGAGGCTTCTGCGTGGTGGGTGGCCGCTTCAACAAGCTAGTAGTTTGTGGGCTTCTTTGAATTGATTACTCAGATCCCTTTTTAATTTGTAAAGCAATTTAGAAAAAAAAAGAAAGTGTTGATTAAAAAATGTGGAGTAGATTAACCTGTTGGGGTTATACGAACTGAAAATGCTAGTCGAAAGTGGATGCGTACAAAAACGTTCTAAAAAAAATAAATAAGTACGCTGGCGCTGGTATGACATACAACATATAGATTAATCAGAATTACATATGCATACTAAATGAAAACCAGAATAATTTAAAACATTGTGAGGTTCGCAAATCCTCGATTTCGCAGCATAGTGTGAACTAGTAAAAATTAGAAAAATCAGTAACCGAAGTAAGTAACACGAACTTGTAACATACCATGTTTCATTCTATAGGCGTGTGTGACTTTTCCTTATCTTGAGTAACTTTTAGGCTGCATTTGCCTCACAGTCGTCCTTGGTCATGGTTCTACAAATGTTTGATCAAACCATGAAATGTTTTGACATTGTTTGCACTACATGACCAGTAATTTAGGCCGCGTGTGGTTTTGCTTTGCTCGTAGATTGCGCGTTGGTTCAAATATTTGGGATGGTAATTAAGTATTGCGGTTATCGCGGGTTGAGAAATAGTTTATTAACAAAATAAACATTGAATTGATATAGTGCAAAGGATTAAAAAAAATATGAAATTGCGTTTATCATTTCAATAAATGTGACATTTACGAATGTTGCAATGAGTATGTACACTCTTTGTGGCGATTCTCAGATGCAACAACCGTCTTCAAGTGAAGCGGCCACAAACGAACTCTATAATAGCTGAATTATACATTTAACGAAACGAAATTTCGATATAACTTAAATCAAAACAATACATATCGATTGTTCTCTACAGTACTTTTTTT
The DNA here is from genome assembly GCA_017562165.1 of Ectropis grisescens. Lineage (NCBI taxonomy): Eukaryota > Metazoa > Arthropoda > Insecta > Lepidoptera > Geometridae > Ectropis > Ectropis grisescens. The sequence continues at coordinate 8,656,405 of CM029777.1, read as the reverse complement.
TTTAATAAAGTGTGACGAGATGAGCAGGACATGTGCCTGATGGTAAGCAACATGCCTGCCACATAGCACCACAGTGACATGCAGCTATTGGAACATAAAGAGTCCAAATCATTACCTAGCACTGCACTGCACTCGTCACCCAGAGATCTAATTACAGGATATTAATCGTTATAACATAGTGGAGCAACTTCCCGATGTATCGATAAAGTTTTATGCATCATATTAACCGAGTTAAACTCGTTAAATATCCCTAATCAATAATGGTAATATGGAAAACAACGTATACTAATTGTAATTAAGATTTTCAATTCAAACCCATCGTATAGAGACATTCTGGGGAACACTTTAAATTAACCCTGAAATTAGTTGATAGTAAAGGGCAAAATGAAGGGTATTCTAGTATGTTGACCGCAATTTGCGTCCGAGTAAATGAAGCTTTAATATTTTGGATAACTGTACCGTAATTATTGGCGTACTCTACCTAACGAGTGGTCACGCAAAGTTCAGTTTAATAGTCACGATAATATTATTGCAATACCTTACGGAACTTTATTACAGTTGGCTTTGTATATTTTAGTTTGTATATTCTGAACAAATGATCTAGAATTGGTTTGATTGTATGAATACTGATTGATAAAAATGTGTTTTTCGTAAAGAAAGAAAATTGTGTAGAATCATAGCTTGCAAAAGCTTGGAATACGATTTTTATTATATTCATAGAATGTTCTACGTATTAAACGTCATTTTCTAATGGTTTGAGGAGAATTTCCTTACCTATTTAGACCAAATACGCCAGTTTTTCAATTATAGATGCCAAGCCCTCTTAACAATAATAAGTGTTGGATTGAGTATTTATATATATATAGTTCTGAGGGTTAACTCAGTTTTAACATTAGTACAAGAACATTTTTCGAATTCTTTTTCGAATAACATTGATTAGAAAGAGTAAGACTCGATGCCATCGAAAAGGATGGGGACTATTACCTTCATTGTAGATGGAGTCAATCTGTTCACTTTCCACACTCTGCAAGCTATCATCTTCTGAAAACTCCTGCCCTTCCTGACTTTGCTCTGTTTGCTCTTCATCCTGTTGATATTCATCATCATTTTCTTCCTCTTTTTCCTCTTTTTTCCTGCTTTCATTAACTGCTCTCATTGGGAGAATGTCCGTTATGGAAGGTGCTCTCACTGGCCCATTTCGAAGTCCTAATTTCTTCTGTATGTAAGCCTCAAGGATCTGCTTCGTGATTTTGTTCTGCCTCGCGAGCTCTTGGAAGTCTGTGGAGAAAGGGAAACAGATAAAAATGACTGTGCCAATCAGATTTCAGAGGTTCAGGAAGTCAAAAGTAAGAATAGAAGGGATCGGAGTCATTTTTATCTAGTTTCCTCGATCTCGAAAAGAAATGCATAGGACAAAAAGGTGTGTGGATTCTTTTGTTGCAGAAGAGTGAAGAGACCTTTCCGCGTCCTCGATTCCTTTACGTAGGTGATACCAACGGTAATACTGTTGACACGTTCCATTTTGTAGTTTAATATGTGTTGTTTGTAGAACTGATAAAGATACTGTAGAGATTTCTGCTGTAGAAGAGTTTTACGAAGAGTTATATCAATTCCCCAAAATGGGTTCGATCCCCACCCAGTGCCAATATTTGTGTGATAAATACAAATATTTGTACTGTGCCTGGGTGTTTTCTATGTACCTAAGTATAATAAGTATGTATTTAAAAATATATAAGTATTATAACAGCTATCTGGCTCCCATTGTATAAGCTTTGCTTAGTTTGGGGTCAAATGAAGTTGTATAAAATATTTATGTTATGTTTATGTTTCATACATTTAATTTGTAAACATTGCTGTGTTTCGGCTAGAATGATAATGTTTGTAGAGAAGTTACAAGAAATAGGGACGAATCATCTTTTATGTCCGGGCTACAAACGCATACAGTGCAGTTAGTGATTCGGACTCTTCAGTTTCAATTAGCTGTGTGACACTGTGTTGTTATGGGAGGCGTATTGGATTCCATTAGGCACATATCCTGCTTGATGAAGAGTCCAATCCTAGCTTAGAACTGCATTCGTCACCCAGAGATATAAAATTACATATCACTTAATACAGATTAAACAATTTGTTAAATAATTGCTATTGAATCATTTTGACATTTAATAAATGATGTCATTAATAAAATATCAACACGGATACTTCGTTTTAATCTCTATAACCTGACGATTGATTTTGACAAACACGAGGTCATCGCCCTTTGAGAGTTACACGTGATTTCAAAATGCCAACGTCTCCGAAGAATATTAAATTAATTTTCATTACTAATTATAAAACAACTTAGTTTAAATATATTAAATGATAATTTACATTTTCATTTCTTTCACTCAGACTATTTTGTTGTTTTAAAAGAACATCACATCAAAACAGTACAGTATGTGCGTACCGAGCGGATTTAAAAGGGTCATTTACCAACATAGATAGATAAATAGATTGAAATATTTTACTGTCCATAAAACAAAAATAAATAAATATATGCCATTCTTAAAATGAGTGAAGCAAATGGTGACCTTATCGCTTATAGCGATCTCTTCTAGGCAACCAAAATGAAATATGACACATAAAAAAATCTAATATAATCGTCTTGTATTTAGCACTAGTAACACCCCGTGATCTTACCGGCGTAGTTCCCGTTCCTGTTGTATTGTCGGGATAAAAAGTAACCTATGTATTCTTTCAAACTATAATCTACTTGTATTCCAAACTTCAGCCCGATTTACGACTTGATTGAGCAACAAACGCATATCGTCATTTATAGGATGTTCTTTAAACAACATTCCTACAGCCAACGACACCCCAAAATGTTCCACATAAAGTTCTATTCCAAGGTAAAGGTTCCGTTTCAAGAGTAGGTATATTGGAAGGGTATTTGTACCTAATCAATCCAGAACATTGTTAGCCATTCTTTGAAAACAATAGGTTCTATGTTTACATACGTAGCTATAGAATGTACGGAAGTGTGATAGTTACTGTTTCGTATCAGTAATTATACCTACGACTGAATACGAGTAATTACAGGGCATGGAGGAACAAGATTATTTGGTGGATGAACCTTGAATTGTTTAAAGCGGAAGGGGGCAAGGAGAAAAGTACCTACCGCAGTATTACCGTACCTATTGTTTTTGTGTGTTTGGGCTAACGCTGTTTCAGTTTGAAGGGCAATGTTTCCGAAAAAATTACAAATCATAGAGATAAATCATATTTCTGGGCGACAAGAGCAGTACAGCACTAGGTAATTATTTGAACTCTTCGTGTTCCAATAGCTGCGTAACACTGTGCTGATATGGGCGGGGATGTTGCTCACTATCAGGTAAATGTCCTGCACGGCCCATCACTCCAATCCATATAAGAAAACCTTAAGTAAAAAAATATAAAATCTTATTTTATCTCTGTGGAAAGTTATTTATTTCAGAGTTGTATGCCGACAACCGACACCAGCATTGGTGCTTATAAAAAAATTGTGTAAAAAGCACCATGCTATCACTCACATAAAAACCAATAAATATAGTCGACGATCTGAATCTAAAAAAAGTATGGTCGTTTAGTAGGATTACTTACTTATGTAACAAAATAACGGTATCTTGCGAATTAATGAGTTCATTGATTCCAAATAGAGGCACTAAAATGAGTCCTGGAACAACAATTTTTTTAACATAAATCTCATTAGGTCAATAACTTGATAAGCTGAGATGATTGATTACCAAAGATTTGTACGCAATAAATAAATTTGACAGGTTTTTTAGCTATTTGATATATAGTAATAGAAAACCCATAGAATTTCGTTTTTTTTTTTGTACAAACCACTTTCGTAAGTTACTCTTGAAAATTATATTACACCTTCTGTAAAAAATTACTTTAATCCATTAATATTAGTTGGTTAGTTTATTAAAAAGTCGCACTCCGGGAGCGCGAACAGAAGTGAGAACACTGTATAGTATATATACTTAAGAAAATACTTATGTACAGGGGTGTCCATAACGATAACAATATCGCAAGTGCAATAGGCGTGTCGACTCATTTTTTATTTAATGTGCCATAAAAAGGTTACTCAATAACTGAAATAGAGGTGAAAGAATTACTTTGTTATCTGAAACACTTCACGTGATATCACGATTTTAAAATCACAATTTTGGACTCTCCCAAAAACGCTTCATACAAATCACTACACAAACGTGACGTCACACCGTCGTATTTTCTATGCGTCGCGCCGAAAGTTTGTATGGTAGCTATATTAAATGTTGCGTTTAGGAAACTTGTTTCTTAACAAACGTAGCTTGAAATTGAATGGGCTATCCAATGGTAAATACATTTTCTAATAATTTCGTACTTTTAAAATGGACTTGCCCATCCAGCTTTGAATGATCATAAAGTAAGTTAAACTAAAAAATATCAAAATAAAAATTGGTACATATTATTATCCTATTTAAATACTGTAATTATATCAAATAATATAATATAATTGTAGGACCTGTCGACACGCCTATTGTTTTTTATCTTTGTTTAATTAATGGAAAACACGTCTAAAACATATTCACTACAAAAATAGCTACAATACCCTTTGTTCATGTGCTTACATTAGATAATGTAACAATAATATTCGGAAATCAATAACAATTATGAAACTAAAGTAAAGAATTATTCTACAAGACAATTTTACATTTTCATTTTTCAACACGAGGATTTTAGCTTATCTTAAAACTGATAAATACAATTTTATTTGAATTTAAATAGACGTTAAACGTTTTTACTATTTTAATTAGGCCTTAATAATAATAATATAATTTTGTACGATACGTTCCTATAAGGCCCGAAACCGGCTTTACTTTAACATTTAAATTAAATACTTTCTTTGCTCGGGCGGTAAAAAATGTCGCCAATCCAGATTTTTACAAATTATTACTAAAAAAAAAAGGTAAAAGGTCACTAACATTTAAGAGATAGTTGAGTTTCGTAATAAAAAGCTGGTTTAAAAATTGATACGAACCACTTTAAAACTGATTAGCTATCTGGGAATGTCATAATTATGTAGATTGTGCCCACCAGTCTATCGTTAATAAAAACTTTTATTTAATATGTTTTACTGGCCGCGCCCCGCGGTTTCGCCCGCGTAGTTCTTGGGCTTGATATTATAACAAGATAAGAAGTAGTGTCTATATGTTACTCCACACTATTATCTAACTATATGTATATGTATGTACTAGATTGCGTCCAGATCTTTTTCGTAGTTTTTTATTAAAAAGTAACAAACATGAATCCATCCATATATGCAAAATTTCGTCATACTTGTGGTCAGGTGGAGTGACGATGTGCTTAAAGTGGCTAAGAAACAGTACATGAGAAGCTGAGAGCATTCAATAGCATAAACTGGGTGTAACCTTTGTCCAGCCATGTAAAAATAGAGGTGACACAGTGGCAAAAAAATCTGATTTCAGAACCTTGAGATCGTAGGATCGAATCCCACCTGCACCTCTGATAATTTATTCAAATAAAGATGTACGAGTTTATCATCCCCAATATCTATAACGGCGAAGAAAAACATTGTGAAGAAACTGGTGTGTTTAAGAAAAATCTTGTAAAGTCACGTCAAAATATAAATCTATACTTATAATAAAACTGTAACGGGTCGAATTCTGTACATTGAAGATATTTTGAAAATATTTTTTTTGGGGCACTCCATAGTCGATACTGATGGCGAAACTGCATTTTTTTTCTTTCATGTCTGTCTGTCTGTCTGTCTGTCTGTCTGTCTGTCTGTCTGTCTGTCTGTCTTTCTGTATAGGGATCACGCATCACGCCGAAACTACTGATTCAATTCAGCTGAAACTTGGCATGATTTTAGTTTATACTAAGGACATTGCTGTAGGCTACTGTTGATCCCCAAATTCTGATCGGTTTTCTTGCGAGAGGGGGTGAAAGTCAGAATGTGTATTTGGTTGTAACTCATGTTTGCGTTGTTTAATTTCATTATTTCTTCTTTTATTAGAAAGAACACATTTTTTATATTGTCCCGTCAAAATTTGAACAATATCGGTCTGTTGGTTTGGAAATTACATAAACATTAAATAATAACGACACGCGCGGCGCGTTCGGTACATACTAACTTCTAAGTATTCTGTGTATCACAGACGATCCACAGAATATCTAGATTCTAGAAGTGCCCACGTGATCGCGTCGCGTCGTCTTGGATGACAAAATAATTGTCAAAAATATATTTTTGTGTGGAAAAACAAACATCATTCGGTTATAATCGACTTCAAACAAGGAGGATGCTCTCAATCGGGTTGCATGTTTTTGATTTGGTTTTATTTTACGCGATAACTCCGCTAATTGTTAGTTGATTTTGATAATTCCTTTTTTGTTTGGTAGAAAATACTTCAGAGGTGATCTTAGATATCGAAAACAGGGAGGTAGTTTTTCAATTATCAACAAAAAACTAAAATCAGCTTAGATTTCCTTAAGGGCCTTCTCTCGCAAGGAGAGAGACAAGGCTATAATCCACTACGCTGGCCCAGTGTCGGTTGGTGGATGAGATATGACTTAGAACTTAGATTATAGGTAGATTTCGGTTTCTTCATGGTGTTTTCCTTCACCGTTTTAATTACCGGCATTACGAACATGACTCTGAAAAGATAGTGGTGCGCGTGGTTTTGAACCCTGGGTCTCCGGATCGACAGTCGGCGTTCTCCCGACTAGGTCAGCTGTAACTTACTAGACCAGCCGTAACTTATTAGAAAACGTATTATTTCAATCCAAATACTGTTTAAAATTTAGGTAAAGGTAGTGTTCAACAAGCTTCGGTGACCGAAGCAGACAGTTGTTAGGGTTCCGTACACAAATGGTAAAAACGGGACCCTATTACTGAGACTTCGCTATCCGTCCGTCCGTCCGTCTGTCACCAGGCTGTATCTCAAGAACGGTGATAGCTAGACAGTTGAAATTTTCGCAGATAATGTATTTCTATTGCTGCTTTAACAAAAAATACTAAAAATAAAATAAATATTTAAGAGGTGCACCCATACAGCAAACTTGATTTTTTACCGTTTCTTGCTCGATACTAATAACGTACCCGTCACAGGTAGACGCTTTAACTATTCACTTACGTTGGAACGGCTGAATGTATCGAGTTACAATTAAAGACACATTCTTGGTTTAGCTTAAGCAATACATAGAGTACTTATACATAGGCAATGTTTAGCCTATGTGTTCTTCCAGACTGTAATCTAATTCTATTTCAAATTTCAACCCGATCACTTGATACGTTCCGCCATGATTAAGTAACAAACATCCAAACAGTGACATTCATAATATTTACAGGACAACGTTGGAACGGCTGAACATATTCGGATGGAATTCGAAACACACGTAGTTTGAACTCAGAAATAGCAAATCGGTTACTTATAGGTTACTGTGACGTAGGAAAAAACTAAGCAAATTTGGTAGAAAATTGAAACAGAGATAACTCATAGTCTGAAATACCACATTTATGTATTTATTACCTATCAACCTGAAAAGAAGCATGGGCCCTAAGGAAACAAATTTTAACTATCACGTCATAACGGCACAACGATATGGGTTGACATACGAAACACATATAGTTTAGAGTCTAAAGTTTCACATGGGCTAATAAGTCTATACTTTAATTTAACGCCATATTAATAGAAGTAGGTATATATTTTCGTAAGGAACTTGATGTGATGGTAAGGTAAAAGCCAAAAATGAAAAATATATGCACCCGTTTTGGCGTAGATAATATAGGTGATTTGCGTTCACAATCAAAATAACAAGCAACATAATATTCTCATTAGACGGCGCTAACGCCAGTTTAAATCTAAAAGCACTAAAGGCCATTTAAATCGATGTTTTGCTATTGTGGTATGTATTTTTTCTTTCATCACTAGGTGGCGTTACTGGTATTCTAAATTGTACTAATAAGTTTTTGCTGCTAAAAGGATTATGATGCCGAATTTGGATTCTTTCGTTCTTGATTTTTTTCTGTGTTACCTACAATTAAATTCATACATTAACGTTTCACTAGGACTTGGCTTAGATTTACGGGTTCAACTTGCTTGAATATAATTAAAACTCAAAATTTTAATTATTTTGATTCCACACAGGCTTTTGTTCAGAATTTTACGCCGGTTAAGTCGCGGGTAACAGCTAGAAAACAGCTTGCGGATAAAAAGAAATAGGTAAGTAGGTATCAGATCATGCACATTAGCTTCAGACTTTTCATAATGTATCCTATAAAAATCCTACAAACTTAACACTTGCGGCTATGTTCGATACTACGAAACCTTACTAAGTATGTTTGATTTTGTTTAAAAAAAGAAAAATAAAGATGATAATATTAAATAAATTTTTGTGTGGAAAAACAAATTCACTCAAACTCAAAGGTCAATGACTACTTATCCAAATATTTGACGTACGATACTTCTAATGAATGTATAAGTCAGTAACATCTGCTTTCGCGAACGAAGTAGCGGGTTCAGCTAGTATAATATAAGTATATTGGAAGCTGAGTGAATCTTAAACTTTCACAACTATATTTTTTTATTTGAAAACGGAAATAAGTACATAAACAAGAATTAAAAATATATGAGGAAACCATGTAAAGCACCTATGACGAAAAAAAATGAGTCGCTGTTAAAATAAATTACACGCAAAATATTTATACCTTTAACTTGTAAATTTCGAATTTCATTGTGATTCAACTTATTCGGAAAGATCTTGAGTAAAACATTCGAGATTTTTCTGAGGAAGACATAATTGGTATAAAGTTTAAATTAAATTTCTTTTATTACGTGTAAAATTAATCTTGAAATTTGTGGAGGTTGGACAAAAAGTTGTCCAGTTGTATGGTCAATTGAAAAATTGCATGAATTTTATTTTAGTACTGTGACGATACTGCGTTTTTCTCGTGTGTTGGAGTTTAATTCTTATTTATTAAGGACGGAAGTGAATGGGGTATTTATGGTATTTAATTTTAAAATGAAGAAATAAACAGCTTATCTATATGTTAATACGCGAAGCAAAAACTTGGTATCACTTTTTACGAAAATTGCGTGGACGAAGAAGTATGAAATTTCACACACTTAAGAACAGTTTGTTTATAGAAGCAGTTGAAATTTTTTTTTTTTTTTAACTTTTATAGGTTTACACTTGACCGCCATCTCGCCTGATGTTAAGCGACGATGCGGTCTACGATGGAGCGTGTTTACCTAGAAGACACCGATTCACTCTCGATTTGAAGACACAAAGATTGTAACCATCGGGGAAAACCCACTCAGGCAACGTATTCCACAGCCTAGATGTTCTTATCACAAAAGTAGGGTCAAATCTCTTCGTTCGTGTCTTTGGAACTTCAACCATGAAACGATGTCGCTTTTTCGAGCTACGAGCATTCCGATAGAAAAAAGGGCAAGGTGGTATCAGATCATGCAAATCAGTCGCACACTCTCCAAAGTGTATCCGATAAAAACCGATAGGCTGGCAATTTTTCGGCGATGATCAAGACTTTGTAGTCTTTTTTCGCAGAAGAGAGTCATTGCCTATGAGCCTTTTGGCACGTCTCGATCGATTCCAGGGCCTCCAGCTGATACTTAGCCGATCCATCCCAAAGGTGCGAACAGTACTCCATACAAGAGCGAATCTGTGCTTGATACAATGTGAGCAACTGTTCAGAGTTGAAGTATCTTCGCACCTTTGAGAGGACACCTAGTTTTTGGCAGCTAATTTAGCCTTGACTCGATATACGAGCCAAAGTTGAGCGTGGATGTCAAAGTAACGCCCAAAAGCTCAAGATGGTCAGAAACTGGCACGGATACACCACGAAAAGTAGGAGTCAGTTGGAATGGACTCCTTTTTGCGGAGAACAGACACGCCTGCGTCTTACTCTCGTTGAACTTGACCAGATTGGCATCACCCCATTCAGACACCGCCTCAAGGGTCAAGCTCAAACGTTCAATCAAACTCTCTCTCAGTACCTGGGTTTGCTGCCCACTGGCTCTCGCACTAGATATGTAGCTCTCTACAACGGTGCTATCATCTGCGTACCCAAAGATACCGGGCTTCAACAGATCATTAATATGTAGCAGGAAAAGTGTCGCATAATTTTAATAAAATTGCTATTTTATTAAAATTATGCATCCAAAATCTATATATCTATATAAAAATGCCTCTTTGAAATGTTGTATGTACGCTTGTACGCTCGTAACTTTTAAATGACTGCACCAAATTGCATATTTTTTTATTTTATATGTATAATTGTATATTCGTTATTGTCGGGACAAGGTTTGTATAGCAGAAAATTTTGAAAATGTAGACGAAAAACATGTATGGTGGGACGAAGTTCACCGGGTCAGTTAAGTACATTATATAATTGAGAAAATATTACTCATACTACCATGTACTAGTATGTATTAGACACATATACATATATTTATCCTCTTTTGTTTGTTGTTAAAGTCTGTGATCAAGTTTAGAAAAGATAAATATTGCTCTGTAATCGAATTTGAACCACTTGACCACGGGAATATTATATAGATAATAGTACCGTTACTTAGCGACCACTAGATGTGTCAATATTGCAAAAAATTGTGTGTATAGACATTTTAATTTGTAGCCACTCTTGTATGCAAAACCTTTCATATGTTTCTGGATAAAATTTAGTACAGAAAAAGATAATGGTTTGGAATTAGACATTGGCAAGTTTTTGTCGTGGTAAGATCAGGGGAACGAGAATCACGCTGGCAAAACCACAGGGCAGGACTAGTTTCATTTTCCCGCGGTAAAAGTATGCTACGAACCACTAAAGTAGAGTATAATCTACTATTATGTGAACTTAATTGCATCCAGATCTATTATCGTCACATCCATACATTAGTACAAACATTCGCTCTTATACTTAACATTAGTGAGATAGTGTACCTATTGCTCATTGGTCAAAACTGTTGGGTATTTTACTAAATATAAATCGTGTTTGTAGTCGCACCAATTTCATTACGTTGATAGTCCCAACGCTCTCACTTTATATTGCGACTGTTTTTCACTCGACACTCAATTTCTTTATCTCATACAACGATAATACAAGCTTCAGTCTATTGGCGAAACTTTTCAAGCAATTTTCGCTCTTAACCTTTTGGTATTGAAGTGGAAATTGTATTATTACCTTTGGGAGTGAAAGTGAATAGATCTGTTGACCATTGTTCTGGTATAATGTTGTGTTGATGAACAAGGCTTTTGATGGCGAAGGTCGTATCTAATTATGGCACAGTTGTTTGTTACCATTACTGTACCTGATATTCTGTTTTTCTCATTAAATTTTCGAGCCTTTGGGAAAATACATGAAAATTAATGCGATTCGATAAATTCATTATTTTAGGGATTGGGAAAATGCTCGTTATACACAAACAAAACCTACCACCTAATAAATACCGTACATTTTAAATTTAGGAAAACAAGGGGAAGGTGGTTACTTAAATACCTACACGTGTTTATACCTTTTCATCTGAACAAATTTCTCGTAGACATATGAGTAAATATTTATACTTAATCTGTCTATTTGTTCTTGGTGCTATAGAAATTAGGTACAGCTCACGAACACAAGCTTGTTTTGCAGAAAGATTTTTGTTTGTTTGGGTTGCAGAAAACTCTTCATTATGAGTTTTATCAATGTCTGCTAAAATCTTAGAAATTTATCGGAACTTTAGCGAATCAGTCGTACCTGTTCCTCGATGATCTAAAATATAAAAATTGTTTCACAGTTCAACTGGGCTTGGGCTGGACCTTGATAGATACGGTGATAAGAGGTAAATTAAAATTGTAACAGAGTAGTGACAGAGACAAAGTAAGCGGGCTGAAAAAAGTCCAACTGCAAGATGAGTTGGCAAACTTATCTTTATACCCAGAAGTGGGATAAAAAAGGTTGTGAATGATGACGATAATCTAACCCCTTTTGTATAATTCTACTTGATTAAACAATGTTTTTTTGTCTTTTGCTGTTTTAATTTTCCTTCTCAAATTCACTGTTTAATGAACCGTGACAAAATTGTTCGACAATCACTTGTATTTATCTTACAAATAATTGTCGAATAGTTATTTAACTATAACGCCCACTATATAAAAAAAAAAATTGACAGGTAAAAGGTTAATCTGCGCTTATTTGTAGACTATAGTCTATTATAGTACATCATGCCCTAGAGCCCCAGACCTGAGTGTTGGAACATCCGATTTAACATGCGTAAGGTTCAAATTTCATCTTCACCAGTGAGTATTTCACCTTCATCAGTGAGGTCTTGGTTTTGGTAAATAGATTCTATTTATTCAATACGCGTTAAATTTTAAACAAACACACACACAATTATGACAAGCACAGTCACTACAAACTCGATCGTGAGTTTCCCAAACTGTAAATTCTCGTGTTCAAAATTAATCTCTCTGCAGGCTACAGATGAATTGAAGTGCAATCAATACTGCAGTATTACTACAAAGTAGTTAGTTGTTTATTGACTGCTATAATACTATAATCGCCATTATCGACAAAGCGTGAAGCGGATGTGGGTCAAGTTCGGCTGTGAGCTAATCGAGCATTGTTTAACAACAAGCTTTCGAATCGGCCGATCGGTCTTTCAATTAGTTGTCTTTTTGTGCTAAGATGATAAATATGTTAGCTACACTACAATTTGAGGACATAGTTACGCAGGTGTGTTTAACTCTTACTCTCTGAAGTGCTCTTTTGCTTGTCTCCGTACGAGATGTAGTAGGTACGTTAAGTGATAGAGATAGATGGGATGGATAAACTCCTTACCATAAGCTGTTCACCAAACGTTCCCACTGATGAAAACTCGGGCCCATCTTTCCCAAGGATAGAGTTATGTACGAATCGTAGACCGCATCGTCGCTTAACATCAGGCGAGATGGCAGTCACGTAAATGTCAAAGTGTAAAAAATGTAGGTAGATTTTAGTTTTAAGATACTTTTTGTTGTAACTCACTTCTTCCTTTATAAATGTACGGTACACACCGCCAGTTTCTGTCCCTCGATTTAAATGGACTGTAATATTAATTTTAAGAAAAGAAAAAGAGGTGAGAAAATATATCCTACTAATATTTTAAACGCAAAAATTTGTAAGCATGTGTCGATGTATGTTTGTTACTGTTTCACGCAAAAACTAAGGAAGGGATGAAACTTGGTACATAGACAATGGTCTGGAATAACACATAGGCTACTTTTTATCCCCAGAAAATAAGAGGATCCGGAACAATGCGAGTGAACGCAGGACACTGCTAGTCTATCATACAAAAGAACTATCGTTTTATTTACCTATTTAGCAATTTAAATTCGTCCATTGGCATCGCTAGCGAAATATCGCAACTATGATCGAGAATCGCAACCGCCTAATGAATGGTTTCCTCACAGATACTTATCAAACAATTGTGAGATGCATTGTTTACTAATTATGTTTATCTAACAATGCTGATCCGTTTTATAGCATGACTGGGCGAAGTAAAAACTGAAACAGGGTTTTTATTTTCCAATTTCTTTCCTTCGTTTTGAACTTTTCAATTTAGTATTAACACTTTCGCAAAGATGTCTTCTTACAAACAGTAAAAAGACGTAGATAAAATAATAAATAATCTATTAAATATATTCCATAGATTAAATGTAGTAACATTTTTAACCGACTTCCAAAAAAGGAGGAGGTTATCAATTCGACCCCTATGTTTTTTTTTGTTTTTTTTTATGTAGTTACCTGATTTCTCGAAACCCCCGCACCGATTTTAAAATTTATTTTGTACTCGTATGTTTCGTGATAACCGCCAATTTTATTGTGAATCCACTTTATGTTTTTCACTAAATCGTATTGTTTGGTACTTGATCGTAGATAGTTCAGAGGTAGTTTTCCATACTTATACATTTTATTAAAATCGCTGTGTCAGTTTTTGAAATATGAACATAAAACAAAAAAAAATTGTATATCTAGATGACTTAGTGATGGCTTCTTATAAAATTTGGGCGAGTGTCTGAATTTACTTAATTTTGAATTGGGTTGGTTTTTGTTTTTAAATTATTATCAATAACTCAGAGATAACAATACGCACCAAATATATTTGTATTTAATTCTCACGGGTATTATATCAGAATGAGTAAGCACTCACACATATAATTTAATCTACTCAATCGTTTCTATTCATCTTCAAATTACAAAAGAAATAATAAAATTACGGTACTGCACAGTTCGCAAGGATTTTACACTGTTTCGAAATAGCAATCTATCAAAAACAACTCAGAATCGAACTTGAACTTTTGACGAGTCTAACCTGCTCTTCTCGTAAACAGCATTGAATGAGGCTTTTATCGAACATTAGTTGATCTCATATTGTAATTAGATTAGATTAAGTTAAATTAACATTACTTCCTAAAAAAAAAGATCTTTAAAATACTAACATACTTAATAATAACTATATATTTTTATGCCAACATGTATTAAAAATATAAATTTTTTTAATATCTATCATTAATTTATCATCTGCTAACCTACATTTGACCTCTTTCATGGCCTCGACTCTCTCCTTGCGAGAGAAGGTCACCAGGCCCAGGCCTGGGAATTTGGGAATATAATAGATATGGAGCTGCTTTTGCTGTGCTATTTAATATGATATGAGGGAAATAGTATTGCAACAGTAGTATTAGTAGATAGTAGAAAGCAACATCGTATATTAGTATCACAGATTTCTAAACAGATGAAACCTTCGTGAACGATACTGTGAGGCCAGTAATTAGTTATGTTGCGTGACAGCTCTCACCGACGTTGTCAGATTACTCACGTTGGTGTGCGTGTAATGTTCCCAGTCTTAAGAAAAAAATCCCACTATTGTTATCTTAGCTTCGGAAATCTTCGCGTATAATAAACACATAAATTTTAATGTTAAAATAATTTATTATTACACCGATTATATATTATGCAAGGATTTCTTGTTATTACTATTTCCACCCTATGAAGTTCAGAATTTTGGTTTTGCATGCAACTAAAAATGCGAATATTCGTACAGAAAATTCGGAATAAAAAGACAACGCCGAATAATAGTAAAAGTGTGTGTGTTTATTTTGAGTATTCTATCGAAGCTTCTTGTGAAATTTTGAATATTATACTTGACAAAAGATGGCAACTACTCATTTAATATCGGTGAACACAGCAAGTGCAGAGAATTTTTGTCAACTGATTTGATGTTGGGGGGCCAGATCATTCAATTTGTTTATTATCCAATCTTTGCTTGGACGCGTGTCGCAAACGAAAAGTTCACCTTTTCAAAAATGTTGATACAAACCAACGAAAACCGACTAAGAGTTTTTGTAAATCAGTTGAACATTATTCACATCGCCACCCAAAGTTCCGTCGTCCAAGTACCAAACGTTTAAATTGGACTGGAGGCGTCAAATGATAGAGCGAATGGCCAAGGCGAAGGTCCCATGGCCGAGGGTTCACCAAGTTGATAGCCAACGGCATATATCATAGGATTGTTTTAATAATTTTGTGGGTCCACCATAACATTGCCAAAGAATATTGTAAAGGTCAAGAATTTTATTCTTCACTTCGGACAACCAAATTAAAGGCGTTTTTGACGTCCACCTTTAACACCCCTCTCCCCAATTTTGGACAAAGAAAGTCAGGACAGAATTAATAGCAGCTTCACGTCCACCCAGAGAACCAAAATCAAGTTCGTTGGGACAGGGAGCTCGAAAAAGCAACGTTTTATACCTACAACCCACCTTGGTAGCAAGGCCAGTATTAAATTTGTGGTGTCAACAGCGATTGGCCTGATCCCAACATCTTTTTATGGTAAGTAGGTATGTACGCATAAATTAGCACCGTATAAAACTTCGACAATGTCACTACTGACTCGACCAGATAACATGAGGCTAATTAAAACGATTAGATCTCTCAAAAGAAGTCGCCTACTTTTTTAAGCTCCACTATACCTACTTACAAGTATTAAAAACTGGTTTCATAACCATAATTTTCATCAACACTATTAGTATTTTTATAAATATATTTAGTATTTATAAAAATACTAATAGTGACGTGGATTTGTGCTAGGCATCGATTCACATTAAATTAAAAAATTACGATTATAAAAATAGAGTTTAAAATAGAATAAAACAATCTACATAAATAATTTGGCCTACGAGTATCTTCAAAAAAATCATAATCTATATTTTACCTTAACTTTAGGGAAAATAATTTCAATTTAGTATAGCAACATTAATCAATTTTCGTTGAGGTGTTGTGTTTCTATTCATCAATCGAAATGAAATCGCCTAAATTATATAAATAGCAGTAAAAATATTCAAATTTTTCTATGAAATGATATTCCTCTTTCTTTTTCTTATTTTTGGGAACAATGTTTGCAATGTTTGAAGACACAAGACGGCATAATCTTAAACAAAACTTAAAATCACACGGGACTCCCGTACGAGACGGAAGTCCGTTTCATACTGACTGGAGTTTGTATTTGCTTTGGCGTTTGATATTTGCTTTCTGAACCTTAGGATCTGTGTTCCGCACGTTCCATCTGCCTTTTATTTTAGAAATCTGTGATTAGTATGTAGAGTTTCAAGTGTTTTTGGTTGAAATTCTTAATTTATAAGTAGGCTTGTAGGCAAAATACTATACAAACTAAAAAAACAAACAAACAAATAATTCTGTGATAAAATTTTTTTTTTTTTCGTATGCTTATATTTATGTACCATAAATATGTACCTTCGTATTTAAAACTGTCTCTTCCTAATATTACCAAAGCGAAAGTTTGCACGCTTGTTGTTGAATCACAGACGTTCCGACAGAACGTATCGGGTTAAAATTTTGAATACACATTAAAGTCTGGATACTACATAATTATTCCAGACTATAACTTAACTGTTGCTACTTTTATCACGGGCAAATAGCGGGAACTGTGCATTGTGCGGATAAAGGACGTAACTATTTTACCATCTATCTGGTTTCTATTGTACAGGCTTTGCTAGTTCAGGAGCAGACATGCGACCGTAGTGGCTCTGGGCCGGGAGGAGGCGGTTTAGAAAAAGCGGACTCACAGAATTAGGATGAAAACGTTCCCTACTCCCCTATATTTTCCTTTTCTTCTTTTTTCCTTTTTTTCCAATCCAAGGTATTAAAAAGAACCCAAATGACAAAGGTCACCGGAATCTGTGAAGCTGATATTTTTTTTTTTTAAAGCCTTGCTAGTTTTGGATCTGTGATCTGTAGCTGATCTGATCTGATCTGTGTGTTGTAGCTGTTGTGTGAAAAAATGTCGATCAACATTTATTTATCAACAGTTAGATATTTAGGTATACCTCGGTGATTCCAGCAAGGTGACACAAATTAGGATAGGCCAGTCAAATCCGCCCATGTAGGCCAAGGTTCTATGAAATGGTGCCAATTAGGACGACAATGGTTACCGTTCGTTTATTTAAGACCACGTAACATTTTCTTAATGCACCTTAATCTATTCACAACAATATACTCTTGGAGGTCGGATTCGTCGTGTTCTTTGAATTATAGTGTTTGTGCTTATTACTGCTTCGCCGAGTCCGCTTTTAGGTATGCAGCGCCGGGGCAAGTACCACATATTTGCCAGTTATTCTACAGTCAAGAGGTAACGTACAAACATGTTCCGGTTTGAAGAGCAATGTTTCCAGAGAAATTACAGGGCATAAAGATTTATCACCTTAGCTAGATAATGATGTGGACTCTTCATGTCTCAATAGGTACACTGTGTACACTATGCTGTTATTGATAGGCGTGTTGCTTACCATCAGGCATATGTCCTGTTCGTCTCGTCACTAAATTCTAGAGAAAATGCACTACGTGAAACGTGCGTTAATATAGTTAGTTTTGACTAGAATGGCTCTGAGTCTTCTGTAATATCCTAATGGAGGGTCAAAATTCAAATGGAGAAAGGTGAAAGAAAAATGTAGAAGGATGATCAAAATAGAGAGGCAAAAGTCAAATCAAATCAATAATAGCAGAGTCCATCTGTGTCCTAATAGGTTTCCGACCTTAGCATAATTATTAAGCATTATATGCCTACTATTTGTTCCCACTCCAGTTAATTGAGACCTTTGCTTACAAAGATACGGTGGTGGTGGTTCGCGGATCGTGCCTGTAATAGAAATATGTGTTTTCAGAACATTATGGTTTCCTTAAGATGTTTTCCTTTGCTGTTATCAGGGGTGATGACAAATTTATACATCTGTAGTTGGAATAATACGCGATAATTACAGGCGGGATTCGAACTTATGACCTCAGACTTGTGAAAATGCAATTTAAGAAAATGCCTTTTGGTCGATGAAGCTCTAATGAACCATTTCGGAGCCATCATAATAGCTTCGCGGCTGTCCAATGCTGGCGAGCTTGTCCTCATAGGAGACATAAACCAGTTGCCTTATATCGATAGACAAAATCTCTTTGATATGATGTACGGTCGCCCTAACCTGGTAACGGAAGTCGGCCAGGAGTTGTTGTGCACACACCGGTGCCCAATGGATGTCGCGTACGCGCTGAGGGATATTTACTCCGGGATTTATTCCTCAGTTCCATGTTTGAGAACCTTGGAACAGGTACACGGGTGCTAACATATCGTGCGCCCTCCCAAACACTCTCTATTTGGTTCACACCCAGGAAGAGAAGGAGACCCTTATCAGCCAGGGCTACGGGGAGGGCGCGGGGTCCTGCGCGCTGACAATTCACGAGGCTCAAGGACTAACAAGTGAGTCAGTAGTCGCCATTAAGACCAAGGTTAAGCTGAAGATACACGAGAGTGTTCCGCACGCGGTTGTGGCTTTGTCTCGGCACACTGGGACCTTTGTTTACTACACCGACGATGTCGAGGATGACGCGATTTGTTGTCTTGTGTTGCGAACGTCACCGGTCACCGCGCCACCAAGTGCCATCAGAGACTATAACTTCCAGATGACCATTAAATATCGAAATGCAGCGGTGATGGAGGCTCTGGGTCAGGGTGAAGCTTTTATTGTAAAATATGTCTAGAATAGTTTAGGTAGGATGCTTAGTTTTCTAAAAATACGATCTAATATTTAAGTCTTCCTGCATTAGACAAAGAAAATAACTAAAAGCAAATAATGTTATAATATGTTTAAAAAGGCATGGACCTAGGAGTCCGTGGAGGTACGATAAAAGAAAAAAATGCATTTTAAGGTAATGACGCCCATAAACATAAAAAAATACCGGTATCAATATTTGACTATGATTTTTTTTCGGGGCAAATTTAGTAAACGTAGTATATTTTTTTTATTTTGCTTGCCTGGAGACTTATTTGGTAGTAAGTTTGCCTGCGAAGCCTTAGGTCGTGGGCTCGATACCCACCCAGTGCAAATATTTTTGTGATAAATTCAAATATTTGTACTGTGGCGGGATGTTTTCTATGTATAATAATTATGTATTTAAAATTGTATAAGTATTATATCAGCTTCATCTGGCTTCCATAGTGCTTTGCTTAATTTGGGGTCAGATGGTGTTGTGTGTCTCTTGTCGGAAAATATTTAATTATCATATTTGTCATTGTGCTGCAGCGGACAGCTTAATATCTTGTTATTTAGTAGGTATTTGTAGGTACGAGCAAAATCAATAAATCTTATATTTACGATACATTTAATAGTCTAAATAACTATCCGATACTTTATATCTTGTTAATTCCACTTGATTTCTCGTAATCGTGATTGTGTTTTTAAAGAATTGTAGAAATGCCAGTTTCGACACTTGACATTTGTCGGAATTCATTTTTAGGGTTCCGTAGCCAAATGGCAAAATACGGGGAAATTCGTCATGTCTGTCTGTCCGTCCGTATGTCACTACCACTTTTCTCCGAAACTATAAAAAGTATATTCTATTGAAACTTGGTAATTATATGTATTCTGTGAACTTCTGTGAACCGCATTAAGATTTTCATACAAAAAAAAAAAACACAATAAACTTTGGGGGTGTCCCATATTTAGAAATGAAACTCAAAAAAAAATGATCTATTAAAACCATACGTGTGTGTAGTTTGCGCGAGAGACTCTTCCAAAGTGGTAAAATGTGTGTGTAATTCTAAAATAAGAGAATGACAAAACTAAAAATATGTATGATGTACATACAGAAAAGTTCATTGAAAATTGGTTGGAATGAGATCTAGTAAGTAGTTTTATTTTAATACGTCATAAATTCACTATTGCTAAAACACTGATTAAAGTAACAACGAACTACACGTACTTTTATATTATGTTATTTGCTGCTACGGAAGCCTTCATGGGCAAGTCCGACACGCACTTGACCATTTTTATTATTATATATTATGTTAGGTTTATACTTCATATATATATAGGTTATATTTTATACAACGTAATTTGAATGAATCTAATGATTTGTTTTGTTTGACGTAGGTCAATATACGCATTTAGTATAAATGTTTTGTATATACGCTTAATATGTCGTAAAAATATTTTAACATTTTTAGTGGTTTTATAAAGTATTGTATTTAAACAAGGTTGAGGTAAAGGCATCTAAAGGATATTTAGGGTTCATTTTTTTTAATTTGGTCAGAGCGTTTAGTGTCAGTGGTCTAGTCGGGAGAACCGTGACTGCCAATCCGTAGCCCCGGGTTTAAATCCCAGTCGTACTGTCTTTTCGAAGTCTGCTAACTCAAATCGGTGAAGAAAAACATCGCGAGTAAATCTTTAGAAGTCACGTGTCTACTACCAACCCGCACTGGGCCAGCTTGGTGAATTATGGCCTTGCGCCTATGGCTGTCTCCTTGAGCGAAAAGGCCACGAGTCCCAGCAGTGGGAACATTAAGTGGACAGTGACATCTTTTAGTAACAGAACCAATTTGCAATGAAAACTACGCTATTGATCCATCAGACTATTTGGACTAAAAGCACTTAGTGTACTTCTATGGTCACTTTTTTTTGTTTTGTTTTGTTTATATTGCACAGTTATTTATTTGTTAAAATGCAACTGCCTTCTGTGCTTATAGTGTGCTTTATTGTTTTTTTGTTTCAGATGTACTTCGGAGAGTGAGCAATAGATCTGCTGGTTTTTAACCCCAAAAAAGGGGTGTTATAAGTTTGACGTCGATGTCTGTCTGTCTGTGTGTGTGTCTGTCTGTGGCACCGTAGTGCTCAAACGGATGGGCCGATTTCAATTCAGTTTTTTTTATTTGAAGGTTAATATCCGTGCGGATGTTCTTGGCTATGTTTGGTTAATATCGATTCAAGAAGGCCGCCTTCACAAAATGGCGGACAAAATATTTCTTTACAACCTACCTCAATATGGGTATCAAATGAAAGGTCTTGACTAGTAAAATACAATACATAATAACAAATTTCAAATCCAAGATGGCCGCCACCACAAAATGGCGAATTATATAATTTTTTTCACTACTACCATCATATGGGTATCAAATGAAAGGGCTTGACTAGTAGAATGTTGTACAGATAACAAATCCGAGGCAGTCGGGGGTTAATCAAATAATTTTGTTCTTGCAATATGTAGAACTTTACACATACCTACTTATTTTCTATTGGACTGCTTCCACTAACCTCTGTTAAGTGATTTCGTTTCGTAGTATTAACATACTAAACAACCTAACGAAGAGTTTTGACTACACTTTCGTAATAAGACCACAGAAACTTTCGAATACCTTGCTTGAGTTAGTATACCCTACTGGACCTAATATGGGTCTTCAAGTCGAAGAATCGGTTTTTTGTTGGTCACAGCATGTTCTGTTGTAGACCGCGTCACCGTTTACCATCAGGTGAGATCGCGGTCAGATGCAAACCTAAATACGATAAAACATAACATCTTCAGAATTAGCCAAAGACTGACGAAGGTCTATAGATAATCAATTTATTACAGAAACATGTAATACTAATATAAATAATTAGTTAGGCGTTTTATTATCTCACTTATCATATTTAGCATTTTGCCAAAATTTACAATAAACCTTGGTTGTGGAATTAAATAACCGCAGTTATTTAATAACTTTAACTATCAAATAATTGTGTTTGTTAACTAATAAAGATTATAACTTAAATGCTTAGTTATATCTACAATTGTTTGTATAAAATAAATGCAATGATTGTTAGGCCAAATTTTTTTCCGTAGCCAAATGGCAAAATACGGGACCCATAAAGATTCGTCATGTCTGTCTGTCTGTCTGTCCGTCCGTATGTCACAGCTACTCTTCTCCGAAACTGTAAAAACTATAGCTATTGAAACTTGGTAAGTAGATGTAATCTATGAACCGCATTAAGATTTTGATACAAAATATAAAAAAAAAAAAAAAATTTAGGGGATCCCATACTTAGCACTCTAAACTGTACAGTTTGCGCGAGGGACTCTTCCAAAGTGGTAAAAGTGTCCCCCCTGTAACTTCTAAAATAAGAGAATGTCAAAATTAAAAAAAATTGTATGATGTACGTTACCATGTAAACTATCAACGACAATTGGTTTGAATGAGATGTAGTAAGTGGTTTTATTATAATACGTCATAAATTGGCTATTGTTAAAACACTGATTAAATTAACAACGAACCACCAAAACTGTTGTATTATGTTACTTGCAGCTACGGAAGCCTTCATGGGCGAGTCCAACTCGCACTTGAACACTTTAATTTTGATTGAAATTAACCTGGCCTCTTATGCTGATACAATATTAAGTCTACCCAATTAGCCATAGATCGTCGGTTCCATTCACACTCAGGACAAATAAATATGTATATATTGGTGTGAAATTCATACTGATATTTTTGTGTGTCTGGGTTGGACATGTATTAAATGTATATTTCTTATAATAAACAATGACAGAGACACTCACCTGATGCTAAGCAACAAGTCTGTCCATAACAGCACAGTGCCACGCAACTATATGAACTTGAAGAGTACAAATCACTATATATATATATTTTTTTTTTTTAATTAAAAAGTGACGAGACGAGCAGGACATGTGCCTGATGGTAAGCAACATGCCTGCCACATAACAGCACAGTGACACGCAGCTATTGGAACAAGAAGAGTCCAAATCATCAAACTATATATCACTGCACTACGCCCGTAATCTAGTGTTTTAAGATAATTTATCTCCTTGTCTTGTAATTTCTATGGAAACATTACCCTTCAAACCGCGACACATTATTAGCATATCACTACTTGGCAGTAGAATAACTGGCAACGATATAGGATAGGTACTTCCCCAGATAGAATCTATGTAAACTAACCACTATAAAAGTGTTTTATAACAGCTATTTGGTTCGCTTCGTTTAAGCTTTGCTTGGTTTAGGCATTGTGTGAGAAAAAAACACAAAAATATTATTAATTTTCTTCTGGAACCTTCGTCGTAAGTAAAATTAGATACACGTTTCAAAAATTAGCCGTAACTCTTAGAATATCTCTACCAGGCAATTTTGTAGTACCTAAGTGTGATCTTATAGGTATATATTATATATCTCTGTGCAAATCGCTAAATAGAACTGTGTATTTCTTTTCTCAAGAGTGCAAAATGACTGATGATTCTTGAACTTCGGCTGTTGAAAATATGGCCAGCTTAAGTTCCATATCCGTAAACGTACTGGTTTATTCATTATACATTTATAATGTTTGCTCATCCAATAAAGTATTATTAATTTTGATAACCATCGCGAAAAAAGATAATATAACACTTGCGAAATATACACAAATATAGAAACTTGACTTATACATATACATATACTAAAATAACCCAATATTTATTTGAAACATAAATTGAACCATAATTAACATTAAAAAAACTTAATGCCTTCCAAATGGAGATTTTGAATTAGACTCATCTAATTTTTAAAGGCTAACTGCTTTCGGCATTGAATTAGCATACCTACGTGCGTGAGCTACGCAACTTATGAATTATAATAATATCAGCAATATGTATTGCCGATATTATTATTTATCATACGCAGCCTAGTTTACGTTCCACTGCTGGGACGCGGGACCTTCTATTACAATGTAATATATTTAGAGAATGTATCTGTCCATGCAACAATTACAAGTCATGGATAGATAAGACCTTCCACCATGCTAGTCAAGTTTGGGTCTTCAAAATGTCTCTTCCTGCGTTCTGTGGTAGTGTTTAGGACAGGTATTTTAAACGAGTTCAACAGGATGAGGTTATCAATTCGGTCGGTAGCTTTTTTTATCTATGTACATCGATTACTCCGAGATTAATGATCCGATTTATGTTTTTTTTAATGCAGAATAGCTGCCATTTGGTTCCCTAAAACATTTTACGCAGTTCGGCTAATTAGATACTCTTGTTGGTGTACACACAGGCGCGGTCCCAGCCTCGAATTTTGGAGGGGGTCACCAGTACGCAGCTTCAGATTTGGGGGGGGGGTCACCAATAGAAATAATACAAATAATACTTTAAAATAAAATAAATACTTTACTAGTAGCGCCCCACGATTTTACGCGCGTAGTTCCCGTTCTAGTTGTTTTTTCGCGTTAAAAAATAGTCTATGTACTATTAGATATTTTTAATTTTCTTAGATTTTTAGTTGAACGTATACGGTTTTGGGGGGGGTCATGTCCCCTGTGACCCCTCCCCCCCTTCGGACCGCGCATTTGTACACACCAAAACAAAACAATGCAGTATTCAGAAAAAAAACAATAAAGCTAGTGTTAAAATCGTAATTCATTATTTGCAATCATAAGTAATTTTGTGAAATAACATTATTGTGAAAATATTGTTTTTTGAAAATTTATCTGGACGTTATTATCACTGCTTGTGTAGTTTATAATTTAAGGCTGTCATATTATACTGACGAGATTTACAATTTACGGTGACATAGGTACCCATACCTACCTCAGAGGTAGTGATTAGGTACCTATTGTTAAGGCTGGCTTGTAATCACCTACAAAGTAATAAACAACAAACCTAGTCTAAACAGTGTTAGGCAAAAATAAAGATTTTATGCAGAATGTCCTTTGAGAACATCAGAAATATGTAATTATTGTTTGCTAAAATTCTAAGAATAGCTAAACTATTTCGTAAAATTTCAATATAAGTACATAGATTTGCATAACTTTCGAAATGTAGTTCATAAGTAGTAGAATTTAATTTTTTAACGGGCAGAGCCCTTATTGACAAAACTAAAATACAACTAACAAAATTAGAACTACACTACGCTACAAATACGCTACGAATTTAGTTTATTTTGCATCGTTTTTTTAATAAATACTGTGTCTGTTAAAAGTATAGGTAAGTAACTCAGTTGAACAACCTTATTTCCGACTTTTTCGACCGGTTTGCTACTCTTTCAAACAAACACTTCTAAAGAGATTAAATAAAACTTTTTTTTTTTTTTTTTTAAATAAAGAGTGACGAGACGATCAGGACATGTGCCTGATGGTAAGCAACATGCCTGACACATAACAGCACAGTGACACGCAGCTATTGGAACATGAAGAGTCCAAATTATAAAATAAATCATTACCTACCACTGCACTGCGCTCGTCACCCAGAGATCTAAGATCTTATATCTCTAAGCCCTGTAATTTCTCTGGAAACATTGCCCTTCAAACCGGAACACAGTAATGTTTGCACATTACTGCTTGGCGGTAGAATAACTGGCAAAAAAAAATATATTACTCTGGAATAACATGTTTACTTTTTTATTTCGAGAAAACAACGGGAACAAGAACTACGCGAATGTAACCGAGAAGTGCTACAAGTTCTAAATAATGATAGGTTATTTGAGAGGCTCGTCCTAAATAAACGATGATTAAAAGCCTAAGAATGTCAAGATACATAACGTGTCCTTGAGCACTCCTAACTGGGATCACCGAGTCACCAGTTCACCTTTAGAGTTACGCCATCCCATGAGCCCACTACGTATCAGTTTTCCGGTTCCTTTCAAATGCCACTGATGGCTACCGATGACCATCGATCTCTGTACTTGGAACGGTTTATATCCGATTGAGTTCAACGCCGCGTACTAGACTTTCAAATGCCACAGACTTAGCCACACATAAATAGAAGTGCACCATGGATTTACCTACGTAATCCTACTAATATTAAAAATGTCAATATATGGATGTTTGTTGCTCCATCACGTCGAACACAGTTAGATTATGATTCGGATGAATACATAGGCTACTTTTTATTCCGGGCAATCAACAGATTAACTACGCGGGTAAACCCGTGGGGCACTGCTGGTTTTTAAATATGTTTTGAAGATATACTTCTTTTGGCGCGTTAAGGAAAAAGGATAAGAGTAAAAATGTTTACAATGCGCTCGCGCACAGTCACGAAATAAACGAAATATCTAAAATTTGACGACGACGTATTCGAACTATTTCGCTGTTTCATTGGATTAGTGTATTTAATTTAGGCAAGCATCAGTTTCATTTTAAATTGAATTTGCGTTTTGGATTTTTCTGAAAAAAAATCAATTACTTATGTAGGTTTTTCTAATAATTTATTTTCTCCGAAAAAACAGAAACCGACTTCAATTTCGAATTAAATTCAGAAACTCGAGCATATTTCATCAGCAATGAGCAAATCTATCAATCACTAATATCACTATATCGTCTAAATACGTGAAAACTAATTTTAGTTTTTTTATATATTTAAAAACGTCGCCGCTCTTGATAGCTTTTGTTTTAAAAAAAAACTTTTGTTTGGGACTATCTCTAAACTATGATCTAGTAAACAAAAAGAACTATCAAAATTGATTAACAATTGGCAGCGCTATTATTTAGTAACATACATACATACAAAAAAACATACAACAATCGAATTGAGAACCTCCTGGTTTTTTGAAGTCGTTTAAAAATTATGACATTCAGCCAAGAGTCTAAGTTAGTTTTCTTGAATATTGTAATGTGAATTCATCGGTTATTATTTTTTCAAGAATTTTAAATAACAAAAATAAATAGTGATGCCACGTCTGGTGATTTTGAAATCTATCTTGGACAGGTCTATTCGTATCTTATAAAACGCCTGGTTCGTTTGTAAATAGCAGTTAATTATCATTTTCCGCTATCGGCTGATCACTGCCAGAAGCTTAGTGATGTAACACAATAAAATATCACTTTATAAAGTGAGGATGAATAGAAATGTTTTCATTCAATTTGGGTTTCTATTGCATCTGTCCAGATTAAAATCAGTGAGAGTAAATTGTAAAGATATCTATAATAATATTTGACTTGATATTTCTTTCGTAATAGCAAATAGGTAGGCACGTTTCGTTCAAGATAAGTGATAGAAACGTTATATTATTTTCGTTACATTGTTCGCCAGTTTTTTTTTATCAAATACTTTTTGAAGAGTGATCTCCGTGCACTGATGCTACTTGACATTTTTCTCTAACTTTTCTAACATCCGTGATGCGTACAGACAGAAACATAACAGTAATCTAATACTTTTGGCTGGGTCTTCATTAACACAATTTTTTCAACTTCAATTTAATCGCTGCGGTGCCCGAAAAAAATGTCTGTATGAGTTTTCTTAACTTCTAGTTAACATGGCCACGGCACGTTCAATTCAGAAATCGAAACTCGACCGAATTTTATAAAAGTATTTTATAAGAATAAATTTTAGAATAATTAAGCCATTTAGGAATTTGAAAGTAAATTTTAGTTTTTGTTCATATTTCAAAAAACTGTCCCACCGATTTCATTAAAATGTATATATGGTCACCTCTAAGCTATGATCTACCAAACAAATAAAAAGAACCATCAAAATGTATTTATTCCCAATTGGTGGAGCTATCGTGTAACATATGTACATGCAAAAAAACCTAAACCCGAATCGAGAACCTTCTTTGACGCCGATTAAAAACTATATAAAAATACTAAAAACTACACACCTAACTTACTTCTAACACTAAGCTCTTCTGATATACCAATGATAGCCTAGTATTAACTAAGGTACTCAAATCCAGTACCAGTTGGAAGCGTAGTGATTTAACCTGATATATTTAACGACTTGCCAACATTGCAAACAATACCTCCTGATGGCCTTAACACGAGACGTCACTTAACACCTACGCTACGTTATCGTTGCATTTAAATGATTGACTTTACAACTCTAAAATTATCCCATTTAAATGGTAATACCGGTTGTTGATCTCTGAAATTGTTTTTTAAGTTGCACTAATCTCATCTTAATTAAAGAATATAAATAACTAGCAGTGTCTCGCAGTTTTACCAGCAAGCTTCGTACCGTAACGTGATTTTCCTTCGATGTTAAATATCTAACGTATTTGCTATTCTAGACTGTAATCTGTGTCACAAAATTCGATCAGCCGTTTCGATGTTATTGATAATCCAGTAATATTAGGGGTTTCACCGCAGAATGAGAGGTGGTCGGTTACAGACTTGTTTAAACCTCTATTTTTGTACCGTAAACCTTATCGTTATTATCTCAAAACCCGATAGATATTCCGAGGTGTAAGGTACAAAAATAAACGACGTTTTTTACATATTTACTGCAATATTTTCTACGGGTTTTAGAAATGTTGTAGACGTTTCTACAAATTTTGTTTTAAGCCACACAAAGCTACGTAAGTTTTTGGTCTTTGTTTTTTCAGATTTTAACTTAGCTTAATAAAATACCGAGATATACTTCAGACCCCAGTAGAAGATTACGAACTACATACGAGCAGTCGACGAAATCCGTTTATCTCAATAGAACCCGAACAGCATTTCAGGGACTCGGAGAGCAGCGGTGCGACTACCGAGCAAATCCGCCCTATCTTCTCGCCTTTGGCCACTGTCCAGCCAGCTTCAACACGCAAATCTATCTATACAGTTGGCTAAATGATGAAACTAGAGAAACCTACTAGCAGTTAATCATATAGTTCCTAACTTACGATTGCAGCTTGCGCATTAAATTGTAAACGTCCATCGTTGTATTTAGTATGCATTACACTGACAACTGGAATTTACGGGTGCTGATCTGATCTGAATTAAACTTATTGTCATTCGGAAATACGGTTAATTTATTTGTTGATATGTGTCGAAAGTGAACAAGCGTGGGACTACGTTTCAAGTATTATGTTAGAGTTTGCTTAAGCCTAGGTTTTAAGGCTTTGCTAGCTGCAGAGCTTTGGTATCGCCTAACCTAATACTTTATTTTGGCAGGCCCTTCTAGAACTTCTAACTAAATCAATGTAGTAGCAAACGGTAGTAAAATGGATTGATTGTTTATGTACCCGAGATTAATCAACGAAGTAATTCAGACCGCCACATAAAATGCACTGAGTACATTTTAAAATCTGAATGTCTATGTATAATAATAAAAAAGCTTAATAAACCAGTTAGCTCTATATTTTCACGTAGTTATTTCAAGTCAGCAACTAAAATTAGAATGAGAAATTAACACCAATATGAAAAAGCGATTAATATTTCTAGGCTGAAATTCAACGGGATAGTAGTAGTTCTAGTAGTTGCTCTAAGAAATTGGTTTTTGCTCTACGAGGGTGTCTGGCGCATTTTAAATCCGTCTCATCTATTTCCAAATCATGTTCCTTAAATTTTTCACGTTTGATTTAACGTTTTGCCCAGAGAGAAAATGAAGTAAAAAGGGTTTGTTTATTCCGTGTATTTGTGTTTTGTCTATTGAATTGTAGTTCGTTGT
Source organism: Ectropis grisescens (assembly GCA_017562165.1). Classification (NCBI taxonomy): domain Eukaryota; kingdom Metazoa; phylum Arthropoda; class Insecta; order Lepidoptera; family Geometridae; genus Ectropis; species Ectropis grisescens. Next base: position 8,626,680 of record CM029777.1, on the reverse strand, counting down.
TTTTAAAGGCTAGCGTAATCGAAATTGAGCTTACTGAGTTTTAAATATACGTGTTTTGTGTCCGACAATACAATTGACTGATTGCTTGGCATGGTCTATTAATAAATACTTGGTTGACTAGTGACGAGAACGTCTATCGTAGTGGATTGAGTACTTGGTCCTTTTTAAAAGAAAAAACTCCGAATCCATACGGTGACAACACGAAATACATTTTTTTTTTTTATAAAGAGTGACGAGACGAACAGGCCATGTGCCTGTTGGTAAGCAACATGTCTGCCACATAACAGCACAGTGACACGCAGCTACTGGAACAGGAAGAGTCCAAATCATTACCTAGCACTGCACTGCGCTCGTCACCCAGAGATTTAAGATGTTATATCTCTAAGCCCTGTAATTTCTCTGGAAACATTGTCCTTCAAACCGGAACACAGTAATGTTTGCACATTACTGATTGGCGGTAGAACAACTGTCAACTAGTAGGGGTATGGTACTTCCCCAAGCTGACTCTGCCAAGAGTCCACTACTAAATTTGTGTCAAAATAGTGCCATTTAGCTCTTGTTATCGTCTTAACTACAGTTAGTCAAAAATACAGTTTGAAAACTGGTAGACAAAACTAATAACATTCTAAATAGGTTAAGTTAAAATATGTATTCACCTTAGCAATTTTTTTTTGGTTTATAACGCAATGATTGAATACTCATCACCCATCCTCAATCTACCCGAGCTCACTGCCGGACGTAAGCCTCTCCCGTGACATGCCAATTAGCAAAACTAAATATTGGTGGACAATTCACACACAACACCATCTGACCCCAAACTAAGCAAAGCTTGTAATATGGCGGCCAGATAGCTGATATAATACTTATATAATTGTAAATAGATACCTATTATACATACCCAGACACAGTGTAAATATTCGAATTCATCACACAAATATTTGCACTGGGTGGGAATCGAACCCACGACCCTCGGCTTCGCAGGCAGAACTACTGCCCACTAAGCTACAAGGCCAGAAGTTTACGAATGCAGTAAGACGCATTTATACTCTCCAAATTGGTTTTTAATCATCATTGTCATTTCGCCAAATCATCTATTTGAAACGTAACGACGTAGGTAGGTTCATTCATGGTGATCAACGGCCATGGTTACAACATGCCTTGTGGTAATTTGGTAATTTGTAAACCTTTTAAGGGGACAATCAGCTTGTCAAAAGCTATTTCAGATGTATCCTTGACAATAAAATAACACCATAGATATTTGATTACAAAATTTTTTTGAAGACGAATGGGAAAGGAGTAACTAACGGATTAACATAAAGGAAGTGTTTTACGTACCTATCATAGTTAAAATGCTTAGAAAATTTTGATTTCCAATTATTTGAAATATTGAATTCATTTCCGAAATTTGTCAATGATATTATAAGCAGCCCACTAAAGGTTCCCACTGCTGGGGCTCGGGGCCTTCCCTCGTAAGGAGAGAGTTAAGGCCATAATCCACCACGCTGGCCAAGTGCAGGTTGGTGGATGACACATTACCTCGAAAGATTCCAGGCACATGTCGGTTTTCTCACGATGTTTTCCTTCACCGCTTTTTAAGTTAGCGGAATTACGCACATGACTTCGAAAAGACAGTGGTGCGCGTGGTGGGATTCGCGCCTGGGGACTCCGGATCGACAGTCGCGGTTCTCCCGACTAGACCAGCCGTAACTTCCGTACAAGTATAAATAAAACCACATACGTCCGTCATAAATAGGTTAAGTCACCGTAAGGTTAAGTTAATTTGTAATCGGACGACGTTACATTATAATGTGACGGTTTATACAATTTTAAGGTGATAAATGTATGTCATAAACAAGTGAAATTCAACGACTCCTCCTACGCTACATTTCTCAAGCCTATTAACAAACAGTGCATTTGTTGTTTTTATTTTTTATATTACAAATAATTTACATTGTCGCCCATTAATTTAGAATTCTAATTTAAAACTCATTAAAATAAGATTTTTTAAATCAAATATTGATTATTTTGGATGTCTTGTAATTCTTAGGACACATTTTTTAGAATTAGGCCAGACAAAATAAGTGCAGTTTTTTAATAAGATAAGAACAACTTTTATTTATTTGAAACCTTCTCTTATAATTATTTGCAGTCCTACAATACCAGCTTTGCCATCCGACTCTGCGTAAAGCAATTTACGCGTTCGATGTTTGGCGAGTTGCCAAATAGAGCTTGCTATACTGTCCCGGTTGCCCTGTCCCGGTTTCAAATGGGACATTTCAAAATTCGGTATCTTCTATAGTACTTTTCTGTCAGCTCTTGTAACTAATATTCTAATTAAATTAAACTCATGCATTTTTGCCCACTCATTAATGTGGAACTTATTAAGCTAAGATTTATCTTAAATTCAAAAATGTCATGTGATGTTCGTAATCAAACGCGTTCGATACGAGTCGGCCGTTTTATTTGGTTTTAGTAAAGAGACGATTTTCTTAGCATTCCATGGATTCACCGTGCGGGTGCTGGGTCCATCGTGTGGCAGAGAGAGAAAACCCGAGTAGATCCCGAGACTTGTGACTCGGGCGTAGGTTTAAGGGGTCCCTTTCTGACGTACATCAACACTCACCTTCACTACTTGTCTTTCTCTCCCTGCCCAGCCAAATCTGATATGAGCCTACTAGTGCAGCTTTAGATACTCGTTCTAGTATAGAACTTACTGCACTTCTGGATAAGCCAAGCTTTCAGCAGGTTATAGAGAGATTTTGCTGGTAAACCTCTCACTCCCACTTCTACAGCGTATAAACTAACTACATAGCCGTTTTTTGTTAATTCGTTTAGGAGGTCGTAATACTTATTTTGTTTCATCGCGTGGTCTTTAGGTATATTAATTTCCCACGGTACGGTAAGTTCTAGAAGGACTATGCGTTTTGTAGCTCTAGAAAAAAGGAAAATGGCCGGTCTGGATGACGAAACACCCACATCCTCTGGGATTTTGTAGTGCTTTTCGTACGTGTCCATTAAAATAGTCCAATCAGGTGCTGTACCCAGGATTGAGTAAGGCGTGTTCCTGGAGTTTGATGTTGAGCCTTCTTTTTACAAAGTTAATTTGTCTTTTGTTTGTGGTAAGTTTGAAAATAATACGTAAAATAGGTATTAGTCACTCTTAAAACAATTTTTTTTAGTAGAACTGCCAATTAATTGAAATGTCATAGTCAATGCTTGTAATACAATAAATTATTCTCCTTTTTAAATCTAGGCTATAAATGTAAGATATTAAGGTAGGCATTATATTTATTTCCCGCTTTTTATATAAATGTACGATTTAAAAATATTGTCCCGTTTTTTTAATTTTATGTAATTTAATTTATGGTTTCACTTAACTACTAGAAACTTGTAGTTAAGGCTTGTTCGCATTAGGCTAGCAAATTAGTCTAGTAGAGAGTAATTTAGTAGCTAAAATACTCGCTACTATTCAAAAATCGTACGCACCGTGCTTTAGTACAGTTCACAAGTGAGTAGCGTTTCGCAACATGAAGATCCTACAACGCATTTGTTTGAAGTTATTTTTCTCTCCAGGCTAATTCGACAAGTTCGAACCTGTTTAATCGGTGAGCCAATGAGCGCACCGCTCGCAACGAACGCGTGGTGGGGGGTGCTACTCGCCCGGTGAAAATAGAACAAAATGGATTCACTCGACTAAATCACTTCCTAAACTACTCGACTAAATTTTCACTGTTCATACACGTTTAGTTGCTAAATTACTCGCCACTAGGCTAAATTACTAGCCTAGTGCGAACAAGCCTTTAGCGCTGTTAGCGTGCTACGTGTCTTAACTTTCGACTACCACGGCTGGATATGAATCTAGGATAACCGCAGGCAAGTTTTTGCTGATCGGAGAGATAATGCTTAGTCACCTATTATTTCAATTAGTGGAGTAAACAAATATTTAATATTGTGTAGTCGTTTAGTACCTTAGAGCTCGTTGTAGAGGTATTATAGGTTTCAAAAAGTCTGAATACAATTATTAAGGCATTATTAAAAACTGCGTAAGCAAGTCCTGTTTAATCCTTTAAATATGGGTTCAAATTGCGAGAGTTTAAACACAAATTATGGAAGCAAGATCAACTCAGACAAATTTATCCACTAAGAAAATTTTATAAATTGTTATTAAGACAAGCGCAAGTACATAAGTACTCCTTGATATAAATAAAGGTAACGTAACTACGTTACTTACTTACAAAAAAATTTGACAACGTCATTTAAACGAAATGAATAATACATCATCTTACTTAAACAATATTAAAAGAAAAATATTTTGTATATCATCTAGAAAAATGAGCAAACCAAAAGATAATTCAAGTTCCAGTAGCAATTTATCTGTCGACAGTCTTGAAGGTGCATTTGACAGAAAAGCTTCTGTAAAGGATAGATCGACGGATAATATTGATACTATACTGGTACCTTTCTATGAGAAAGACGTTCTGATGAAAGTTCCCAAAAACAGAAATCTAATAATACTACTCAGAAACAAAGGTCAAGTGATCAAACAAGTGAAGCACACGGCTCATATCTTATCAATAAACAAAAATCGAAACGCAAGACATACTTGGAAATGTTTCGCAATCAGATAACACCACGCGTAAAAGGCAGAAAACCCTTTATAGAACATGAGGTACGCTCGATATCTCCAGAATTTGGAGATACAGAAAGAGAAAGTATCAATGATGAACCAAACAATCCTTTATCAGAATTTTACAATACGGAATCATATAATGAAATATACTACGAAAAAATTATGAGTCGTGATCACCAGAAATATATGGATAATTCTTTTGAAGATCTGCAATATTCTGAAGATGCAGAAGGTGACATGAAATCTCCGCATGACATTACGATTGAAAATTTGAAAAGCATCTCTGAGGTATCTCAGCCACGACGGCCCATGAGGAGAGCCACTATAGATGCTCCACTTGACAACGTGAAGCTTGGAGGGTTGGGGCCTGACATGGAGAAAATCAAACCAAGACTGGACAGAGCTCGAAGTCTTCAAAGATATTCCGAAAAGGTAAGAATGGAAAATCGTGTACGAATTTATAAAAAATCGGTGCAAGAAAATGAGAAAAAATCCGAAAAGGAACCAACTTCTTTACGGCCACGGAATTCAGGTTCAGAAAGAGAGAGCCGAAGTAAGAAAGAAGACAATGCAACTTATCTGATGAACAAGTCGCAGCAAAAAACATCTCAAATTTTAAACAAACTGTATTCAAAATCTGCAGACGTGAAGAAAAGCCGAACCACGACTGCTAAACCACCAATATCGAGAGAAACATTGACTAGTAGAGCAAGTAATGAACCAGTTAAGGAGAGAAGGATGTTTACATCTGAAAACCATGGGCGTGCTAAATCAAGTACTAGGAACAAAGCTATCAATACCGACAAAAATCGTGAAGTTCCTCCTGTACACATCAATTTCATGGTAAATGTCGGAGGATTACGACCATCAAGTGCTTTAAGAACTTTGGAAGAAAAACACCGATTGTATCAGGAGCAAGTAAAGGCATTCAAAGTGGAAAATGGTAGTAGTAATGGTATTTGATTTTGTTACTGTTTTGTTTACATCACAATTTTATTAAAGATCTATGCGTCGAAGTTTGATCGATGTCAATCATTAATGAAAGTAAATCCAATTAACCTTAGGTTATGAGTATGATCAGGTAATAACAGAATTTAAAAACTTTCGTTTTAGTAATTTGACATTTAATTTTTGAAATTTGTCCAGCTTTTGTTTGGGCCGTCATGTCTAATTGCACAAGGAATAATAAATCCAAATCGATGAACAATAAAACTCAAGCTCACATATTTTCACATTTAGTGAAGCTAAATAGTTCTTATAATTAAAAAGTATCATGCCTTAAAGTGTTATTGTATTCTAAGACCTGTATTTTTCTTTAAATATCTTCTTTTAATAGCTATTTCCGTTTGCACTAAAGTAAAACCCTCAAAAACCTATCGAAAGTTGCATACATGGTATCTAAAGATATTTGATATGACGAATACCAGGCAACACCTACGATGACGTCATGTGATGACAACTGACAAGTGAAAGCCACTTTGGCCGGAACTTATTTACGGAATAATTAGCACTTCGATGACTATGGAGATATTCCTTCGGTGAATGTAATTACACCATCGATGGTGGCTGCTCTAGCAGGTGTTTTTATTGCAGTCGAATGTATTATAAAAATAATGAGACGTGTGAAGCATACATACATCTACACTACTATTACTGGCAATAATGAGGTTGTTGTTGAATGAAAAAGTATTAACTAACGTTACTACTCGTACATTAAAAAGTACGCAGAAAAGGAGTAAAACTGACTATTGCGTTTAAAATAATGACTAAACATGGTGATGATGAAAAGATCCTTTTATCATCTAACTAAAACAGTTTTATTTATCTGTTACTCTTTCAATTGAAAATAAAGAGACAGCAAAAGCAAATACAATGTAATATTAGATAGGCAGTACACCCCACAACCTGATTAAATGTCTAAACATTATTTATTTATTGACAATCATATAACTAATTGGTACTGAAATGGTGAAATCAATGAATTAATAATTTGGAAATACAAATGACGTTTTTGTGTAGAAAAGTAAGTCTGTTTTTTATGTCGTGATAGCTTCAGTCAAACAATGTCATAGGCAACCACTGCTGGCGGTAGAATTTAGCACCTTTTTGTAAACACGAGAAACTATGAAACAAGGTTTTTTTTTTATAAGAACCGACAATTTAATTGTTTTGTATTTGGTTTATTCTTTCCTCAATAGATTCGTTCAGCTATCACATGTTTGAAATATTTAAAGACCATAAACGCGAGCGCGATAATAAAAAATATATTTTGTGTTTTCTAGTACGTGCAAAACACTAATCACTTATTAATGTAGGTGCATCAGAATGTACGTGTCTACACCATACTACAGTAGTAATATGTATACACCATACTACAGTAGTAATAGCTATTAACTTTGGCTTTGCGCTCCATTCCGGTTTCGTGCAGAGAAAGCTGCCCAAGGCGACTTCGATTGACCATCGCTGGTTACCACAGAATTAATATTACTAGTGTTACCAAAATTATGTGGATATTACACCACTGAAACGTGAACTTTTGTATGGTAGGCATTAGGATCAAAATGTAGAGTATACAGAAGTGACTTTATGCTCAAAACTGTTGCGGTTAAATTAAAACTCATCATAGAAAAGCTCCTTAATTTCAATTGTGAAAGCAGTGCTGTTAAAAGTAGAAGTGTAAAATGTTTTGGCAAGTAAATATTCCAAAGAATCGATCGGATCATATACGCTACAGATCCAATTCTACAATATGTAGTTTTTTATAAAAAACACCACGCGTGGGCAAATGCATTAACACAGGCACAAATCAGAGTTTAAAAAATTGGAAAGAAAATATTCGAATTTCCATCCACTTCTTTAATACGGCACCATTACTTGTTGAACATGTGCTTGAGTTTTTTTTGCCGTGTGTGATTGTGGAGATCATCTGATTTCTTATCACATTTTTTTCTGTTTATAAAAAGAACAGGGTCACCACTGGGTCAAACTCATAACGTAACTTGTCAGGTTACAACGACATAATATCGTACCAGTGACCCGACTCGGTCATCCGATTTGTATGCAAACATTATTCAAATTTGTTGCTACTTATGAACGCAATTTTATTAGATACTTTTTGGTGACAAATTGCATATAACGTTTTGGAAAAAAGATTTCGGTTTCAGCGGTTTCATTTGCGTAGTCCTGTTATAGTAAGTAATTTTTTTCAGACTTATCTATTTACAAAAATTCATCTAGATATATTTGAAAGTTTTGACTTGAAAGAGTAATAAAAACTAATAAAAAACTACCATACAGACTAATTTTCGCATTTATAATATTAGTAGGTTTGCACAAAAAACTTTACTAATTAATAATAATCAATAATTATTAAGTTTTTAATTATTGTTAATTTATATTTTCCAGTTCATAGATTTGACATACCAAATGCTATCCTATAGATAGATATATAGATAGATACTCTTTATTGTACACACCAAAACAAAACAATACAGAAAAAAAATAACATTAAAACTAGTGTTACAATCGGCGGCCTTGTCGATAAAAGCGATCTCTTCCAGGCAACCTTGCGATGGAAATGTTTTTAGAAGTAATAAAAAAACATATAGCATAGTGGGAGCAGCCACTCCTGTGACTCGGGGTCTGTTCATACAAGGAAACATTCAAGGCCATAATCCACGACGAATGAGCGTAGAATGGCGGATTACACATCATGTCTTTGTTGGAATATGCTTGTTTATCTCCCGATGAAAAATACTTAGAAGTGCAAACCTACGACCTAGCTTTCGTGAAATCGGATGTCCTCGTCACTACTAGGTTTTTACTAGGCCCTCCGCCACGACCGATTTTTTTCAGTGCGCATAATTTTTGGGTCAGTAAGTTGGCGAAACATACCAATAAGGGAATTGGCGTGTTTTTTAGTCGATTTGATAATTACTTTATTGTGATTGTTTTTTACAAACGTGTTTCTATTTTATTTAGTTACGAATGTTAATTTGAAACGTGCATAATTATTGTTATACAATTTTAGATATTATTATGATTGACTTGTACCAAATCCAATTAATAAAAAACTTTTATTTCAGTCAGTTTCGGCAAATTGTAGCCATATGCATAGACTGCAGGCCCGGGAACAAAATTTATGGGTCAAATGAACCACCTAGGAGTCCTAGGATGATAGAAGGGTATAAAATAATCAGGGGGGGGGGGGGGTTCAACCGTCGATCATTTCTCCTTGTCGGATGATTTTTGTACTGCGTTGCGGAATAATAGATTGGAAGAGGTATTGAAACTGTATGGAATCAATGGCGTACATAATCGAATGACCAACTTTACTCTTAGTCTGTAAATCGTTGGAAAATCAAAAAAAAATCCGACCGTTGGCACAATTATTTAATGGTGAACGAATCTATCTCTTTCATTCATTTTTAAGAGGTATTTAATTTCTACTAGTAGTGGCTACGTGGCCGCAATTCCATCAAACAATTCGACCATAAAGCAATTTTAATCTATTCTGAATTTGAAACTAACTTCATCAAAAACCATAAGAATATTGATTGTGTGTGTACATGGTAATGTGAGTAATATTTTTATTATGTATTTTTAAGCATAGTTTTAAAATATATTAACATTATGCACTCTATCTACATTAACTATTCTGTATATTTCTGTATTGTTTTGTGGTGTAATAAAGTGTTATTGTATCGTAACTATAAGTGTGCGACATTTCATACTCCTTTGTCGGCGCAATTTTCGTAAAGTCTTAGTACACCTCGGTACTAAGTTTTTGCTGCATGTAACGTTCAATATAGATATCAGGTTAGAAGGTAATTATTACGTTAACACAAATAGTCCGGCTAGTATACTTAGGAATGTAGGTAGTTAAACTGTAGTAAAATACACTATTAAGGAATTCGATACCTTGGACATGCATGAGTTGTCAGGGTCTGTTATATAATACTTAGAAGCTCAGCACACACTTGCAATTTTAGAAAAAATAATGTAGTGTGGATTATTTTGTTCTAAATTGGATTGGATTCGATAAAACCGCGAGCAGCTCAATGAAAAAAATAGAAATTGAACACCTGTTTAATGTGTTTAATTTCTCATTAAACACTTTAAAAAGTTTTAAAAGTAGTTCAGTTATTCTACCGCCGAACAGTAGTGTGAAAACAGTAAAGTGTTCCGGTTTGAAGGGAAATGTTTCCAGAGAAATTACATGGCTTATAGATTTAACATCTTAAAGCTCTGGGTGATGAGCGCAGTGCAGTGCTAAGTAATGATTTGGACTCTTTCATGTTCCAATAGCTGCGTGTTACTGTGCTGTTATGTGGCCGACATGTTGCTTACCATCAGGCACATGTCCTGCAAGTCTCGTCAGTTCGTATTTTAAAAAAAATAACCTTTTTAAAGTAAGTGATTTTTTAAAACAAAATGAATAGTAGAGCCAGTTTACTTTTTCTATGAGTAAACGGCGAACTTTTTGTTAAAACTTGCCTGTGAAGAAAGTAGTTTTGCAGTAGTACGGACTCATTAGAGAGTCCACTCTGAGAAGTACCTACCAATATTTTCAGTTCCTTTTCCGTCAAGCATAACGTACAAACATTACTGTTTGATGGGTAATTTTCGGAGAAATTACGAGGCAAATATATAAATCCTACCAATATGAAATGTCAAAGTTTGGATCTTTGTTGCTCAATAACGGCAGCTGAACGGATCGGAATGAAGAATGGATGAACATAGATTAAACGAGAGGAAATATAACGAGAACTGGAACTACGCAGGTAAACCCACGGGGCGCTGCTGGTTATATCATGACTCTAGGTGAAGATCGCAGTCCAGCACAAGCTTAAATAGAGAATAATTATAATTTTAATAATAATTATTATTTATTAAGCTATTGCATAGCTTTTATCGCGGCCCTGGGGACCGAATTTTAGTGATCGTGCATCTCTTTCTTATGTTCACAAGAAAGAGGGATGGAAGACCGTAACGCCGTCCTCCCCACTCAGTCATTCGACTTTGAATCTTATTTGTATTAGCATTTACAGACTAAATGCTCTTAGCAGTGTTGCCAACTTAACGGATTTCCCATGACATTTTTTATGGTAAACAAATGTCACTCTTCAAAATAAAAGCAATTCCGAAAAAATGTTAACATCCCTATTGCTTATGTTGATAAAAATGCATGCAACATGCAATAGCTTTACCGCGGCAGTCCCCGAGTGCCACACTTCTTTTTTTTACTTAACTATCTTACAAAAATTCATGATTCTAATACAATTCCAAAATAAAAATGGTACAATTAAAAATTAAAGGGATAGACTTAAAAAAACGAGTTACAACTACGAGAACATGCAAAATTTATGGAATTAGTCTGGTATAATAATAATCTTAAGTTTAGGCATTACTTTTGGTACTGTAGTCATGAGTGTGGTATGAGTAAGAAATTGCTAGCTCCCACACTAGGATTCCCTGTGTCTGTGGGAGCTATTTCATATAATAAGTAAATAGATCAGGTTTTTCCGCACGGTTCCTTTGTACCAACCGTAAGCAGAGGACGTGCATACTTACTATGGCAACATAATGATGTGCCACGACAAAAGTATGACACTTCTACAAGAGCGATCTTTCGGTGTGCTTTCGGTGCGCGTTATATGTAAACTCTTTGAGTACAAGGTACTGATTTGAACTCTTCATATTCAAACAGATGTGTGATATTGCGCTGAATTGAGCCCGTGTTGTCCACATTCACTGCTCATAATGTCACTTTGTTATAATATAGCGGTATATTAAAAAAAGTAGAGCATGCGCAGGACCGAACTAGGCTATGACCGTGAACAAATCGCTAAAAATACGAACTTAAAACGTTCTCTGCATTCATATGCATTTATTTCTTAATCGGTGCAGCAATCCTTTCCTACCCTCCGATAATATTTGGGTCAGAATTCAGTACAACCGGTCGGAGTCAACTTTTACCGACCTTCGCGCCCTTGATTTGTCAAAATGTTTTCACATGTTTATAATGCTAAATGCCGTAAATATTGTAATTAATAATATCAATATTTAATTTAATATTTGAAAACCTGTAATTATGTGAAACTGGTTTTGATTGGTCTTAATGGAGTCTATCGATGAATACAGACATTTAACAGCAGCGTTGTTTAGATTTACGCATGCTTAATCTAATATAAAACATAAACAATAGAAAAGAAAGCCGTGCTAACTCTACTATTTGTAACTCAGTAACGGCTGGACCAATTTTTATAATTCTCATGGTTTTGGATTTGATTTTGTACAGAATAGGACCATAAATAATGAAATATGAACTTTTGGTATTCATAAAAAAAACTGTCAAAAAATCGTTTTAGCCGCTAAAATCCTATATGCAGATACAGGATTCATTCATGGCCTGACATGACAAAATTCGCCAGATATGCTAGTTTCATGTAAAACACTAAATGTAAATTGAAACGCAGAAATTATTGACTAAGTAAGAAAACACAATTCCATTCCAAAGTCATACTAGCCCGGTATCATGCTCTACGTAATAACTTTCTCATCACAATAAACCTATGTTTCAGACATAGAAATCATCATAATGTCAGAAGAGATCTAGTTATGTAATTTGTAAGTCATAAATAGCTGTATTTTAACAAAATTGTAGCAGAGATTATTGCTTACACCTTATTGCTTAGACCTCCTGCTGACAACAGATCCAGACCGTTATTCCGTGGTGGTATCTTCGCCGTTAGGCAGCTCCGACCACTGTCTGGTGAAGTCAGTATCTGTCTACCATCCGCCAGATCTCAGCCCTAGAGGCAACCGGCGGATGTGGCGATACAAGTCAGCAGATTGGGACGAGATGCGCTTTTTCTTTGCATCTTACCCATGGCAGCCATTGTGCTTCACTTCTGGTAATCCCTCAGTCTGCGCGGATGCTGTGACTAATGTAATACGAACGGCTATGGAATATTTCATTCCATACTCTGACGTCACATTATCCAGCAAAGCTCGCCCTTGGTTTGGTCCTCAATGTAAAAGTGCTGAAGCATTTAAACATGAGACCTACCTTGCTTGGGTTGATGCTCGACAGCGAAGGGCAAAGGATATACACCAGAAGAAAAAGCGTTCAACAAGGCTGCTAAGGCATGCAAAAAGGTTCTTCAGAGGGCTCGTTTTGACCATATTAGTCGAATAGGGAACAAACTAGCTTCGTACCCTGCGGGCAGCAAAGCGTTTTGGTCCCTAGCTAAATCGGTCGAATCGAACTTCTGCCGCCCTCACTGCCTCCAATGCTGAAACCTGATGGGACACTGGCTCACACCGCAATGGAGAAGGCAAACTTGTTTGCATCTCAGTTTGCGGAATCTTCGCGTCTAGATGCTGGTAGCGCGACACCTCCTACTTCACCTGGCTGTCCGACTTCTATGTCAGAAATACATATTCGCCAAATGGAGGTTCGCAAAGTGCTACGCAATCTGGACGTGAATAAGGCTAGTGGCCCAGATGGTATTCCTGCAGTAGTGTTGAAGGCTTGTGCGCCTGAGTTGTCTCCAATACTGACGCGCCTGTATAGACTCTCTCTCGAAACTGGGCAAGTACCGAAGTCTTGGAAGCTTGCCAACGTGCAACCAGTACCCAAGAAAGGTAGTCGTGCTGACCCTGCCAACTACAGGCCAATCTCGGTCACGTCCATACTCTGCAAGACTATGGAACGTGTCTTAAACCACAGGCTCCTGGCGTACCTAGAATCGAACGATCTCCTCAGTGACCGGCAATACGGGTTTCGCCGAAACCGGTCCACCGGGGATATTCTAGCGTACGTCACTCACATCTGGAGTGAAGCTATCGAGAAACACGGGGAAGCACTTGCAGTCTCCTGGATATCTCGAAGGCTTTCGACAGGGTTTGGCACGATGGCCTTTTAAGCAAGCTTTCAGCTTATGGTTTGTCTCCAGGTTTTATAACGTGGATATCAGACTTTTGAGGATCGATCCATACGAGTGGTCATTGATGGCTGCTCGTCGGATCAAATGGCTATTAATGCCGGAGTCCCTCAAGGGTCGGTGCTCTCTGCGACACTCTTTCTGCTACATATCAACGATCTGTTGAAGCCCGGTATCTTTGGGTACGCAGATGATAGCACCGTTGTAGAGAGCTACATATCGAGCGCGAGAGCCAATAGGCAACAAACTCAGGTACTGAGAGAGAGTTTGATCGAGCGTTTAAACTTGACCCTTGAGGCAGTCTCTAAATGGGGCGATGCCAATTTGGTCAGGTTTAACGAGGGAAAAGACGCAGGCGTGTCTGTTCTCCGCAAAAAGGAGTCCTTTCCAACAGACTCCTATTTTTCGCGGTGTATCTGTGCCGGTATCCGACCATCTCGAGCTGTTGGGTGTTACTTTGTCATCGACTCTCAACTTTGGCTCGTATATCGAATCTAAGGCTAAATTAGCTGCCAAAAACTAGGTGTCCTCTCAAAGGTGCGAAGGTACTTCAAATCTGAACAGTTGCTCACGTTATACCAAGCACAGATTCGCTCCTGTATGGAGTACTGCTCGCACCTTTGGGATGGATCGGCTAAGTATCAGCTGGAAGCTCTGGAATCGATCGAGACGTGCCAAAAGGCTCATAGGCAATGACATTCTCGTGCGAAAGAGACTGCAAAGTCTCGAACATCGCCGGAAAATTGCTAGCTTATCGGTTTTTATCGGATACACTTCGGAGAGTGTGCGACTGATTTGTACGATCTAATACCACCTTGCCCTTTTTCTATCGGAATGCTCGTAGCTCGAAAAGCGACATCGTTTCATGGTTGATGTTCCAAAGACTCGAACAAAGAGATTTGACTCTACTTTTGTGATAAGAACGTCTAGGCTGTGGAATACGTTGCCTGAGAGGGTTTTTCCCGATAGTTACAATCTTTGTGTCTTCAAATCGAGAGTGAATCGGTTTCTTCTAGGTAAACACGCTTTCATCGTAGACCGCATCATCGTTTAACATCAGGCGAGATGGCGGTCAAGTGTAAACCTATAAAAGTTAAAAAAAAAAAAAAAAAAAAAAAAAAAATTTAGAGAAATTACTTTAAAATGAAATGGACTGCTTCAGGTCATAATACGTTTTATGAATTTTTTTTCTTATATTAGACCGTGGTTATTTATATCCATTAGGTACACATTTTTCGCATGCAACTTTGTCGGCATCAAACTGTATTATCCGACGTTGGTCCATCTTAAATTTTTTCAATAATTATACAATTATCATTCATTGCCTGGCCGTCATTCAAGCTTTGCTTAGTTTGGGGTCAGATGGTGGTGTGTGTGAATAGGCCACCAATATTTATTTATTACTATTTAGTATTATTTAGCTTGTGCCACCACTAAAAAAAGGTGAAAGAAAACATCGTGAGGGAACCGACATGTACCTATAATCTTTCGAGTTGTCATTTGTCATCCACCAACCTGCACTTGGCCAGCATTGTGGATTATGGATTTGACTCTCTCCTTGCGAGAGAAGGCCCCGAGTCCCAACAGCGGAAACATTTACTGGGCTGTTTATGCTATGCTACACAATCTTCATAAAATAGTAAGAATGACCAGGTGTAGGTATATTTTATGCGTATGATATAAATAAACTACCTATCATATTATAAGCACCCAGTATGTAGGTAAGTACCTAAACTAAACAAGTAATATCTCGCGGTTTCACATGCGTAATTCCCGATCCTGTTATTTTCTTGGGATAAAAGATTAATAATAATAAATTTGGAAGGACATCACACAACACCATTGAATGGGGCTCGAATCCACGATCCTCGGCTTTGCAGGGAAACTTACAATCAACTAAGATAATATGACCAAAGAGTTACCATGTATACAGTTGGCACAAACTCTTAACACCGAAATCACGGGTAGCATCTTTCTTGCCTTGTCGCTATCGTTGTGGAAGTGGCATACTTTTGTTTGTTGCAACTCTGTTGCCATAGAAAGGATGCACGTCTTCTGCTTACGATGGACACAAAGAAACCGTGCGGAAAATCAAACTCTATACGTAGTATATGTAAACTCCTTAGATATGATGCCAGGCCAGTTTGTGCTATTCCATACTATCTATTCATGTACCACATTTCATCCAGATCCTGAAAGGTAATATAAGGTAAAGGTATTGTTTACACAAAAGTGGTAATTAACATTCATCCATTCTTTTGCATATATATTTTTAGTAAGACTATTTTAACTCTAGTTAGTTAAATATGTCATTCAAAATAAATACACACAGTAGATAATGTTACAAAGTACCGTGTACCCCGATTCATTCTTATGGTATTCGGTGGAAGTTAAGATATCCATAAACACAACAATGTTATCCTTACCCAAATGGTCAAATGATCTGATGTTCCACAAATGGAAACAAACAATCGTGGACAGTAAAAAGTTCAATGTTTTAAGGCGCTCGTGTTGCAACAAGAGGACCAAGACGAGATCAGATCGTGACGCACCGGGCCATGTGTAAAAACAATAATGTTTATGTGTATGGATAGACGTAGACTAAATGGGAACATTTAGTAGAAGGCTGCATAGGCAACATCCACTACTGCTGGGACACGGCCCTTCAAGCAGTCATTTATATAGCAGTCATAGTGCAGGTTTGCGGTAACTACATGGCCTTGAAAAATTCTTGGAACATTTCAGTATCCTCGCAATGTTTTTCTTCACCGTTGAAACCAGATGTGATGAAAAACTTGTAAATTTGCATTTGGGAAAATCCTTAGAAGTGCACGTGGGATTCGATCCTACAACATCACAATAGGCTACCTTCTATTGTGGTAAATTTAATGAATGGTATTACGTAGGTAAAACCGCGGAGTGGTACTCGTTGAAAACAAATTTGCCAATCTTACATGTACTACAGATAAGATTTTATTTACTTTTAACAAATTTATTGTTTGCGTAATGTTAACTTAGTGGGTTTAAACTTGCAATATATGCAATAGGGTCAAAATTATGCGGATCTTGACTCTACCTTATTGTCCGGGGAAAGCAGAGCATAACAATATTTTAGGAACTTATGTAGAGCAGGCGCCGTCACGCATCTCAACTTTGGGGTTTTTATATTATTGTGATGAATACAAATTGCTTGTTATGCAATTTGAGGTGGTAATGGGGAAATTACACCTTAATTTACGTTCAAGAAAGTGTTTCTTTATTCTATGTTTTCCTTACACCTTGTTTTTATATTTATTTTTATGTTTACGATATCATTACTGCTGTTACTTGCGTAAGCATAAGTAGCCCATAATTTATATAGTACCTGATGGTAAGCAATAAGTGGAATAGGCATGTCCATAACAGCTTCCAGTCCGCAGCTATTGGAACGTTGGAACATGAATAGTCCGAATTATTACTTAGCACTGTATGTGTTCTTCACCTAGAAATATAAGTTAATTACTCTATGCTCGCTAATTTCTCTGAAAATATTACCTTTCAAACCGGAACGCAGCGCTGTTTGCACAACCATGCATAGCGGAAGAATAGCTAGAAATGGTTTGGTACTTTTGGTTGTTTACCTCTATATGTGTAATAAGTAAAGCATTAGTAAACAAAGTATCTAAAGATTTATTTGCGTAGCATGGGCACATCTCAGGCCAACTATTCAGGCACATTGATAAATACAATGTTTACAAAAATTTGTATTATAATAAGTATGCATTAACAATATCATGCCGCCAGCATGCTGGGTACGCTGCCGATTGGTTGGATTGCCTTTGGTCTATGGATAATTCAGATGTGCTTAGTGTAAGTAGATAGTTAGGTATGTATGTGTAGTTCTCATTGTATTTAGTTTTGTTAATAAAGGCTCTGCCCCTTCAAAACAATATTATTATTTACAAGTAGGTACCTAATATATCTGCTGTCTGACTCCCTAGTAGAAGTTTTGCTAAGTTTGAGGGTGGATAGTAAGGAGAGGTGTAGTGTGCGAAATGTTCACCAATATTTATACTTTATAACACTTCCCTAGGTGGACTCGGCAAAGAGTATTACAACTACAAATAGCTACTACTAGATACCCTTGCATAATAATTTATGGTATGCAAATAGTCAAAACTGATCGACTAATCCTCTTATAGATACAACTCTGACTTGCTCTGACCTTGTACACCACGGCTCTATCACTGTCATAGTCCATTCATTAGATTACTTAATTAGTTTATTCAAATAAAGGCAATTAAACACCTACCTACCAGCGTCATCTGTGGTGATGCTTCATTACAAAACGCAGCACACATTGAATTGAGAAACTGCTTGACAGATAGGCCACGGTAAAAGAAATCGACACCATTTTGCATCACCAACATTGCTTCACAAGATGTCTTTGACATGAAGTAAAATTTTCGAGTTATGTACACAAATCATATTTTTCTTTGTTTTTTTGTTTCTGCAGCTCATCTTGGACACGTATGGATTTTAAAACTTAGCAGTTCCGAGAATCACCTTCACCACGAATGTTTATGTTTTATTTTGGAGATATGTTTAACTTAACCACCATTTTCCCGAGTTTTGTTTCAGTATTTATTCGTACCTAATATACTTATTTGTAGAGTGACAAGACAAATATATGCGAAAATCAAAATTATGGTATATGTCATGCTGTGTTCAAATGAAAGATTCAATCCAAATCTTTGTCCAACATTTACTCCGCTGCGCTCTTCAGGAGATACAATGTACCTAACGTTAGGTACCTAAATCATTAAACGTCAAATTTATTTTCTACACCATAGCCCGTTGCTCAACTGTCAAGCAGTTTCCAGAGAAATAACAGGGCATAGAGACAGTTCGTCTTACATCTCTCGGTGGAATTTTTATGTTCTAATTTCCAATAGCTACGTGTTACGTGGTAGGCATGTTGCTTCGTATAGTTACGTACCATCCATCCATAGGCACATACCCTGTCTCATCACTGTATAGCATAAAAAAAGAGTAAAAAACATATATTTGGTGTATTCGGCATCAAAAACGAGAATACGAAGAGTGAGGAGGTAATTATTAAAAGTCATTTCGATCTCTATTAAGCCCTTTAATGCTTTCAAACTATGTTCAAATGGCAAAGGCTTAATACAAGTTGTATTTCCGAAACGATCTCGAATTTCAGTAGCGATTGTCCGAACAGCACTGAACTGTTTGAAAGCAATGACTCGACCAGTATTGATAGGCTGCTGACACGCTAACTGCATCGCTGCCTGACAGATAAATCTACCGTGACGATGCCTCACTTACAACGCAACCTCTATCTGCAGCTTTAGTCTGAGAGATTATCAAAGTTACGCTACCATTTCGTTTTAGACATTAGATACGTAGGTTCTTTATTGTAGGAACTATCTGATTTTGTTACGATTAAGGCAAATTGCATTAAGTAATACGTAGGTATCTATAATTTACAAAAATGAGTCCCTAAATGTGTTGCTAAGGGCAAATCTCGAGAACAGCTGACCCATTTCGCTAATTATTTTTTCTTAGAATATTCCCTGAGGTACGGAATTGGTGCTTACGCAAAGATTTTTTTAAATATGCCTGAAAAAGTGTAAAAGCAACACTTTTCTATACTCCCATATAAACGATTCGTAATAATACTTAAAAGTCAATTTGAACTTGAATACCTTCCCATAAAGTGGTAGTGGAGAGGTTCTGGGCAGGCACTTAATCGTATGGCTATATTATGTACCACGGGTGAAGCCACTAGTATCCTTAAAAATATTACAAAATAAACTATTACATAGTATTTTTAAATGAAAAAATATAGGTCTATGTTTCACCGCAATTTACCTGATATTAATAAGGAACTTCACGGCCTATAATATAACATGTTAACCTAGAATGTACTTCTTTACTCTAGATTTGGAGACACTCAGATTGTAGCCATTGGGAAACAAAAACTTGGCTGGAGTGTTCGAAAAATTTTGCAGCTTGTATGAAAACCATAGATTCGTAGTGCTTGACACGCGTGAGGCTTTAGAAAAGTTTAACTTCAAATTGTCGAGCAGGACAGGAGATCGTCTATGTGTTTCCGCCATTTTGAGGTTTCCGTTTTAACAATTTTTTTTCGAAAATTTTTATGCAATACTTTTTGTAGCTATTTTTACGAGCTACGTTTAAGTTCTTGAACATTAAATTTTCCCTTAAATGTACACAAAAGTAATAAACAAGAACCTGTTCAAGTTCCACATCAATGTCATGTAAGTAACCCTGTTTCTGTGGTACCTCAGATAATTAATAACTGTAACAAACACTGGACACTAAACGAGAGAATGCAACTTCGCATTACAGTCCTCAATTTATAGCTCGTTCATGCTCTAGTTATTACGCAAGCTAAGCTCAGCTCTTCCTGGTTAATGTTCCTAACA
Source organism: Ectropis grisescens (assembly GCA_017562165.1). Lineage (NCBI taxonomy): Eukaryota > Metazoa > Arthropoda > Insecta > Lepidoptera > Geometridae > Ectropis > Ectropis grisescens. The sequence continues at coordinate 8,606,650 of CM029777.1, read as the reverse complement.
GCGATCTATTTTAACTTTGCAGCCAAACCAGCAATTTGCATTTCACAAATTCTCACACTAAAGCTTCGCTATGTCATGTTTGAGTTGTTGAAACACTTGAAACATATCCGTGTTTGATATAACGCAATGACAATTGAAAGATTCGATCCCTTTATTTTTTTACTCCAATAAAATGCTTTATAGAGTAAAAACCCGTGAACCCCAGACCTTCGTTATTTTAACAAAGCTGATAGTGCGTCAGCGCATGCTCCCGACATAAGTAATAACGATGGGCCATTATGAAGTTTGAGTCATACTGGCTTTGGCAGATAAACGGTATACTTAAAGGTGTATCTATGAAATACCGATCTAAATTTGTGTAAGTTGTTAGCTTAATAGAAAAAACGATGTACTTTTATTCTATGGATATGTCACCGTAAAATTGTAATAAAACGTTAGCTTATAATCTAATCTAACCTAACCTATCAGAATATTTTAATCTCACTCTTTAGATTATAATCTGATGGTGTTGACAATTGTACATTTTCATATGTATATAATATTAGTAACAAACCTTTGTGTAATTAAGTTAACTTAATTTGAAACGTGTTTAAAGCTCTACCACAATAACTTCGGTACAACTGTTATGCATTTGTAGTATTGTGTACTACGTAGTAATTTATTCACGGTTACTTGTTAATTCCTGTCCAAGTAATTATATATTTAGTTTACGACTAGAGTACTATCGATGAATCATTTCAGGAAATACACGACGATTTCTAACGTAGATTTCTTACCTATTTCTGTGGAACGTTTAGTAACAGTTATTTTGTGTTCGTGGTTGGTAACTGGCTTGTTTGTGTTACTAAAATGGCATTCACTTATTTGTCTTAGTCGCAGGAAGCCATAGGATGTAATGTGTATATAGTACCTACGGGGCTTAATCACGAATAATTCATTGTTTAAATACCTCGACGTTTCGGCAGCGTTACAACCGCCGTGGTCACGAGAAGACAGGATTTAAATAGGTGTGCTCAACTCTAAAAACCGTGAAATCATTGCAACGGGAAAAATCTTAAAATATTATGTCTATGATTAGAGAATCTTAAATTCTAACGATGTTAGATTACAAACTAAACTACGTACGTTTATAATCTGACGTGTTTTATTATGAACTGACGATTTTAACATTTTTACGTGGGTTTTTTATTTATAGTGTGACGAGACGAGCAGGACATGTGCTTGATGGTAAGCAACATACCTGTCACATAGCAGCACAGTGACGCGCAGCTATTGGAACACGAAGAGTCCAAATCATTGCCTAGTACTGCACTGCACTAGTCACCCAGAGATATAATATGTTTTATATCTATGCCCTGTAATTTCACTTGTAATATTGCCCTTCACAGTAATGTTTGCACACGTTACTTGCTTGCTTGGCGGTAGAATGCTGGTAAAAGTGTGGTACTTCCCCAGATGGAAAATGTAAAGACTCTCTCTGTGTCTCAGTCTGTAATGACTCCTACTACTATAAGTACAAAATATATTTACAATACTTACATACAGCGCTTGTCAATGCTCCGGGTTCAATATAACTTGTCTAAATCGCAATTTAGTCTCATTGAATTCGTTTCCTTCAGTTGCATTGCCAGTCACATTCTAAGGTATACCTCAAATGTTAAAACGAGGTTTTTACTTTTTGTGAATTAGAAGTAAAAGCCATTCGATCACATAAATGAGAAAATGTTTATTTGTAAATACATAATAAATTGTAGCACAAAACAATGTCCCACGATATTAAAACCTTATTATTACGTAGGTTAAACTACCTGCTATGTAATTTTAGAGCCTAAATGAATTCTGCACGAAATGTTGAGCAAACCAAAAATACCAGCTCCATCATCAATCACGGGATGTTCAGTTCGCAACAACCTCAATGCGACCACATTATTTCGCTGAATTGTATGGGGGAGCTAACATCTCAATTCTTAGTAAACATAGCTTTATTCAATTAAAATATAACTATTTGTTTTGCAAATTGCATTCGAAACTGCTGGTCTGAGACATGGATAAATTATGGCCTTTGGTTACTAGTATCCCATTCTCAATTTATTTCATAATAGTTTTTTTAACTTGCAATAGTTTCTATAGCGATACTTTATTCAAAAATGTTCCTTCTTTTTTTATATTATTTCATAATATTTAAATAATTTGATAGATCTTAAAGAATAGTGAACCATGCCACGATTCAATTCTTTGGATGATTATAAAATGTATTATTGTGCAGAAGCGAACGACTATAGACCAAAAATATAATTGTAAGGCTTCTGATGTAATATGCCTTCATTATAAGTCGAACTTTTTAATACATGTTTAAACAATTAGCCCACCTGTACTTTATTAGGTAGGTACGTCAATTACTCTAATGGTCATCGTATCACTGCAATATAATCGTTATTCCACAATATGCAAAAGTCATCATTACATAATTGTATAATTGTTCCAAAGTTGAATTAATTAAATTTTTTTGTTAAACAATTAAATAATTTTACGAATAATAAATACTATCTTCAAATTCTGTAGTCCTATTTAATTCAATTGTTTAGCCAATCGAGGTACAACTTGGTAAAAATAGTGATTGGTCAGAAGTTACTCAGATTTTACAGATTATGATGATATATTATTATCTTGCATTACACATTGTTATTTAATTAATGATAGTCTGTTGTTTTAAAAGGTGCAGTGTTCTTGCAATGGGGATTATATAAGAGTTATAAGTCATCGTTTTCGTTTTCAAGGTTTCGAACTGATGTTTCTAACCGCATATTAACAATTAATATTAATGCTGTATTTACTTTTAAATATAAAATACCAATCAATCAAATGCGAACCAGAATTTAACGTCGAGGGTTCCAAACCACCAGTATACATAAAATAATTCGTTCTAAAGTCTTAACAAAACTTTAAGCTTTGTTAAAATAAAAATGTATACAAAAATAACCAAAAACACTTGAGATAGTAACGTACTTAGTGAATTTAACAATCATATTTTGTTCAATTATACTCTAATTACCTGGCTTCGTCTTATTTTTCCAGCAACCTGAATAATAACCTATCTTGTATACGGTTAGGGTTAAATCAGAGTAACAATTTCAATATTAGTGATTTTACAAGTTAGGTAAGATCCCCCGTCTAGATATACTATTATCTTTGAACGTATCTCCTTACAGACTCCAAAGGATATTGCAAATTGTATTGGATCCGATACGGAGAGATAAAGTACATCCACATGCACTGAAGTTGAAATTGCTACCTGCACTATAGAAATACTTAAAGGTACTCAGAAAAGATGCACAATAGTAAAAGATACGTCGCGTTGCGTCGTGTTAATTCGTTTGATCCTCAGATTAAAAACCTCGTTTAATCACTTTTGATATGGAAAAATCAACTGTTGGAAAAGTCAACAAATCAATAAGTGTAAAGCATATCTTTCTTTTTTATGTTTCCGACCTTTTGAAACTTTATCGTCCTATGTCTTGAAAAACTTTAGACATTACTCTCACAAGCCAAATTGTTCCCATTCTTTGAATATAAATTAAGAATTTACTAAAAGCCGTATCTTCAACATTTACTCAATGACAACCCAAAATGTAACCACAGTAGTAACAGCACAAGTCTCCAACCTTTGCCAGTTATTCTACCGCCAAGCAGCAATGTGCAAGCATTACTGTGTTACGGTTTGAAGGGCAATGTTTCCAGAAAAATTACAGGGCTTAATGATATAATATTTTAGATTTCTGGGTGATGCGCGCAGTACAGTACTAGGTAATGATTTGGACTTTTCACGTTCCAATAGCTGCGTGTCACTGTGCTGTTATGTGGCAGGCATATTGCTTACCATCAGGCACATGTTCTGCTCGGGTCGTCATTCTATACTATAAAAAAAATCGTAGCGTGGGTTCTAATGCACTAGCTACACTGATAAAGTATTTATTTTGAGTAATTAAGAATTTAGATGCTTTAAGACACATGAATAAATGAAAAAAAAATTACTCAAGACTTTACCTACCGAAATAAATGTGCATAATGTAAATAGTAGGTTTAGGACATTGTAAGGCCCAAATAACAGACAGAAGGCAGTTAGTCTTTGTAAGGTACAGTACTAAAGTACTACTCTCGTTTCTGGGTACATAGATATTTGCTAAGGCAAATCCTACCGTGAAAGTCGTCTAGATTTATGCCTATAGATTAACGTGATGAAGTTTAGAGATATCAAAGTTAAATTTAACACTGTAGGTAGACACAAATTTCAATTTGAACTCTATTGACGCTATAACAATAACTTTTTTATAATGACATAACGAGCTAGACATGTTCTTGATGGTAAGTAGCACACCTGTCCATAACATTACAGTGCCACGCAAACATTTGAACATGAAGAGTCCAAAAATCACATGTGATCAAATCAGCACTGAGTTGTCCTCGTCACACAGAAATCTTTATTTGTATAAATATTTGTATTTGTATAAATCTTTTGTCATTCTTCCAAACCTTGGTTGATCATTCAGTTCGACGGCCGACGTTTCTGACTTGAACTTACCTGAAAATAGAAACAAAAAAATATTTTAAATGATTTGAGAGGAACTAATAATACCTCTACATATACGTATACAAGTAGGCATACAAAGTATTCTTCATTAGTTTAATATCGTTGTGGTGTTACGTATGCAACTCATAGAGCCAATTAAATTTCTTGAAATTGGATTATAACAATTAAAATAAGTTTATAATTATAATAAATTTTAACAGTCTTCGCAATCATTTCTCAATCAGAATTGCTCCGAGTTGCGAATAATGATCACGAAACGCACATAAAAATACCAGAATTGGCACAAAGTAAGGCTTCAGTCCAATTACATTTAACTTTAACTTAGCACCGTACATTTACAATTGCAGTAACCCAACTCAGAAGATTCTCAGAACTCGTGACCGCGGCGTGGCGGTTGTAACGCTGCTGAAACGTCACAGTAAATACATTTAATAATAATTGAATCGTGATTTAATTAAGTTCTGTAGTATGCTTACGATATTAGTGTTCAAATCATAAAAGTTTAAAAACTGTCTCTTGTATTTTCAAAAATTACTCAGTACAATTTTAGTGTCTTTGTTTTGACGTGACAACGTCTTATAAATTGGTTTGCCGAGTGACACTTCAAGAAACTGCGTTACGCTCCGCTCACGTTATGCGCTCACAACGAGAGCGAGTGAGAGGCACGCGTCCCTTCCACTCGGGCATGGTTAGCCCGCCTAAGAGCGAGAGAGACAGACATAAAAAGTGAAAGGCACGCGTCCCTTCCGTAAAATTATTTTACCACTCAAAGTCGTTGTCACGTAAAACTTTCGCCCGTATACCGACTTTACAGGCAACCAATTTTTTTATTAAATAGCATAAGTTAGTTTGTAAATCATTTATATGTATCTCACTAGTGGTCCTCACAGATGGTGTTTCAATATCTTGTATTTATTTACTTCTACATTCGTTTTTTTGAGAATTTTTATAAAACTATTAAAAAAATGTTTGATACATTGTTTCCAAGGTTTCCGCCTTTTAGCGATCAAATATCACGTATCAATCACGTAAAGAGATGCACTTCTGCGTGTAATCCATATTGTGATACAGCAATACCATAAATTTGAAGATGATATCTTTTAATAACATCTGTTTAAAGGTTAACAATCGTCGTATATGACAATTATGAATCTTGCAATAATTTGCCAATGAACGACAATAATAAAAGCGAAGATGCGCAACTGCCCAATTTCAAAACACCTTAAATTTAAGAGCCTAAGGACCAGTCAACAGCGTTTACCCACGCTGGATAAAATTAAAAAAATTATGGGCAACCAAAATTAAGTGTCTTTTTGTAATATAGTGCCGAGCCGAGGAATTTTGATGCCTGATAGTATAAGCATCCTCATAACAGGGAAACTAACGTGAACATCATCATCATCAATCACAGTCTTCTTAATCACATGGCATAACGATCATCAACGGCATGACAAAAGATAGACCTATACCCAGCATGGGTGTATGTCATGCCATTTTGTTATGAGCCAATTGAGTTTAGGTTCGACCTTCGATAAAGATGATATCGTCAATCCATCATATAGGACGTCATACTCTCCGTATGTCAGTCACATTAGTATGTAGAAGTAATTATCTGTGGAATACCTAACAAATCAATTCGAATATAGACAAATATAAATTATTCACGATCTAATCTGGATAATGTTGCTATTCTGATATTTTATGTGCTTATGAACAATTTTAGCGAGATTGAGTTTGTTGAAAGGGAACGGTACCATTAAGAATCGTGCCCGAAAGAAATCCTAGCCCCATTGCCACGTTGAATGTCCGCTCTGACCCCCAAAGCTCGGTTCCAAACATAAGAAGGGAGTGAACTGCAGCGAAATAGCAGGTAAGTAAGTACGGCATACTAGGCGGGTAATCCGGCCACTCATCCAAGAAAAAAGCTAGTCTGGCTCAGGCGTGCACAAAATAAGTGTATGTATAATATGTGGCTTAGCAAATCTGCTTGCGAAGCCGAGGTTCGATTCGATTCCCACCCAGTGCAAATATTTGTGTGATGAATTAAAATATTTGTACTGTGTCTGGGTGTTTCTATGTAGGTATAATATACATGTACAACTATATATATCAGCTATCTTCCAGGGACATGGTGAGGTATGTCGGACTCGACACCATGGCGACGACAGACATGGTGACCTACCTACCGACCTACCAACTAAAACCCGAATAGATATCTCCTGCGTGGCCAGGGGTCAGCGTCTGCTATCTGACCGCCATATTACGAGCTTTGCTTAGTTTGGGGTCAGATGGTGTTGTGTGTGAATTGTCCACCAATATTTATTTTTGGTATTAATTCAAAAAGGTTAATATTATCAACCAATGTAACCATAACCACTAAGGAAACTAATGGGTACACCGCATGTACTTTCTATTCGCATACCCCATTTAAACATTACCTTAACTGTAGAGTTTAGGAGCACTTTAAAGGCAATCACCTGTTAAGGTATTAAATGTTTTATTCAAAACTCACGTATCGTGAATCTAGATTAGAGTTTTCGTAATAAAATAATTCGGTCAACGCCAAACGTAACGTTATGTAAATTGCTATAATGTCCATAACTAAGTTATGGATGATTTTGATGTTCCATTGTTTCTATTTTATAAAAACTTAACAAGAACAAAATTAAAAATTTTGATTAACCCCCGACTACCTTAGATTTGTTATCTGTAGAACATTCTACTAGTCAAGCCCTTTCATTTGATACCTATATTAAGGGAATTGTGAAAAAGGAAATGTAATTCGCCATTTTGTGGTAGCGGCCATCTTGGATTTGAAATTTGTCATAGTGCAAAGTATTCTACTAATCAAGCCCTTTCATTTGATACCCATATTGAGGCAGTAGTGAAAAATATTATATAATTCGCCATTTTGTGGTGGCGGCCATCTTGGATTTGAAATTTGTTATAGTGTTTAGTACTCTACTAGTCAAGCCCTTTCATTTGATACCCATATTGAGGTAAGTTGTGAAGAAATATTTTGTCCGCCATTTTGTGGAGGCGGCCATTTTGAATCGATATTAACCAAACATAGCTAAGAACACCCGCACGGATATTAACTTTCAAATAAAAAAAAACTGCATCGAAATCGGCCCATCCGTTTGAGCTCTACGGTGCCACAGACAGACACACACACAGACAGACAGACAGACAGACAGACAGACAGACCGACAGACAGACAGACAGACAGACAGACAGCGACGTCAAACTTATAACACCCCTTTTTTTTGTCGGGGGTTAAAAACACTGTTAAATGTATATTTATGTAATATTACTAGCTGCATCTCGCGGTTTTATCCGCGTAGTTACCATTCCCGTTATTCTGGCGGAATGAAAAGTCCTCTTAGTACGAGTACAATAGAGTAGTGGTAGGACTCCTGCCAGAGAAACAGTGCAGTGCTAGGTAATGATTCGGACTCTTCATGTTCCAATAGCTGCGTGTCACTGTACTGTTATGTGTCAGGCATGTTGCTTACCATCAGGCACATGTCCTGATCGTCTCGTCACTCTTTATTTAAAAAAAAAAAAAGAGTCCGCCTGGGGAAGTGCCACACCTTTGCCAGTTATTCTACCGCCAAGCAGTAATGTGCAAACATTACTGTGTTCCAGTTTGAAGGGCAATGTTTCCAGAGGAAGAAGAGGAACGTCAATGAATAATAGTAACATTCAATTATTTTGATGTTTTTCATACAAACATTATTAAATCGCGATTCATAAATGAAAACGAAGATGAAACATACTTTATGACCTTCTGTATGAACACTGTGATGAAGACCAACGACGGGAAACGAGATTTTTTTAAACTATATTTAAATAAATTAAATTTGTGTCCGTAAGGATATGTCATCGTATGCCAAACATGAAACATTTGTCCAAGACTTGCCATCAGAAATTAACTTAGTTTTCTTCTAAAAAAAATAGGCTATAATTTAATATTTCAACTCAGACACACGATTAAACTTTATATAATAAACAAATATAAAATATCATAAAAGTAAGCAATTTTATTTTGTTAATTCAAAAATCGCTACACCAATTTTCATAGAATTTACATGAAACACCCCAACCGTCTTCCTCGTAAAGTATGGTCAGGACACTATTAATTAACCTCGTACAAATAAAAAAAAATAATTTTCGATATGAACTATTCACAATTGGCGTAGCTTTCGTGTAACATCCTACAATAAAAAACATACAAACGAATTGATAATCTCATCTTTTTTTTTCGGCCGAAACTGAAGCCACGGCCGAACATGATTAGAGAAATAGCGTAGTGGGTCATGGCCTTGACTCTCTCCCTGTGAGAGTTTCAGCAGTAGCAACATAGAGTGGGCTGTTTTATTGCTGAAGGCTTAAGCGAACTGTTATTCCAAACTATTACATCTATAGTATACCAGATTCCAAGCAGATTCCTTCAGTAGCATTTACTTGAAATACTAATAAACTTCTATACATACACACATTCACATTTATAATAGATAGTACCTGGGTGACCGAGCTTTGCTCGGTTACTTAGATACATACCGATTTTCCAAAACAAAAAAATGAATTTGAAAAAAGAAAGGCGGCCGGTTGGATTCGAATCCGGACCTACCATATTATGACCACCCGCCCATCTTCCAAACTGAGCTAATATATATCTGTATACATAATTTCATGAAACATCTGTATACATAATTTCATGAAAATCGTTCGAGCCGTTTCCGAGATTCTATATATATACATATATACTTACAAGAATTGCTCGTTTAAAGGTATAAGATTAATGGGATTCGGTGCGTTCAATAATGTGAACATATCTATAGGACGATATAGTTAAACTTATGCTATTTAATAAGTAAAAGTAGGCACTTGCTGTACACTATTCACTATCCATTCGATCAAACTGATCTATGAGTTTTAAGAATGTCTAGAAAATATGTGTCTAGTTGGACAACTTTCACGGCTCAATCATATGATACCGGTAAAATATTTGCTCTTAGACATTTTGCGGCACCTGTTATGTCGAACTCTTGAGTAATTATCAACAATTAAATTTGCTTTTAAAGTTATGTTTCCAAAATAAGAACCTATTCCAATGAATTCTAACAGAGTAGATAAACGACGTCACATTAAACTTTCACAATAAATGAAGTGATAGGGACAGTTACCAAAAACCAAATAATTAATGTAAATTGAAATAATATGACTTCCCCAAGAAAAGTGCTGATGGACACCTTCTTTTGAGGTATAAACTACTTGTACCTAACAGTTTTAGTTACTTAGTTATCATTACTGTGTTCCGGTTTGAAGGACAATGTTTCCAGAGATATTACAGGGCTTAGAGATATGACATCTTAGATTTCCGAGTGATGAGCGCAGTGCAGCGTTAGGTAATGATTTGGACTCTTCATGTTCCAATAGCTGCGTGTCCCTGTGCTGTTATGTGACAGGCATGTTGCTTACCATCAGGAATACGACCTGCTCGTCTCGTCACTTTTTACTTTAAAAAAAGTTACATATAAATCACTCATTGGCCTAGACTCAATAAATTAGGCTATTTTGCAATAAGTATTAGAATCCCAGATGACTTGGTGAATAATTATAGAAAAAAAAGAACTCTACAGGTCATGTGATAGCAGTAAATCACAGTGCTTTTGGAAGATTACTGAAACAACTAACGTTACTGGCAACAATTAGTATACAAATACCTTTATTGCTGTTGCAGGTAAGATAAGGTGAAACAAAACATTTTAAAAGTTGACCCATATAAACTGGCCTCTTCTTCTAGGGGCTTGCAATATGTCTGGCAATACAGTTTCTATTGGTCTGAATTTATACAATGATAATAATAGTCAGCTGATAAAATAGTATTCATTTTCTTCTTATAATTTTTAGCTTGTAATCGGTTGTATCGTATTATATGTCATCTGATTCATCTTCTATTAATTTCTGGGTTCTATCCGGTTGTGCTATGTATGTGTAATATGAGTATGCTTGGTGAGCACAATTATGCCAACGTCTTGTGTTTCACCAGGATTAGTCTTGATACATTTAAGAATTCTGTTTTTGAAGATGCAATTTGAAAGAGAAAAAAGATCCGGTTTCGGATTTTCACAAACAGAACCATCATAGTCCAATGCTTGAGCTAAATCTTGTCTTTTTGAGGAAGTTTGATTTGAGTCAAAGACGACAAAGTTTTCTACATCTATTTGACCTTCCTCAAACACCACTTTTAGCTAGTGTTAATCTTGAGTAAATGTTTATAACGTAGCAGTACGACTGAGAGAAAATACAAATACTAGCTAAAATCTAACAACCAAAATAGCCACACCTAGCGGATGTAAAAGCAACAGTATTTTCCATATATTTTCTATATTGCACGTCACGAGATGTCATAACCAACATAGAGTTCAATTTGGCAATAAAAAATGCCTTGCCAAAAATAATAAAGTGTACAAGGATATTTGGCTCATCACTCATCTTTGACAAGCGTTGAGTCAGACTGAGGTAATTTTAATGTGGCTTATGTAATTATTTTTATAAATTATCCGGTAAAACCAGTGCGTGTATCGAAAGATGGGCCGATAATAATTTAAATCACTTAGCTACATTCTGCGTGTTTAATATTTTTATATTTTACTGGTTAACTTAAAATTGAAATGATTCTCGTTTACAAATTCTGAATCCTCCCTGATCTCTTTTATATATTTTTGTAAGTATCTGTCAACGGAAACCGTAATCAGTTAAAAGATTCGTCACAATCAGTCTTAAACCTTAAAAACAGTCTTAAAAAGCACTTACAATATTAAATTACTATTGAGCTTTGCGTGGTGGAATATGTCCTGAATTTCCCTACTTGTTTATGATGGGATACCGCATTCTATACATAGAGCCCCCTCTATAGATTGAAATAGTAGTAGTAATAGATTGCGTTCTGCAGATTACACTATTCAGGTTTAATAAAATAAATATTAGCGTGAATCAATTTTTAGTGCGCAATATATAAATCAGTGATTTCCATTGGTATTCCACTGGGCAATCATTAAACGGGAAAACCAAAATCCAATCAGACTTTTTAATAACGGGATCATCAAGGGAATGGCCCTTTACTGGCTTTGGACTAGTGCAGAATGCGTAAAACACAAAATCCAGATTACAAATAACACTGAAGCAAGGATAATACTGAGTTCTAAATCAACAGATTTCTGTCTTTAAGCTCTAGATTCATGTAGGTATATTATAAAATCTAATATTCATCTCACATAACGTGCTGCTTCCTATGGCTGATTTATAAACATTCCGTAGCGTAAATTTTCGTCACAAATCGTTGCTTTGATTCCATCATACGTGAAATAATTTTCTAATTAAGTTACAAACCATATTTCAAAATTGATTATTGCGTATAATTTCAGATGCCATATTCCTATTAATGGCAATTTAGTTTGTTGCTCATTCACGTCGTAACGTATAAACAAATCAGGCTGAAATCTGGAACACACTAAGGTCTAGAATCTGAAAGAACACATTCAAATGAAATCAAATCAAATCGTTTATTTGTCAGAAACATACATTCACTGCCGTGTACAGATGTAATTCGAGTTTTGTATCACATGTTCTTCCCTATTTCGGCGTAGAAATTTTATTATACAGGATTTTTTCAGTTAGTAGAACATTTTTTCTTTTGGCTTTTTATCCCAGGAAAATAACAGGAATGGACACTGCGCGGGTAAACCCGCGGGCACTGTTCGCATGTAACAAGTAAGTATGATATTTTGAGTTTAAAAATATATATATCAAATACATTTCTAATACTAATACTAAGTTAAGTTCAACCATTATTATATGACATATTTTCTTCGAATTCGCATTCAATTGACAAATTTTGTCAATTGAATGCTCGAATTACATCTGTACACGGCAGTAAATGTATGTGCTACGACCATGTTTCTGACAAATAAACGATTTGATTTGATTTCATTTGAATGTGTTCTTTCAGATTCTAGACCTTAGTGTGTTCCAGATTTCAGCCTGATTCGTTTATACGTTACGACGTGAATGAGCAACAAACTAAATTGACATCTCGATCGAAGTCTCAATATCTTCAAATTAAAGGAGAACATATTTTTACATCATCAAACAAACGTCAAAATGGAATTTAGTCTTTAAAATGCTACTGCTTTAAATTAAATAGTTATAGCTGATAGCTATCTGTTCGGTCGGTTCGAATTCACTTGTTCATACACCCTGACGGATAGATCATGAGACGATTTTCTTAGCATTCCATGGATTCACCGTGCGGGTGCCGGGTCCATCGTGTGGCAGAGAGAGAAAACCCGAGTAGATCCCGAGACTAGTGACTCGGGCGTAGGTTTAAGGGGCCCCTTTCTGACGTACATCAACACTTACCTTCACTACTCGTCCTTCTCTCCCTGCCCAGCCAAATCTGAAATGAGCCTACTAGTGCAGCTTTGGATACTCTATCATAATAGGTACTAATCGCAGTAAAACTTCCACAATAATAAATACTACAGTACCATTTAAGTTTATTGTGTTTATCTACACTATAACAAGGGATCGCCGATTTTGTGTATTGCATTCATATTTGTGAGATAGACTTTAGAAACCGCTTTACAATAAAAATCAATCTTATAATATAATATTTGAAGGATTTGCAACTCCAAATGGCCATAGGCAATATTTTTTTACTTCATTTTATGTTGCGACTGATGGGACTCGGGGCATTCTATCACGAATCACAAGGCGAATATCATTTTCCAATAAGTTTGTCAAACTATGAAGACCTACTGTTGTTACTAAATTCTGCTATTGTAGTAACTTTTTCGTACATCCCGGTAATAAACGTTTATGAAGAAGCAAATTGTCAAAAATAGTCCTAAATTTCACCAAAGCACCAATGCTTAAGATAAAGTATGTGTATCCGCTTTGCACCAATGTTTCATCATGTGAAAATTCTCTAACAAGATTAAAAATTGGCACCACCTGTGGATTTTGTATTTTGTATCTTGAAACCTCATTCGAAATACGTTATTTTAAAACCTACAAGTACTTTCTTTGAACAAAGTAAATAGTAAATAATTCCTGTAGGGATTGAGTACTTACAACTACTGCTGGGTGTGGTTTGTTCAGAAGTAGTAAGACCTGTTTATCAGAACAATGCAAGCAAAAACTGGTCAAGCGTCCATTCATTCCATCACGTACTGTGTTGGGTTCCGCAGACGAGAAGTTCAATTTTGGTAGTTTGTCTAAGTACGAGTTTTTAGCAAAAAAGAAAATTTTCCGAATAACTTCAGGTTAATCAAATCATTATCTTCATGTACACCACACATGAACGAAATAACAACCACCTGCAGATAACATGTGGATAAAATTGTGGTTATATTATAATTAGAACACATTTATTATTTATCTTGTACTTTCATTATCAGGATTGGAAGAACTGCAACAGAAATTTTCCACTCATAGAATGTTCCAAGCTATGATTGTTCGTGTCTTCGAGTTATAAATATGACTTATTTGTGAAGTAGTGACCTACTTCAAAAATAAGACTAAACTCTTCTAACTCTTCTAACATTAAAAAGTTAACTTTTTAAGATTTTTTATGGGTGGTAATCTTTTCCAACTTCTTTTGTGGTAATTGATGAATTTTTGATGTAATGAGCTAAAATGGAAAAAATATTCGTAGATCGAAAAATCGGCATCATTTCTTTTCTGGTATAACAAAAACTCGAACAAAGAGATCTGAGTTCACTTCAAAGTATGTTTTTAAAAATAAATGTTTGTCTGTAAGTTTGTATGTCCTTTATAGAACTATTCGTTTGGTCATATAATGATCTCAAGCAAAGTTGTTGTGCATAAGCCAAAACAAGATGTCTGAGTTCGTACGACCAATTTTCGACAGGTAGCGTAGGAACGCGCGCAGGGTAACTCACAGCTTATCAACCACTAACTTTAACTTGTATTTAATTTCATTCAAAATCGTTCAGTTATTACAGAGGTATGCAAAAAACATACATACTCACAAACTTTCGCCTTTATGATATTAGGGTGATAAGAGTGAAAGTCGCGCACTGTTCGACTGTTCCTACCAGTAGGTACAGTGCGTACCAGTAGTATGTCGAATGGCTTCGGTTCTTCTGTATATTTCTTGGAATACCATTTATCCAACTTCGCTAGCTTTCCTCCTCAAGGGTAAGGGTTCTCAATGGTACCAATGAACCAAAAATGTGTATGATGGTTTCATGTCCACACTAAACTTAAATAAGTTATTTATGGACAGCCAGTCTTGATTGATTGAAAAATAGTCTGGTCTAGTTGAATCAACCTTAAATTAGTTAAGACAGTAGGTGGCTTTATTGATGAAAGTCATCTTTTCCAGGGAAACTTAGAATGGAAAATAAAATGTCTAATATGTATCTATGTCACCGTAAAACTGCAAAAAACCGTCAGATTATAATATAACGACGTCAAGTTACAAAAAAATTGGTTTACGGACGATAGTTTAACGTGACAACGTCATAATGAAACATTGATAGATGCGGCGCAAGCGTACAATGAGCGTAATGGGACAATGGGTGTAATGGGACATAACGGGACACTTTTTCGTATATGCCGCCGCAGCCCGTGTTCATCGATTTGTTAGACGTTGTCACGTCAAAAAACCTAACTTGTCTTGAGATTATAACCTCACGCGTAAGATTATAATCTGACGGTGTTGATAATTTTACGGTGGCAGGTTTCTAAAAGCCACAAAATAGGAAGTAAAAAAAACGAAATGAAAATAACAAATACCAGCGCATTGCATTGATAGGTAATGATTTGGACTCTTCATATTCCAATAGCTGCTTGCACTGTGCTGTTGTGTGGCAGGCATGTGGCATGCAGGAAAGTTTCTTGCTCGTCTAGTCATTCTTTAAAAAAAAACACTTTCCTTGACCTGTTGTTTGCCTACGGTTTTAAAAAAGTTTTCCCGTGCTTAAAACGTCATCTGAGCAACGAGATCCTACAAAGACATTGTCCCGTCATGTCACCTTGCTGACAGAACCAGTAGCGTAGCGTCTACTCGCCATTACAATACAATGGGTTATTATTTATTGCCATCGTGTCCCCAAAACGTATTGATTTAAAGAATCAACAGCCAGAGAGAAATCTCACCCACTGAAAGTAAAAGTGGTTCCGAGGCGAGCCATCCGAAATACTTTTATTATACCTACACTTTGGTGTAATGCTTGTCATTTATGTAACGTTTTGATGTTACCTGCTCATTATTTTGAGGGAAAAATTGCGGCTAAGTCATTTGACGGTTGTTTACTGACGTGCTAGTCATATTATAAACATTAGGTATATATCATTCATTACTAATAGGTATTGTAAACATTATCTATGTGTTCAAATCGCGAAAGTTTAAAAACAATACTAGTCTGTTTATCAGCCTTGGTAGAATTCTAGTCAAGCCATTATATCCATAAATCTTACCTGTTTCGCTTTAAAATTATCGACTCGGATAAGTGTCCATGCGATAACAGTTCCATACAAACAGTTACTTACTTAAGCAAAGCTCCGAGTTCCCTGCTTTCAGACATGAGCATGAAGAAATGTGTCGGTTTCTGAGCGTTTCGGCCTATGATGTAGATGAACTAATTTTAAAAGAAGCAGCTATTCAGTCATGGAAAAAATATATTGTACGGACATTTAGCAATTTAAAGATCTTTAATGGGACATAGCCCGTACAATACTTTGAAAGCTTCATGACCACTTTTCTTTCTTTATGTTTATGTTAATTATATTCTTAAGATTCTAACGTATAAATACATTGTACATCAAATATTTCTTTGTAATTGAATATGATGCTTACTTGTATATTAATATTTATGGTACCTACTGTAAATGTAGTATATATACTTTAGAGGTATTCCGGATCTGTGGTAGCATTGATTGTATCAAATAGCACCTTTCTCTCACAGATCCAGAGGCTCACTATTTTCTAGTTTAATGTAAAATAAAATTGTTATAAGGAACTCTGTAATACATTTCCGAATAAACAAATGATTTAAAAAATTGTAACAAACTCTTTAAGTGGCTTAGCCATAGTAATTTGTTGCTGTTTTAATTTGCCTTAATCGATAATAATATTAATTCTTCTTGTCAAGCCTTTTTATTTGATACCCATGGCGCGCCATTGAAATATTATGGGATTGATAAAACCTAAGTTATCCGCCATTGTGTAGAGCGCGTGCGTTACTGTACATAGAATCCTGTCCGTGAACGGCTACTAAGCAGTAGGACCTTAAAATTTCAAGCTTATAATTGTTCTTACGTTTCCTTGTATTTTTTGTCTTTTGTTGTGTCTTTAAATAAAGAGTTATCTTATCTGTCTGTAAAAATAGACTTCCACCTAATGCTTCCCTCCCATTGATTAAGAGCTTGAAGCCTTTTCTAGCAAGGTATGAGTCAAGTCATATTCCACAACACTGGCGAAGTTTGGTTTCGCAGATAAAAGAAAGATATCTTTCTTGGAAAACGCCGGTTTCCCAGTGCTAAGTCATTTGACGATTGTTTATTGACATCTTAGTAGTATAAGATAGATAGATATAATTAAAATAGAACACTTTATTGTCCAAAACACACAAAAAAATAAATAAAAGAAACAATCATAACATTAGTGAATTGAAAAGCGACCATTTCACTAAGAGCTGAAAGTATGAAAACTAACGTGGTAATTACACATTTTAGGTGTACGCATAGGAGTGCGCGCGCGGGTTCGCAGCTCCTTTAGCACCGAACCCGCGCGCGCATTCTCCTTGAAAAAGATCGCTGGACGCGATCGAAACTTGAGTCAGACTGGACTGACTATATTAAACGTGGGCTACCCGTGTATTTATGTAAAAAGCTGAAAGTATTAGTCTGGTTCTACCTAGCTCCACTTCTTAGGCCCATGGCTGGGGCTGGAGCCCTTTTCTTTCTAGGTATGAGTAAAGGACATATTTATACAATACCGGTTTTGAAAAAGCTAGAGCATAACAATGTAAGTACAGACAAAAATAACTTAATTTTGGCAAACACAAATAGGTTGCCAAAAATACAAATCATACAACAGAAGTAGATATTATAATTAAAATTACCGGGAAATTCCCCATGGTGACGCGATTCCCCAACATTTCATATCATCATGAAATTTCCGGTTTGAAGGGAAATGTTTCCAGAAAAATTACGGGGCATAGCTATCACCTTTACCTAGCGCTCGGTAATTATTTAGACTATTCATGTCACCTGCGTGACACTATGTTGTTTTGCGCAGGCATGTTACTTACTATCAGGCACATGTCGTCCAGTCACTTTATATTAGAAAATCAGGATTTTTCCAAAAAATAAAAAGTCGTTTTGTCTCAATACAATACCAAAATAAATTAAAGATTAGGCCGTTATAATAAATTTATAGGTACCTAATAATAATAATTAATTTATGAGTAGATAGAAATACCTAAACTAAAAATCTAAAAGATTAAAATAGGTACATATCAACTTACTTTTTACAAAAAATACAAATGAAATCAAAAGAAGTTTTGTATTAGCTAATGTTTTGTTAATGTTAATTGGCAAATGTTTAACTCTTTATTTGATGGTTTTAATTCTGGAAAATATGATAATAATAAACTACTATGGGAATGAATTAATTAACATTTAGCAACAAATATTCGGTGTCATCGCCCGATCTTAAGGTAATCTAGCTCAAACAGGTACTAGAAGCCATGTTTAAAGATATTGTTTACCTCAAATTCACGACTTTTTTTAGTCTTTATTCAAATTGACAACTTTGCGATCACGATTTCAAAGACTGCTTACGAGATATTGACGTAGGTAGATAGTTATTACATTAAAATGCGAAAATGTGTAAGTTTGTTGCTTAATTACATAGGAATGCCAGATCGGATTGAGGTGGTATTTGGAATACTGATAAATTATAGTTAAAATAGCACATAGGCTACTCAATAAAAGTGCCGTAGTAGTAGTAGTAAATTAAGGGAACTGGAATTATAATTAATTATTAAATAGGGGTCTAGTCTAGTCACAGATAAAGTACCCTGAGTAGTAGATAAAATGTTCCACATTCATCCTATTTTGATAGGATCCTTTGCAGAATCCCCATGAGGAATTATATTAGATGGATATTAGACGTAAGCAGGGCATTAATGCTTTTAAAAACTTTAAAAATATTTAATCCAGAAAGTATACTACAGTTTTAGTATGAAAACTAACGTGGTTATTACACATTTTACATAAATACACGGGTAACTCACGTATAATGTAGTCAGTCCAGTCCGACTCAAGTTTCGATCGCGTCCGGCGATCTTTTCAGGAGAGTGCGCGCGCGGGTTCGCAGCTCGTTAGCACAAACTAAACGTTTTAGTGCTAAACGAGCTGACCCGCGCGCGCACTCTCTTGAAAAAGATCGCCGGACGCGATCGAAACTTGAGTCGGACTGGACTGACTACATTATACGTGAGTTACCCGTGTATTTATGTAAAATGTATACTACAGTGTTGATAGATTTTTGTTGGACAAATTTGATAAGGTGAAGGGCCTTTTTGGTCTGTTATAGCATCAGGTTCAGCGATGACTAACTGAAACGACTTAATTTTAACTGAATAAATAATAACGAATATATTTCAGACATTTAGTTATGTGACATTTTATAATTTTAATATTTTAACTTGATATTTAATTAACTTCAAATTGACCTAAGTTGGATATTAGACAGAATTTGATTTTTTCAAGATTTTTGTCTGTATACCTAACCTACCTACCTTACCGGTGAAATTTAGAGAACATTTATTTATTTAAGACCTATGTGTACACTTATACCTAATTTTACAGAGCAATAAAGAAGTGAATTGAATATATTCGATTATTCTACCGCCAAGTGTTGTGTTCGAGTAGAGAGAGCAACGTTACACATCTCGCAAATATAATAAAAAATAAAGGCAAAAGTGTGTGTGATTTTGAGTATGTTTGTTTCCAGTTATTTAAATGTAATAGATGAACATATTTTAACGAAATTAAATAGGTTGCGAGTATGTACATTACCTAGTTTTAGGTACACTAAACACGCAATAGAATAGCAAACAATAATCTCAGTAATTCGCATAAGTATCTATTATATGATTTCATTTATGTGCATAGTATTGAACAAATTATCGCGAAAACCTGTTTAGACGCAAGTCGCACCGCGAGATGCGTCTAGTATAATATTACATATCTTTGATATAGGTATCTAATAAATATTCTGCATGTAAAATCATCATTGGCTTGTGTCAGACATTGACTGATCTTGATGACCAGTCAATGTGACCAGACAAAAGTATTTTATTTATTTTCTTTTTAAAACTTAAAATTAGGTACTTATTTTTAATTTTTATTTGTATTTTAGTAGCCCTGGATCAGTCTATACCTAAGCTAAATCAGCAATTGTTTAGGGAATCCCGTCACAGAGGGTGGCATCAGAGACGACGAAAGTTAAAGCAATTTCAAAATCCACACGTTTCAAGTTATTCTTTTATTCATTCTGCATCTTTCACTTAACTATAGGACACCCATAGGGGAAGATTTCTTAGGGCATTAAGTTATCTTAATCCGGCACTGTATTTAAGTACCTAATACTTATTTATAGCTGATTCAAACAGTGTAAAATAACTCAATGAAGTGACTTGCAGACCGAGTCCAGTGGCGTACTTTAGGAAAGTCCTGTGAACAGCAGACACAGTACAGCATCGTACAGTAAATTAGCATAAACATAAATTAGCATTAAGCAGCCCACAAAATATTCGTGCTGCCGGGACTCGGAGCCCTCTCTCGCAAGGAGACAAGCAAAGCTGGTTCAGTGTGGGTTGGTGGATGACGACTGACCTCGAAAGATTCTAAGAACATGTCGGTTTCTTGACGATTCTGTCGCAGTTTTTAAGTTGATGATATAACGCACATGACTTCGAAAAAACAATGGTGCGCGTGGTATTAGAACCATGACCTCCGGATCAGCATTTGTCGTTCTCCCGACTAGACGTTTTCACACAAGGTTTGAAATATAAACAATTGCATCTATCGGTTTAATTGGAACTCGAGAGAGTGATAACGTTTCATGGTTGTCTTTCCTAACAAGTTTGACTCCACTTTCTTTATGAGAAGACCTACAATGTGGCTTGTGGCTGTGTCCATATAACAACTAACTACAATCTGGGTTCTCTGGTATGTTAAAGTCTAGAATGCATCTAGTTATAAAATGTGAACCAAGATTTCATCCTATCCAATCCTAATCCTCCTTACTATGATTATAAATAGAAATTTTGTGACTATGTACCTATGGATGTTGTTTCTCTTTCACATGAAAACTACTGAAGTCATGTTGATTAGTTGATTAGATTTAGGTTGAATGACATTTGGTACAGAAATAGATATAATACTTAGTCTGAAATAATAAACAAGTTAATGTATATGTCCCGGGTAAAAACAAGGGATCAAGAACTACAAGGGTGAAATTACGAGGTGCTGCTAGTGGCTAGTATGCCATTGTAAATAAAAATAGACAGTGAATAATAAGGATTCCAGTTTTTGCGTAAGGATTGAGAATTATACGTATTTGAAGTGAATTACAACATTCGTTTTGGTTTCAAAGTTTATGAAAAGTTGTGATACAAAGGTATCACAGGCAGCACTGGTTTAAAACTATCAATGATTTTAAGTTTTAAATATTGTTTTAATGTAATTTAGGTAAGCTTTCTACATCTACAATCGATAATCCTGATATAGATAGATCTAGTGCCTACAATACAAAAATAAATTTAAAAGAACATTTTCAAAGCTAGTGAAACTAATGTCGCCCTTTTCGTTATGAGCACTCTCTTCCAGGTGACCGAAGCCGGCAACCGATCTTATTCATCGATGATAGGATTAATGGATACTTGACGGTTATTTTGCTGATGTTGTAAACTAAGCAAAGTGACATAAGATATAGCTGGTATAATCCATCTATTACTTATTTTAAATACTCACCTACATAGAAAATTAAATATTTAGCCTGTCTGGAATTACCTACTTAGGTATACTTATTATTTACCTACGATCTATGGACACACTTATCATTATCAGATAGTCCATATGCATCTACATAGGTACCCTCTTTCACTTCTGTATTTTTGTTTAAAAAAGTAGGTTTTATTTCGGTGTAACGTTATATTGTTTTGTCTATACAATCCATTATCTAAATCATTCTGTAGGTGAAATATCCATTCTTTTCTACTTACCAACATCTCTGAGGCTGTTGGAAGATCGCTGTGCATTCGCCAGAACCACCAAAAATATAAGTAACACACTTGAAACGTTATTAAAAAATATCTTCATTTTGGCTAAAAACTTATTCTTAACCGTATTTTTAAAGAGAAAAAATAAATTAAATTTCGAATTGGTGTAAATATAGAAAGAAATTATGTTCGTGATTTGAATTTTCGTATTTAGAAGCTCGATTTCATTTTCGCGCGAAGTCGGCCGCGGTCGTCGAAACGCGTGCGCCGTAGCCTTTGGTTCAATGACTATACTGAGGCAACTGGCAAACTCGCAGGTGCCGCCAGAAAGAAAGACGATTATTATTATTAAGAACCGGTCGATGGCGTCTTCAGATGTAACAAGTGCCGTAAAAACTAACGATCAGATTGATTAATGTTCGTAGTGGATAATAAAAAGTGCCAGCATAATAAAAAAATATTTTGAATTATCTACTTAAACCTGAATTAAAGGTACCTGAAATAATGGGCAAGGATTTCAAGTGAATATAAAATGAAATTACAGGAAAAAGAAATAAATCATCTGATTAAGCATTAGTAGTGTGTAAATATTACTGTGTTCCGGTTTGAAGGGCAATGTCTCCAGAGAAATTACTGGGCTAAGAGATAAAACACCTTATATCTCCGGCCCCTCTACCGCCTAACTAACTCGGCTATGGCTTTGCTATTGCTGTCTCTATCATTTCAAGCGAGAAGGAAAGAGAGAGCATTATCAGAGCTAAGACAGTTTTAGCTAGGCGGTAGAACTTCGGGTGACGAGCGCAGTGCGGTGGTAGGTAAAGATTTGGACTCTTCATGTTCCAATAGCTAGCTGCATGTCATTGTTTTGTTATGGGCAGGCATGTTGCTTACCATCAGGCAAATGTCCTGCTCGTCTTATCACTCTACTCGTAGGTACCTACTATAAAAAAATATGCCTATTCTATGAGGGAACGAACGCAGTGTAATGTAGGTAATTATCACTGCTTATATTTTGACTCTTCGTATTCAAATACCTTCATGGTACTACTGTGCTGTGTTTTTTACCATCTAGCGCAAGTTCTGCTCGACTTGGTACTGGTGGTACTACTTCCTACTAATATAATAAATGCGAGAGCTTGGCTGTTTATTGCTCAATCACACAGGAATGCCTGAACGGATCGGTTTGAAATTTGGAACACAGATTATAGTCTGGAATAGCATATACTTTTTATCACGGCAAAATAACGGGAACACGAACTGCGAAAAATATAAAACCGCTCTGCTAGTACTTATCGAATAATCGCAAACAATAAATTAACTGTTTCATACATTGCTGTTGAACGGCGAAACATCTTCTGCATATCTGAGTGTGCAGTGTTCAATGTTCATCAATGATGACTACCGCTTACCATCGGGTTGACCGTATGCTTATCGCCACTCAACCTATTAAAAAATATTTCGTCGAAAGTAATTTTTTTGTACTTATTAAATTGCTATTTTTTAACAATTTTACGCTTCGCGTCCCAATTTTAATTGTTTTCATACTTATTTGTAAATTGTAACCTTATTCCGTTTAAAAAGCGTTTTTTAAGCTATTGCATAGCTTTTATCGCGGGCCTGGGGACCGAATTTTAGTGATCGTGCATCTCTTTCTTATGTTCACAAGAAAGAGGGATGGAAGACCGTAACGCCGTCCTCCCCACTCGGTCATTCGACTTTGAATCTTATTTGTATTAGCTTTACAGACTAAATGCTCCTAGCAGTGTTGCCAACTTAACGGATTTCCCGTGATATTTTTTAAGGTAAATAAATGGCACTCTTCAAAATAAAAGCAATTCCGAAAAATTGTTAACATCCCTATTGCATATGTTGATAAAATGCATGCAACATGCTATAGCTTTACCGCGGCAGTCCCCGAGTGCCACACTTTTTTTTTTAACGGATGTGAATAGTTACCTACCCACATACGGTAAAATAAACCTCCTTAAGACTTTCATCAGAATGTGAATAGCTTCAAAGCAATACTGTACCCTACGTCTATACCTAGGTAAACATATTACAAATAGGCAATATTTTATAAAGAGCACGCCCTTTTCAGTGTCTTGAATTTTACCATAATATTCACAATAAACAAGAATCAATGTCAGAACGAAGAAATAAAAACGAAATTTCAAAGATATGTAAAGACTTAATTTAGATTGTTTTTTTTTTTAAGATGATTCCTTTTATACCTTCGCGTTTCGCGTTTCTTGGAATCTTTATTGTTCAAGGGAAACGGCATCTGTTGTACTCGTCGGATTACCCATAGCCATAAAAATATCATTTAAAACATGACAATCAAAATCAATGAAATGTTAGGTAATCTCTACCTGATGTAATCTAGAAAAATCCTACTTTAGTTTACAGAACAACCTATTACAGACTACAAAATATAACAAAAAAAATTGGCAGCAATAGCAACTGCCGTTAGAAGTGAAAACTTATGACTCAGAATTTGATAGCTTACTTTAAAAACTACGCGGGTGAAACCGAAGGGCATGGCCATGCCAAATGCCAAATGCGTCGGAAATGCTGACGCATTTCTAGATGGCCAATAGCTATGGTCCCGAGTTTACCCGAAGATTTCTTATCATTTCCGAGGGGAACGCTAGAATTCAATTCACATCCCACGAAAAATGTGGCTGTGCCGCGACAAAAGTAGTTGTCACTTCATAAACTAAAAAGTATAATATAACTTGTTCAAAATATAATTTTACACACCAGACCGCTTTTGCAAGCCAATACCTTTGATATTAATAAAAGCCTATTGTTTGAATGTGGTTTATGTGGTACCTACTTATTGGTAGCTTGGAAGTCTGTGCCAGCTCTAAACAAAATAAAAATGATTCCCTATTATCGATATAAACCAAAGAAGTGCTCTAAGCTCCTTGAAATTGGTGATAAACTGCGTCTGTGTGTAGCGTAAGTGGTTTACACACAACCAATCTACTAGACCTCTAGAATCGCTATTGGTGAGCATATACTGTGGTTCTACTTATTTTGGTTGTTGACAACGAACAGTGATATGTAAAACCAAAAACGTTCGGCGTTCACCGCTCTATGCAACCGACTAGAACAGAAAGAGTGAGCTCACTCTTCCCAACGATGACATAATTCCGTGCGCCTGAAGTTTGTGGGCACTTCCAATCGTTTATATCTATGCCCTATAACATCAACTATCTGACTGTGAAAGTCCCATTAAAATTGATTCAGTTGTTTCAGAGATTAACCGAAACAAACAGACAGCCAGACCAAAAGTTTTCGAGGACCAATAAATATAGGTATTTCAAATCCATAAATGTGGCATCAGTCAACTCTCACTTTACCAGCGTGGTGGATATTGACTCTCTCCTTGTGAGAAAAGGGCCCGAATTCCAACAGAGGGAATATAATAATATGTATAATCAATATAGTTTTTTTTGTAGTGATAGGCTGGTAGGGCTCTTTATAGAATCCGCGTGATAATAATCAATCTTGTCTTCAATAAACTCGCACGCTTTTTTTCCGAAGTCTGAACTGCCACCCCGTTTGTGGAGGCCCTGGGCCATATGCCTCGGTTGCCCTACCCTAAATTTGGCCCTGCACCATGCAGCAGTGTGCAAAGATTGCAGTGATTCGGTTTTAATGGTTATGTTTACAGAGAAATTACTGGGAAAATAGATACCTTATATGACGAGCGCAGTGTGGTGCTAGCTTAATGACTTGAACTCTTCATGTTGCACTAGCTGAGTGTCACTGCGCTGTTATGGGCAGGCATGTTGCTTACCATCAGGCACGAGGCACATGTCCAGCTCGTCTTGTCACTCTATAGCCTATACTATAAAAAAAATGCATTGCTACAATGACTTTACGAGACGTTGGTAAAACTTTCGTAAGATGTGGTGTTCGAACTGCGTCGTCGTTGTGCTAATAACTAAATTAATTTCTATTTACTTACGTTTTAATGACTGTCGCAAAATTTAATTTAACTGGTACTTACCGGCACCTATTTATTAGTAGGTGTACTTTTATCAGTAAAGTGAACTGGTACTTCCTGGTATTATAAACTTCATTGTTTCCATTAATATTCAAATGGCATATTTCAATATCATCATCATCAGTCCACTGCTGAAAATAGGCCTCCCCTAGATTTCCACAACCAACGGTCCTGCACAACTTGCAACCAGTGGTTTCCAGCGACCTTTGTGAGGTCATTTGTCCATCAGCTCTACTGGGAGGCCGTCCAACACTGCGTCTTCCGGTTCGTGGTCGCCACTCGAGAATCTTTCTTCACCAACGATTGTCGGTTCTGCGAGCGATGTGGCCTGCACATCATTGAGCTTACTCTTTGAGTCCTTTCTCCATAGCTCGCTGTGTGGCTTTTGACTTTTGAACTTTTTTATGAGGCCCACAGTTAAGGACCACGTCTTTGACATGCCAATGGCATTATGCGCTGTAGGTTACTAATTATATATAGTTCTTGATCATCATCATTATCCACAGCTGAACTTATGCCTCCCATTATCTTACTCAGCCACTCAGAACGAACCGCGCCTACTACGTAAGATATTGTATAAAAAAAAAATCTCTTCACTGCTCCTGTAGGTACATAATAATATATTATAGTTTAGTGCACTCAGAGATCACGTAACTACCTATTAGAGCAAGAGCCCACGACGCCGACCGCCAGAACTTCGTCATTTTATAAAAGCTGAAAGTTTTTCAGACATTTTTTTTTGTATAGGAAACGTGCTAAATCCTGGCATCACTTCCTTTTTGTACTTGTACAAAAAAAAATCAGTACACCGAACGTACATCCTACAATTTTTTATTTTACAATATTTTGATTTTGTGTTGGCATAACTTCCGGTAGAATATTTGAATCCTCGGTTCTATTATGTATTGCCATGTTAATAAAAACGTGATTCTTCTATTTGTATTCTTGTCTGCCTGACATTTTTCAAGATGGCGTTGGCGTCGCTTTCCTAGTTCCTAGTCCCGGCTGTAGAAGTTAGAACGTCAAATCAAAAGTTTCTCGAAGGCGCTGGTGTCGACGTTTTACATTTGCGTATTTTGTTTTTGATTTTCGTAAAACCATGGCTGGTTTTACAGAAAACGCGTTAATCCGTAAACTTCAAGAACTGAATTCCAGCCAACAAAGCATTCAAACATTGTCATTATGGTTGATCCATCATAGAAAACACCACAATGCAGTTGTGAAAACTTGGTTCAAAGAATTACTGAAAGGTATGTCGTCTTCTTATTTCAAAGCTTACAACATGTAATTAATGCATTAGATTCTAAATAGTGTGTTGTTTCGAGATAACGCTAAGACCACGTTGCCAATATTCATTACTAAAATTGTACCTACACTGTAAAATCATCACTTGAGGTACTTTTGCCTTTGTGTGGTTGATTTTCCCTTTATGTGGCTTACAACAAGTTCGTGACATAGTTATTTCTAATGCAGTTGCTCGGAAACGTTTGTTTTGTATAGAAGTACTTACTAATCTCAACAAAAAAAATAATGACGCCACAAGATAACCTCCATTGAGTGTATTTTGAGTAAGTATACCACAGCACAGACTGCAATTTTTCAAGTGTTCATTAACTACGTAACTATTTACTCTAATTTATCGATTAAATAATTTGTAAATTTGTTATTTTTTATTACAGTAAAAGATGGCAGACAGCTCACATTCATGTACCTGGCTAATGATGTGATACAAAACAGCAAGAAGAAAGGCCCTGAATATGGCCAAGAATTTGGCAAAGTTTTGATGGAGTCTTTTAAACATATGGCTAAGACAGGGATAAACACAAAGACCAAACATTCACTTCATCGTATACTGAACATTTGGCAGGAGCGAGGAGTATATGATGCTGTGAAGATACAGGAATTTAAAGTTGCTGGTAAGTTCAGACTTCTACTAAAACTTCTAACATGTTTTTGACAGTGATCCTTTTGCAAAGGTTTGAAAAATATGGTTGGTCTAAATTTTACTTAATGTAGAAGAGTTACTACAGTAATTTGAAGATGATTATGTAAACAAACACAGCTGATAATGTAGTAATACTTGATATATTAGTCTACCAAGTGATCCTTGTATCAATGATATACCGTATGCATCATGCAGTGGTGCTCAGAATCAAAAGCCAGAGATTGAGATGAAAATTAGGATATCATAAAGTATTGGTAGTCCACCAATCATCCAAATTGTTTGGTTGCTATCATCCTCCCTTAAACTATACTCAGAATTCAAAAGGGAGCAGTAGTGTGACATAACCAAGATTGTCAGCTGATAATCCCATCTTCCGGTGCTGTATCCATATGAGTTCGGCCCATATGTTTAAACCTTATTCTATTACAATTGGATTTAATCTGTATTTCTTAAACTTTTTACAAGTTAGTATAAGAAAATTAATGAAAGACTTAATTTAATCCCAATCCATGCAGCTGTTAGTATCAAGAGTTTTCTGAAATTTGTCCATCATAATTGGATAGTGGATACTCAGAAAGGACCTAGCCCACAAAAAGTGACTTTCAAGATATCACATCTAATTTCAAAGTAATTGGGATTCTGTATAATAGAATTACTTGTCATAATTATATTATAATCATGTATTTATAGGAAGGAATATTTCAGGCAAAATTATTGCATTGCTTAGGGTAGGTATGACTTTTACACTTTCATGGTTTAAATGCAAATTGAAAATATATCATATAAATAAATTATACAGAACTTTGATTTTGCTCATGACCTCAATACATTTGGAGATAATTAAAAGACATTTAGATACCATTAAGTCTTGTAAGATACTTTCAATATGATATAAATGTATATTTTACAGTAGTTATGAAAAAGGTAAATATTGTTTTAATGACATAAATGTCCAACATAGTTACAGAGCTGATAAGACTTGTGTAAACAGATCAATGCTACAGAATTTGAATTGTATACACAATTCAAATTATTGGTATCTTAAACAATTAAATTATACTGAATGTGTGTGAAATATACTTAATTAATGATCTGCTTCTGTTACATATGCTGAATGTAAATATTAATTTGGTAGTATTATAATATTTAGGGGTATATCACACCCACCAACCTCTTCCAGTTAGAATGGATGTATACCCGCTGGAATGCCCTCGCTATTGTTGAGGACAAAACAATTGAAAACTTTTACTGAACCCATAATGGTATTACATTATCGTCAATATCTCAGTACAATGCATGTAATAGTATGTTGATAACTTAGTTGAAAGGATGTAATTTTTTTTTTGCTAATTATGTAAATAATTAAAAAAACTTTTAAGTATTGTATGTCGGACACATAGACCTGCCACAACTTTATCAGTGTGTAGGTTGTGAGTAACATTTTATAAGAAACAGACACTTGGATTCATCGGATTAATTATTATTGGGCTTGGCGCTTAGATGGCGTATAAATAAAATACTGATTGATTTTTTGGCCCAAAAGATCAAATCCAAGTGATCTTTTAGTCTTACAACCCTTTTTTAATTTGAAGGTGCCTGAAAAGTATAACTTCATTTCTTATTTTTTTCGTGTTTAATCATGAAATCATAGCGCCTATCAACAGATGAGATAATTAAATTCGTCAAAATTTTCCACAGTGGATCCGAATGATGCTGAGCCTGAAATCAAGACAGCCACCAAGAGAAAGTCTATAGATTCTGTGACTCCGGAACCTGAAGAACCGAAGAAGAAACCTAAAACAGAAAGAGAACCAAAACACGAGAGTCGTCGTAGTGAGACTAGGGTTGAAGTAGATGGTCAGATCGAAACTCGCACAACCCTTAGCCCAGGACTCCCCCTGGTGACCCACCAGAACCTGAAGAACTTGTGAGGGTAAGTGGCTAGAACTCATGTTATACATAAATAATAATAATTAACCATGAATAATAGAGTAGTAGTACTAAACTAAAAGGAACAAGTTTTACTCCTAATCTTGATAGGCGAGACAACTAAAAAAAAAATGAATTAGTCCATCAGTCAAGAGTATTAAAAAATATTGTACACATATATTTTCTTACGTTTCACAAACAAAAAATGACGAAGATACATTGCTTAGAAGTTTAAAGTAACGTCACATTATGGTACGATTTTTAACCCCCAACCAAAACAAAAAAGGGGTGTTATAAGTTTGACGTCGATGTCTGTCTGTGTGTGTGTCTGTCTGTGGCACAGAGAGCTCAAACGGATGGGCCGATTTCGATGCGTTTTTTTTTATTTGAATGTTAATTACCGTGCGGATGTTCTTAACTATGTATGGCACATATCGGTTCAAGATGGCCGCCTCCACAAAATGGCGGACAAAATATTTCTTCACAACCTACCTCAATATGGATATCAAATGAAAGGGCTTGACTAGTAGAATGCTATACACTATAAACAAATTTCAAATCCAAGATGGCTGCCACCACAAAATGGCGAATAACATTAATTTTTTCACTACTAACTCAATATGGGTATCAAATGAAAGGGTTTGACTAGTAGAACACTATGCACTATGACAAAATTCAAATCCAAGATGGCCGCTACCACAAAATGGCGAAATACATTTCTTTTTTCACAACTCCGTCAATATGGGTGTCAAATGAAAGGGCTTGACTAGTAGAATGTTGTACAAATTACAAATCCAAAGTAGTCGGGGGGTTAATCAAAATTTAAAATTTTGTTCTTGTTACTATAGAGTAACGTCACAGCCCCGCCACTCCAGAAGTTTGATGATATATATCTCTGAAAATTTATGATAATTTTATAAAACATATGTGTCTCAAGTTTATCCATAATCTACCTGATCGTCATCCCAATTAATTTTTGAGTTGAATGTGACTACAACACAAAAATAATTCAATAGGTATGCTGAGTCCAATGACCTATTTTAAGGTCCCATACCCAAAGAGTACAAGACCCTAATAGTAAACAGATGTCCATCAAACATGCATCTGAGATGTCAGATGCCAGTGCAGAGCAAATTACCATCCCCTAGAGTTGTACATTTGTTTTTATTTTGTGTGTTTTTAGAGCTGTGTTGCTAATTTTAGTTTCGTGTTTGAACCACAACTGAAGTTTTGGGGAAGTTCTTATTGATTGCTTACTAAAATAATACCTAGATCTTAAATCTAAATATCATGTTTCTAAGTATAAATAATTACCAAATTGCCATTCAAATAACCTTGATTGGTATATGAATAACACAAAATCCAGAAATGTTTAAACATAATGGATGCCTCACTAAAAACTGTAGGAACTTGAGGAAAATAATCTTCTTTGCGAATAAGCTACTAATAAATAAAAAGCATGCTGTTCCAGTGTGGTGGATTAAGGCCTTGACTCTTTCCCTGCGAAAGAAGGCCACCAGTCCAAACAGTGGGAACATTTAGTGGGCTGCTTATACTATATCCATACAAATAAAATAAATAAAATATAAAGTGTCTATTTGTAATATTTAAATAGCTTGTTTTTATTAATGTATAGACAGTACAAATACATAATATGTACATAATTTGCTATATTATATCATAACAACATTTTTACAATTTATGTCTGTCTACCTTAGCAATCTCCAAAACAGCTGGACCGATTGTGTCGGGATTTTCACTACCAGATAGATGATCTTCTAAGTTCTACGGCATAACATATATTACTGGTACTTAACATACATCACTGGAGGAAAATAATAAAATTAGGGTTCTCGAAAAAAAGAAAACCCTCAAAACGCATGTGAAACCACAGCTACTGCTGAATACAATTAAATTGAAATATCAAATATCATTCTGTGCCAGTGCGGGAAACGGACCTACACCGTTTGTATAATTTTACCTTAATTACTATGTTGGTTCAATTTTGTGCCTTATGTTCGTAGTTACTCAATTGTATTGTAATTTCATAAACAACCTCAATAAGATAGACCAGCAGCCTATCAGCAATATCAAAAAAGCATGGATATATGACAAGTACCTCACATCACGCCTCACTTGGCCTTTCCTAGTATATGACATCGGTAAAACTCTCCTGGCAAAGCTAGATGCCAACGTCATAAAGATTTTGAAGTCATGGTTCGGATTGGCACATCCGGCTGATCCCTCTACTCTTTTTAGGGATCACAATAGTTTTGGGCTGAAACTAAAGAAACCATCTGAACTTTACAAACACCTAAGAGTTACAAAAACGCATGTTTTGGGAAAGTCGCAAGACGAATTAATTACATCTCTCCCAAAAGACAAAACTGCTTCAGACCTGGAATCTAGACTTCAATTCCATATACAATTTATGGCAAGTGCACAAGTAAATACTGCAGGGTTGGGTACGAGAAAGAAAAGGGAAGACCGAGACATGGTAAAAACCTTTCTACAACAAGACGAAAATGACGGTTACAAAGTGCACGCTATGAATTTAGTAATGCAAAGTGAGTGGTTAACCATAGGTCAGTTCTGTATCCCATTAGCTCTAAAGTGGCGCACTTTGATCTGTTACTGGTCTCCTGCCTTACTAAAATGTTATCTAAATGCATTCCAAATGACCTTCCTGACAGAGTAACTTGGTAAAGTGGGGAAAAGCCTCTGAAAAATGTTGCTATACTTGTGGAGAGGCGATATGTACAGCAAGGCACATATTGGTGGGATGCAAGGTGCTCCTTAATGGGGGTCATTACTCACGGCGCCATGACAGAGTACTTGAAATCATACGTGAAGCCATGAGCCTTTCAGTAGCTAGAGCCCAAAAGGGATTGACGACAAACAAAAGACAAATTAACTTTGTAAAAGAAGGCTCAACTTCAAATCCAGGAACAAGCCTTACTCAATCCTGGGTACAGCACCTGATTGGACTATTTTAATGGACACGTATGAAAAGCACTACAAAATCCCAGAGGATGTGTGTGTTTCGTCATCCAGACCGGACATTTTCCTTTTTTTAACTCCCAACCAAAAAAAGAGGTGTTATAAGTTTGACGTCGATGTCTGTCTGTCTGTCTGTGGCACCGTAGAGCTCAAACGGATGAGCCGATTTCGATGCGGTTTTTTTTATTTTAAGGTTAATATCCGTGCGGATGTTCTTAGCTATGTTTGGTTAATATCGATTCAAAATGGTCGCCTCCACAAAATGGCGGACAAAATATTTCTTCACAACCTGCCTCAATATGGGTATCAAATGAAAGGGCTTGACTAGTAGAATACTATACACTATAACAAATTTCATATCCAAGATGGCCGCCACCACAAAATTCCGAATTGTATTATTTTTTTCACTATTACCTCAATATGGATATCAAATGAAAGGGCTTGACTAGTAGAACAATGACCAATTTAAATACAAAATGGCGATAATCCGAGATCCAAATGAAAGGTAGTCAATATACAGATAATCCGAGATCCGAGGTAGTCGGGGGTTATCAAAATTTTTAATTTTGTTCTTGTCTAGAGCTACGAAACACATAGTCCTTGTAGAACTTACCGTACCGTGAGAAACTAATATACCTAAAGACCACGCGATGAAACAAAATAAGTGTTACGACCTCCTAAACGAATTAACAAAAAACGGCTATGTTAGTTAGTTAGTTTATACGCTGTAGAAGTGGGAGCGAGAGGTATACCAGCAAAATCTCTCTAACCTGCTGAAAGCCCTTGTTTATCCAGAAGTGCAGTAAGTTCTATACTAGAACGAGTATCTAAAGCTGCACTAGTAGGGTTATATTAGATTTGGCTGGGCAGGGAGAGAAAAACGAGTAGTGAAGGTGAGTGTTGATGTACGTCAGTAAGGGGCCCCTTAAACCTACGCCCGAGTCACAAGTCTCGGGATCTACTCGAGTTTTTCTCTCTGCCACACGATGGACCCGGCACCCGCACGTTGAATCCATGGAATGCTAAGAAGATCGTCTCTCTTTCTATTTTAATGTGTATATTAAAGAACAACGATGCCGGTACGACATAAACCAATTCAGCAGTATTAGAAGAGGCAAGAGAAAATTTTGCATAACAATTCCGAATTTAGCCAATATTCTCAGTAACGCGAATTAGAAGAGACAAAATCCAGCAAGCATAAAACGATTCAGGAATGATGATGATGAATAAAAGAGTATGCAAATGGTATTGAACAAGAGAGGACGCGTTTATTTTCAAACAAGTATTTGCAAAAAGCTTAATTTTATTAGACAATTTATTATCTTTTTAAATATTACAATAATTAAAATCAAATACAAATTCAAAACAAAATCATACAAAAAGTATTTGTCATTAATTTAATAGAACCCACCCCAGCAGCCAGTGCAAAAGTTCACATTACACTGGCCAGTGTAATGTGCACTTTTGCAATTGCCTCGCTGGATTTCTATGGCCACCCATGCTTTGCACCAGGTATGAGCTGCCCGAGGGAGTCCCCTGATTTGTCGCGTAGTTTACGCCCGAACTCGCTCAACAATCTTTTGACCTGTTCCCCAACTGCTTAAAGTGTCCACAGCTAATGGGACAACCTCATAGGATGACTCTAACCATCGCATACGCCTCTTGTTCCTTGCGGCGTCCTCCGCAGCAGCTGCCGGTGCCAAAATTGAACGGCTCAGATGACTGCTAGCCACAGTGCTTACGCAAGTGGCATTCCACAAAGTGGTTTATAGGTACTGACTTATTATATAAAAATCTAATGCCATGATATAGGATAGTTCTATTTCGATTAATGGTCTTGACTTTATACTAGGACATTCTCAATTTTATCGGAGTTTTTCTATTTTTCACCAAACTATTAGTTACGTCAAATAGCAGGTTGTATGTTAAGCACCGGCTTTGAATCACGTGTGACATGGTCCCATTTTCAGGCGGTTCTGGAACTGGAGTCGAGTGCGTCAAGCGATGAGGTGGTCCGAGAGCGCATCGCTTCCCTGCCCCCGGAAGTCTCCGAAGTCTCGCTATTGAATAAGCTACAAGGTAATACGCCAGTCGTCTATGATTTAGAAATGTATCAGAGATTGAGGTTGGAACAGACGATCATCTCAGTGCTGTTAAATCATCTACTGCATTATCCTGTTCTGATACCTACTACACCTATAGACTTCTATGATTCTGTCCATCCTATAGAAAGTAATGGTCTCACCGAAGGTAACCAAAACAATGATCAGGTCTCTGCGAACGACTACAATATTAGTGAACCAACAGTGAGCTCTACTACTAGTGATATTGACATGCCAATTCAGGCCCATGATCAGGTCGAGGGCTATGAAGAATCTTTAAATTAATTCCTGAATAATTGTGTACTTTCGGCCTTATTTCAATAGTGGGTAGATCTTAAAATCATTTAAGAGTCTATTTCATCTTGAAAAGGCTTTATAGACATATAGTGATCACTTTGAGACTAAAAGTAATACTTGGCTGTGTTTTAGCTTTAGTTTCAAGATAAATTAATGTGTAGTTATTTTGTAACACATGTTGATATGAGATTGTGATTTATTTTTTCTGTGTTAACATAAATTACCTTTTTAATGTCACAATTAAATTTCATTTGGTCTCTTTGATTAATTTTATCAAAAATGAGTCCATTTTATATAATTATCGATTATTCACTTTCATACAAAGAGTATATTCACTCTTTGTATGTGTTCAGGGCAAGTTTGCTTTGTAAGGCAAGGTCTAATGTAAGCCCATAGAAATTTAATAAAATGTTAACTTGCCTGTACAATATGTGTATTTTAAGATTTCATTAATATGCCTTGTGATGTTGTGGGACCTATTTGTGACATTGATGAGATAAATTGAATTAATTTTAGTATATTTTAAAGACGAATAGTGAGTATTTTTGAAACTAAAAGCAATTTATGGCTGTGTTGTTAGTTTCAACTTAATGAGACTGAAGATGAATCGAAAATGTATTACTTTTACTTACAAACTGTATCAGTTTGGTATATACATTATATAGATTAGTTTTCATAAAACTTAGTTAAAATGTCTGCATGAATTGGATTATTCACCTGCCAAATTAGGAGTTGTTTCTCGTACTGATCCTTGAAATTAATGATTTGCTATCTACAATAAGATGTGTTAGCAAAAAGCCCTTGGTAGATGGTAGGATGATAAAATTTTATTCAAGACAAAGCTAATAGTCCAGGATCCTGGTGTATTTTTGCACTTGATTACTATCAATCCAATTTTCCGTGAGTAGCTTCATTTTGATGAGGCGCCCAACAATTTCCTGTTTTCCTGTCCTCGATTGTGGTAGCTAACAGAGGTAGCAAGAATAAAATATTTCTGGCGTAGGACCGAGACAACATACCACGCAATTTGTAGGACAATGTTACTTAAATTATGTTATTATTAACTAAGTAAACAAAAAAACAGCTCGGTAATAGCTGGCTGGTAAGGTCCTAAAGGATTACTCATTTATGATGAACTCATTACCGATAGATGTTGGAATGGGGACTCTTTGATCAAACCATATATTTTGTAAAGCACAAATTTTTTTTCGAATAATTGACATAATTGAGATTTCACAAAAAAAATCATTGGTTAGTAATAAATATTTGAGAATCATCAAATTGGCATACCTATTTAATCCTTGTTACCTCTCTGAGCTACCACAATCGAGAGTTTCATATAGGAAATGGTTGGGCGTCTCATGAAAATGCAAGCTACTCAAGGAAAATTAGCTTGATAGTAATCAAATGCAAAAATGGACCAGGGATTCTGGGCTAGACTAAAATCAGTAGCGAATTGTTGCGCGTAGTGTAGCATAAATTGCACTGCGAAATTTTATGAATTTGATAATATCTGAATGTGTGTTTCAAAGATTTTTTTTTGTAACCTTAATATACATAGGATAAAATCGACAAATCCCTATCGAACTTAAAAAGGGTTAAGAGAAATCGGTTTAATGTCCACCTTATTTATATCTAATCAAGTAACTAAACTAAATGAGCGGAACCTAACTAAATAAGCAGGAAAACCACACACTTGCAGCACATTTAAAAAAGCCCTAATGGTGGCTTGACTTAGTAATAAATGGTTGACCAAGTTTAGTTGCGGCTGTGAAATTTTAAGGATGATAAATGTATCGGAAACTATTTACAAATGTGGGCGTGGGTAGTGTTATTTTTATTTTATATAAATATACTAAAAACATAACGTACAAAACTTTATATATTTATATAAATAAATCAAGTTTTGTGTAAAGATGTATTCGAAATAACCAATACGGGTTTGAAGAATTTTAGCAAAGTTAAAAGAAATGTGATCTTTCTCAAATTATAAGACTGAATAATTATGTGCATGGATTTTTGTGTTCAAAATTAGGTAAACTAAGACTTGAATTTTCTTTTTATATTGTATGTGTCGAGATATTCCAACTAGATATTTTTGAGACTTCGAAAACTTCAGGTTGGCAAAGCATGTTGAAATATTTGATGTTGCAGATGTCTATTTGTGACAGTTACTACTGCTACCCATCAAGTAGATCGTATGTTTTTTTTGTTACCCAATTTTGATTTATCTTAAATATGTCACTTAAATATTAGATACTTGCATTATCTAAACCTTAGTTTGGAATATTCTCAAATGAAAATAGACTGACTTATTTTTAAATCTAGTTAAAACTGTAATTTGTACTTAAAAGCAGGGTTCACTGATTTAATTAATATCTCGGTGTATTACACCTAGGTGATGATTTTTTTGAAAATATCTTATCCGGGTCACGTAATTCTATTGACTTTGAAACAAAAATGATTGAAATGTAGTCTACGAATCGAATATTTAAAAATGTATTGACGTAACTACTTTTTCTGCTAGATTATTTTCTTTATTTTATGAACCCTGCTTAGAAGTAAAAAAGTATTTTAGTCATAAGACCTGTCTTGCGCTTAGTATAAGCTGGAACTTGTACCTCATTTTTATCAATAAAGACTTGTATATCCATCTATCTATTTATTCAGTTTAGGCCCTCATAGAAACAATGATAGGAATGACATTTCATTAAACACAAAAATCACTTATACTTTGTTAGTCGAAACACTTCCATCTGCTTTTTAATTCAATATTTAACTACTTACGCACTTTCTAAATATATTTAAATTTAACTTCCAAATACACAGCTACCTTTATAAGTTATTTCTAGATGCCCAGTTAAAATTATAGTAATGTTGTCTTTGGACCAATAAGATCTCGTGGATTTTGCATTCTTCATGATATCAAATTTTTTAATGCTCGCAATTTGTACTCGCAATAAAAATATTTTGCAGGACTTGATCGCGATCTATGTTAGTGTTAATTCCAAAATGGAAACATGAACAATTACTTGAAAAGCTCGCGATTAAGTCCTTTTTAGTCACGATCTAAATATAAACATAGTTGGACAACTAAGATATTTTTAGACAGTATTCACTCGGAAATTAGACCAATACCTATTATTATACTAAACAGTTACAGCTTTTAAAAAATAACACTTATTTGCTCACCTGTGGCATTAATCATACTTTAGTATCGGGGATCTAAAAAACCGCTTTAATCTTTAAGTCATGATGATGAAACTACAATGATCCATTTTTATAACTTTTAAAGTGGTCTCTTAGACCCCTGGTCATACATTTGGCTAACTAGGAAAACATCACATATTCTTGTTACTTTTGAGTAGCATTGTTTTCATGGGGTCGGGCGGAGATTCGGGAATATGCAGAACAGTACTTCTGTATCAGAACGTGAGGCTCAAATCACACCAAATGAGCAGCGGCGCGTAGCGCGGCGACGAGCAGACTCACTGTGATGCTATTTAAAACCTTATAGTAATTTTGACAATACATAGTGTTGCATGAAATTTGAAAAGTCGTGCGCTTGCCCGGGACTCCTCGACCTAGACTCCTACGCAGAGGCTTCGCGCGATTTCTCAAGGTATACTATGTATTAAAACAATGTATATAAGGCTTTAAATCGCGATACTATGACACTGCTCGTCATTGCGCTGAGCGTCGCTGGTCCTATGGCGTGAGTTGAGCCTATTCTGCGGCATTATAAACGTATTATGGGGCCACTAGAAATTCAAAGAAAAAAAACCATATTCCATTACATTTGTTTTTTTCGCAATGTTATGAATGACCTCACAGTAGAAGTTACGTTGTATTGGTACAATGTATTGTGTTCTGCATATACCTACTTACCCCTCTATTCCTACCCAATGACTGCACTCGCGCCACCATTCACTTAATTTTCATTCTTACTCAGCAGTCTTGAAAGTATTTTTCGTAGACCAATATCGAAACAATGTGATCATACCTATACTCGAACAGGTAAGATATCCCACGCGAAATTTCGCGGATGCAGTCCACACTCGTATGAATTTACTTGCACAAAAACGTCGATTTCATCCTTAGAATGGAAATCTAGGATTTTTTACACACTTGATGTTGTCATGTTACTTGATGATGGTCTAGGAATAAATTGTGCAGCTACAATAATATGTATTGTATTAGCTTTCTATATACATTATAAATAGATAGATGGATAGCAATAGGTATTAGAAATGTGTGTAGGAAGTAGGGGTCATATCATTTACATTCCTAGGATTACGTAGAATTTCTGTGCTAAGTCAAAAAGGTTACTAAGGAACTCGATGTAAATAATTCACTAAGGGGCACTTCTCTGTGATCGGAAAAAACAACTGTTCCATACATTTTCCCGAGTTAAGTTAGTTTTGCATAAAATAGTTGATTATTTAGACATATCAGGGATTTAAAAAATGTGGTAGACTAGTGCCTAGAACGTTCAATCGTGACGTAGGTACGAATCCCGATCCTCTTGAGTATTTTTAATCCCCGACCAAAAAAGGGGTGTTATATATTATACCGACTTAAGTTAGTTTTGCATAAAACAGTTGATTATATAGACATCGGGGATTTAAAAAATGTAGACTAGTGCCTAGAACGATGTTATTTTTCGCTTTTGAGTGCCTATTTGTGATTTTGAAGTCGGTTTAATTTTTTGTACGAAAATAGTTTATTTTACCCTTTTTTAGTGCAAAACAAGTGTTTATTAATCCATTTACACAATTTCTTATTGACAAGATCGAGTTTCATAACTTTTGTGAAATCTACTACAACTACGTCATCTAGAAAATTGTACCCAAATTTTAGTTTATGGTTCATATTTCAAAAACCACAAGACCGATTTCGATATAATTTATATGGGACCATTCAGGAAGCATACCCATCCGAACACAAAAATAGATTTTAAAATCGGTACAGGGGTTCTTGAGACAACAGGTAAAATAAGATAGATAAAAAAACAGGGGTCGAATTCATTACCCCCTCTTTTTCGGAAGTCGGTTAAGAATTATCTAGGTGCCATAACAAAAAATTTATAAGTACGCTTTTCAAATATTACTCATCTTATCCCAAACATACCTACTACATAATTTTCTTTAGAAAATATGTGTAATACCCGTGCATTGTTCGTGGCTCTACTGTTAATGCCAGAGTACCTACTAGACCACTACAAAATGTTTTAATGGATTTCCTATGTTACTCAAATAATAAGTCAACGAAATTACTTTTATTTCGAAATATTTGCCAGGTCATTTTATTGACATTTCAGTCAATAAAATGACCTGGCAAATATTTCGTTTAACGGCATACTTCAAATGTTGACGATATCATCTCAAGTTTAGGTACATACCTGATTATGTCTTAGCAATTAGGGAAACATACCTATCAGTCTTGTAGGTTTACTGTCATTAGAGGTAATTCAAAATTAAGCTTTCTGTTTCCAAAAGCTACTTATAGTGATTTAGTGACAGCTATGCCAAAGTAAATCGAAATCAAACAATAATAATGGTGAGTAAGCAAGCACCCCCATCCACTTAGTAGGCTCAACAACATGCTCCATCTGAACTTGTACCAATAAAGTCTAAAAAATGACATAAAACTTTTGAAAAATAGGAAATGTCTGCTAGGGACATCCTAGTATATATTATGAAATATTAAAGCTATATAAAAAACTTGGGTTAGATACAGCTAGCATCGTGCTATCGTGTAGCCCGGTCGGGGCTGGGAACTTCTACTCTAGCACCTTTTCTCCTAGACCTAGCCAACGCCTAAGACCAAGTGTAGAAGATGGAGAAAATACTGAAAGACTTGGGAAGGTTACTCGACTGATACTGTTATCGGCCAAGTAAGATTCCTAAGTCGTCCAATGAGAGCCCTTTGCGATCACTCTGATTAGCAGAGTGCTCAGTAGTAGAAGGGCCACGATGTGGCCACAGAGGCTGAACTGCGGCTATCCCTAGCCGCTCTCTCTGCCGCTCTTTCTCTGTCGACCATCTTAGCCAAGATGCTCGATAGTGAGAGGTCGTGTGAGAGGTGGGGGAACGAAAGCCTTTCGCTCATCCACTGAGGTGGAAGTGGGGCACGGGGGCGAGCCTGGACTCTGACGACTAGCGCTTTCGCGACTCATGCATGAATTTTGTCTCCACTGGAGCCTGGGGTGTAAGGACATTTAGGGATGTCCGGCACCCCACCTAGGGATATGCCGATGAGGCGATGCGCCGCTGGTTTCCGGCTCGTCACTGGAGTCAAATGCGGGGGTCCGGATGGCCCCCGCGAGGTGGGCCCGCAAGGGCGGTGCCAAATGAGTGGTCGTTGGTAAGAGTGCAAGAAGTGACCCCGCGACTCTAGGCCATGTCAGATAAACTTTTAGGGGGTTTTAGTCGGTAGATGCACCATGTCCAACCATGGTGTCGAGCCCGACATACCCTGCCATGTCCCTGCATGACGGTCATGCGTTAGTTAAATGTATATCCTCCACAAAAAAAAGACAATGTAGGAGGAAAATAAAATTATGCCCCCCTTATAGGGGCTAATATACCTATTCGCTGGAAACGCGGGGACGCTCTCGCATTCATCCATAAACTCGCCGCCGCTTGCCTGTTTTCGGGCAAAGGAGTCTGGGGTTCACGCCGTCACCGGCGCGCACCTAAATCGAAGACACGCTATGACTACCTCGGGGACCAACCAATAAGTGGTCCTCGACGAGGGGTCAGGTTTATGATCTGCCTGTCACTTCGGCTCCAGAGGACTATGAGAGCGGCACAGCGCGATACCGGCACTCTTCTTCCCCTATATAGTTCCACCGGTTCGCCACCAGACGATGGCGACCTCGCCAAGGCTGCGGTGGGCAGGGAAAGCGGCAGACCGTAATACCGACAGTCCCCTCTCGTCGCAACCTCCAACTCAGGCGTGATTCGCACCATCCAACATCGCAGTCCACCTCAGTTGCTCTGGCGCACATACACCTCGCAACCTACGAGGCCACGTCGTCGGCTTGGAGGCAGAGCCTAGACGAGCAACCGAGTGGGTGGGTAATCAGGGTACGGCTACTAAGCCCCGACTGGCATCGACGAGCCTCATGACAACGTTTTTTATTCCAATATACCTACTCAATTATGTTAACATAGGTACTCCATCATTCTTCGTTAGGGCAATGTCAACCATGAAAAATTGTACTGGACATTGTTATTAAATTAAACAACTTCATTCTTCGTTACGGCGTGTTACTTTTTTAAATTAAACAACTTTGTTACGAGTGTTCTTTTTTTTTATTATTTAAATTAGTTGTTGTTGCGAGTGTTGTAAAGACTATGCATGATGTACGTACGAATACTAGCTTTTTTTTAAGTTAAGGCAATGTTCAGGGTGATGCTGGTACTTATTCGTATAGCGCTTATTCTGAGTCTGAGGAAAGGAATAGAATTAGGATTCTCCCGTTTGTCCCGATCAATCCGTGGCATCGAGTGTAGGTAGAGTGTATCTTCGTCAAACTGCTGCATAAAGCGAAGGAAGCAAGATTTCCATCGAAGTTCTGTATGACGTCGATGACGCGCACATTCCCTCACTAATCACAATAGGAAGAGCGGCGACGTAAGGCCAGCCAGAGGCAACTGCAGTCGTTGACGGTCAGCTGATTGTCCACCCCAAAAATACAACTGCGAGCTGGTGGCGATGATGGATGCTAGGAGGTTGAGACTACCATGAGTATGAGAACAAAATGGTACGCCGAACTTTCAAAGCACTTAATAGCGTAACGCGACGGGAAGCGAGAGTTCAGATAGCTGGCAAATGATCCAGACGAAGTTGAATGCCATA
This sequence comes from Ectropis grisescens, assembly GCA_017562165.1. Classification (NCBI taxonomy): domain Eukaryota; kingdom Metazoa; phylum Arthropoda; class Insecta; order Lepidoptera; family Geometridae; genus Ectropis; species Ectropis grisescens. The sequence continues at coordinate 8,563,578 of CM029777.1, read as the reverse complement.
AAATGAGGAGCCATCCGTGATGCTCAGTTTGGAGAGAACAGGACTGATTTGTATACCTTGTGTCAACCGCCTATTCAGCTCTTCTCCGAGCTAAAGCGTCGGTCTGGAAGAATAAGAACCAATGGTACAACTACCGTCCCATCACTCCTCCCTCCTAAGGGCACTACTAGTGGTGTCACACTTCGCGAAAGCGCATTCGCATCCGAGCGTCAGCTGCTTCGGAGACTGCGTCCCATCTCATGCTCTTTCTCATAAGAGCAGTATGAATTTCGCGCCGCCTCATGTACCTACACTCTTGTATAGACAACAACGCCCCCAGCTCTGATTAACGAACTACGTTATTTCTCGCTGTCACTGCACCGACACTGCAGCTCAGAAAAGAAAAAGAGCGTTTAGTATGGATCCGCAGGCTTCACATGCCGTCAACCAACCAGGTGAAAGCTGCGAGAGCGCTGTTAAGCTAAAATGTGGTGTGAGAGCTCTAAAATGTTGAGCGCCCCGTTTGTAGAGGCCCCGGGCACTTGCCCCGGTTGCCCTCTTAAATCCGCTCCCTGCCCCCACTACTTGTGTACCTGACGTGTCGTCCCGCTTGATTTTCTCCTGACAAAAAGGCGAGTGAAGATAAGACCCTCACATATTAAGAAGAAAAAACAAGCCTTGCAGACCAATCACATCCCTGACGCCGCCACCGCAAAAAGGCTGGAGGAGGCACGACAACCCGATCCCGGATCCCCGGCAATTGACTTCCCTAAAGAATGGTGGAAGATTTACACTAGTTCGTCTACTTTTCCGTTTCCTACAAATAATAAATAAATGAAAAAAAAAAATTTAGATGAAAGTCTAAAAATACAGATGCTTGGCTCGGAAACCTTGGTGGTCATTCAACAATTTTCCTCAGTGGGATCTTGTTGACTGAGCGCTAATCCGGACTGTTTGGAGATTTTCAAGCAGTGTCTGAAAAGTTCTGGGGTGGGATGGGATTGGAAATACTTGGAATCGTTACTTAGTTGACTCTTGTCTGGCGAAATATCAGTCCCAAGTCTTGAAATTAGATATATCACTTCCTACCATCAAAAACTTCCTTTCGTTTCCAGATAAAGAATCAGCGCAGAGTCTGAGTGCAGTCGTGAACTCGGCTGTGGAGCTGCTAGCGGAATACAACCTGAGGCTGTCCGAGGAGTTGGAGAAGAGGAGGAGGGTAGCCGCTATGCTGAGGGACTTTGCGCAAGCGCAGCGAGAGCTCGCCAAACAAGCCGAAGCTAGATTAGAGGTGTGCTCCGTTATATTGCCCTAGGGCTTACGCCCAACACTCCATTCAATTCATTAATTCCGTATTTAGACCATAGGATACAGTTTCCACGTATCGTATAGGTATCGTCACATAATATACAATTTAAAACTTTTTTGTCCAAAAAGGCAGACTCCAATTTACGATGCTTGGAAGTCAGAAAGGTCATAGAGATAAAATCTTAAAACCAACCCAAGTCTTCATATTATTTGGTATCTCTTACAGTCTTGTAATCATTACGTCTCTCTCAAGCTACAAATTAGTTTCTCTTTCGCAGTGTACAAATTAGTAAAGTCTCTCGCACAGTTTTCAAGTTAAATTTCCTCTCAAAGACGGCAGTCTGTCTGTTTCACAGCCTTAGAATTATTTTGTCTCTCCCATAGCCTAGAATTTATCTTGCTTCTTTCACAGTCACAAAATTCTTCCAAATTACTTTGTTTCTTTCATAAGCATTCATAGGCTTCATTGTCCACTGCTGGGTATAGGCCTCTCTTTTATCATGCCATGTGTCTCTCACAGCCTGAATATTATTTTGTCTCTTTTACAGGAGTATAACATAAAACTCCAGAAGCTTTACGAAGTGAAGGCTGAAGTCCACTCGCACTTAGAGCGGCTACCGGACGTGTCTCGACTGCCTGACGTCACGGGTGCGCTTGCGCCGCTACCCTCCGCTGGCGACCTGTTTAGCATCTAAATAGTAAATACTTGTAGTATTACACTCGCCTTGACATCACGTATGTGACTGTGAACTTGAAGTTATCAACGCATTTCAGATATAGTTTTTAAACTTTCGCGGTTTGAACTCATATTGTATACATAACACAGGATTTTGATCTAAATCATTATTTAATTACCTCGACGTTTCGGCAGCGTAACAACCGCCGTAGTCATGAGAAGACTGAATAAATAGCGGTAGTCAGGAAATGAGATCTATCTACCCTCATTTGTTCTTAAAAATAGCAGAGTTGCCTTTGGTCTTAAAAAATCTCAGGGTTGCACTATAATTATGTTATGACTTTTTCTCTTTATATAATTCGCTAGATAATAAAACCGCGATATCGGTTTTATGGTTTTTATGGTTGATGTTCCAAATGCTCGAACGAAGGGTTTTAACTCCAGTTTCGTAATAAGAACGTCTAATACGTTGTCCGAGTCTTGGTTAGGTATAATTTAGGTGTCTTCGAATCTAGAGGCGATTTATTCTTGGTAAGCGCGTTACATCGTAGACCGCCTCTTCTCTCACGTACATTGCATCGCAGGTATTTGAATCTTGAGGGTTTAGATCACTTACCTAGCAAATGCATTGCGCCCGTCACTCGGAGATACAAGATGATTTATCTATTCCTACTGTAATTTGCTCTTCAAACCAGCAGGTCTACTACGAAGTCCGATAAACGATATATCGGCCGAAGTTATGTACGTTTTATACCACGAAACACAATCGGTCGGTTGATCTGATCGGGGGGTTCGTTCATCCCGACCGACACTGATTTGACAGTTTTTGTGTCATCAACCGACCGATTGTGTTTCGTGGTATAAAACGTCCATAACTTCGGCCGATATATCGTTTATCGGACTTCGTAGTAGACCTGCTGAGCCCCCAGTCAATACAGTTTGCGCATTATGGCTTGGCGGCAAAATATCCGTCAAAAGTACCTATTTTATTACCACAGGCGGGAAGAATGCTACTAAGATTGAGTAATGATCGGGGATGCTTATTATTTTTCTCTGTACAAATAGGTTGTTTATCGAAATGGGTTGATAACTTCAAGCTTCGTAGTCAAATATTCCTTTTTCTGAATTTCGTACCTAATCTCTATCACACTGTAGGTTTCTCATGTATGCTGACATTGCTTATTGCCGTGTGCGTATAACTAATTTACTATGTTCTATAAGGTCGTGTACTAGTTTAAATCGGCATTTATTTTAGTCTCATGAAGTATGCTATGCAGCTAATGGGTACTGTCAAAATGATGGGTGTGTTTATTCTATATTGTTATATATAAGTTTCAAATTTTCCCAATTTAAATTCACATTGAATTTATGACTCTAGACTTAATAGCCATTTATCTAATTTTATTTCTTTCCGACGTTTAACGTCACATCTGTGAACACACCGTGGCCACCGAAGAGATACTTTTAAACAAAAAGAAAAATACGTCTAGCTTCAAAAGGTGTAGAAAAAACATTCATGATTGTCCAAACATCAAAGATGATTTTATAATTTCTAACATGGAATCGGATCATGCTAGAAATCAACATCGTTTCATGGTTGATGTTCCAAAGACACGAACGAAGAGATTTGACTCTACTTTTGTGATAAGAACGTCTAGGCTGTGGAATACGTTGCCTGAGTGGCTTTTCCGCGATGGTTACAATCTTTGTGTCTTCAAATCGAGAATAAATCGGCTTCTAGGTAAACACGCTTCACCGTAGACCGCATCGTCGCTTAACACCAGGTGTGATGGCGAAAGTGTAAACCTACACAAAGAAAAAAAAAATTTGGCAAAGATGGATCGAAAGTGCTGTGCCATGTCTAGCTTTTATGCGCCAAGTAAAAGCGTATTACGGTTCCTATATACCTACATATTTTGTTGCTACATATGTATACCTTCTCTTTGTCTACAGTGTGGTATAGAAAATCGTGTTAATTTATAAAATTATCAAAGCGGACTGTTACGTTCAATAGGTAAAATGTACGAAGTAACTTATAGGGCCTATTTAGTTTTACTTTAAGTTATATTTTTAGTGAATTATGTTGAACTTTCTTGTGATTTACACAAGATAAGGTGTTACATTAAACACCACTAAGTCGAAATGATTCCATTTTATCCTCATAAATATGAATAACTTTTACAATAGGGCCAAAACTGAATTTCGAATTAGAATAATAAGTTGTTTCAAAGACTTTGTCGTTCAAAGCGCGTATTTGACTCTTAACGTTTGCATTTGAACTCATATTTCGAATATTAAACTGGTCTTAATAAGGCCAGCGCCAACTGCGCTAGTCTATTATAATCCCAGCGACGGACTGGCCTAATAGTCGAGTTGGCACTTGCCGGTCGGGCCCCCCACGGGCCTAGCTAGCAAGCGGGGCATGTGGGATACTGTCTCCGTGCCCCCGCCTTGTCATCGCCATGAAGCCACCCGAGCCCTTTCGGCGCAGACTGACCCTGAATAGTCCAGTAGAGTTCACTTGGGGGCAATAGAACTGTCACAGGTCGTTCAATTAACAAAAACAGGACATCATTGCAATGTCTTCTCGTGATCACGGCCGTTATAACGCGATCGAAATGCAAGTAGGTAGTTAAGTTCCTGAACTACAAATAACGCTGAGCGTGTATTGTGCGCCACATAACAGAATTTCCGAAACTAAGTTTTGTTTCGCTAGCCATTTATGAGTGCACAATAAGACCTAGTCAGATTCGCTGTTGACGGTTACCTGAATGAGGACGATATAGGAAGTTAAAAGTATTTAAATCGATTAAGACCTCTTTACTGTTTTAAAGGGCGTTTTGCGATTTCAGATTTGGTCCCGTACTAAAAATTATTCATAATGGCAAAAAATGCGTCGTTTGGCATAGTATAGGTGTTTGTGTAACGCTTTGTATGAGTTTTCCCGTGTGTGTATAAATTGTGTTAAATGTACAGAAGGGCCTATTCTGAACATTCTAAAGTTTAAATAAACTTGCCACATTTACTACTATAAAAAGAGAAAGGTGATAATAAAAAAGTTTAGTCTGGTTTTATTTATTTAAATTTTTGAATGTGCTACCGGAATAGGGCCTTGCAACTGTTAGAACTGGTGTCCGACCATTTTGGCTATAGTAATAATATGAGGTCAAACGAACTTAAAGTGAAGTTCGATCCTTATTATAAGAGTCCTCCTACGAAGGTGATAAATTCCCACAACCACGTAAACCAATCTTAAAAAGAATTTCGAACCATAGAGAAATCAATCATAAGAAAAGAGTATTGATTACCTAAACGTATAGTTGCCGGCAAACAAGTTGGCCCAATGAAGTTAGCTGCGCATGCCTGCGCAGAAACGTTTTTAAGGTCTCTTTGGTGGAAATGCATATGCGCGAACTTTCCCCTTCCACTTCACTTTTGGGTCAACTTGTTTGCCGGCCACTATACAAATAAATCAAATTGAAACAAAACTTTATTTCAGGTTCAATTACACAATAAATAAACAAAGTCTTAAACAAAGTCTCACGACGATAAAATTAAAATTGTTTGATAATTAACTTTCATAAACGATGCCTGACGACTACTTTGTTGTTAACTGTATATTTTATGAAGAATTAAGTGACGAAATGTAATGTCATGTGTTTAAGTATTATTGCTCCTATATGTACGCTTAAGTATTAGTAAGCAATAATATTTTGAGAATTTAGCTACACAAGTTATGTTAATTTGTAGAGCACTTACGCCTTAACCTATTTTACTATATCCTATGTACCATACATAACTTCAAATGAGTTTATAGTCTCAGAAGTTCAAAACACGGGAATATTAACCGTGGTTGTATGGCTGAGCGAACACGATATTTCGATGCAGGTGTATGCAGCAACCTGTTCACGGTTAATTGACGAAGGGACTTGACTTAAAAATTGTAGTCTGTCGTAGTCTTTTAATACGATAAATACTGATAGTCGAACTCTCGCTTCATTTAATAAAGTGTCGGGGATTCGTTCTACCACATGACCACGAGATATTGTCGTTTCAATTACAATATCCTGAATGTGCATTTTGCTGTTATTGGCAAACATTTGAATGTTGGATACAGAAAAAAAAATCACTTTTATCGTAACAATCGCGAACGATACAACCGCACCATTTGACCCATCGATATAATTAAAGAAACGAAGATGAGGTATGCCATAATCTAAAGACAACATAACGTGGCGAAAATTTGTTTGAAAAAACGAACATTGAATTGTCAGCGAACGTATAGTTGCTAAAGACAACATAACGTTTGCCGCTTCTGCGTTTTTATTTTTGATCATATTTGTTTCTAGGTTAGACTCAAAATTACGAATGTCACTTGGAACAATATAATAATTATTAACTACATAAAGAGTTTTAAAAAAATACTGTTTATTTTTGGCGCGTCAAATGATATAATAGAATAAAGTTATTCTCAAATTTAAAACCGGCCTTTTAGTTTTATGACAGCTTAAAACAAAAGTGCAGATTTGTCACAAATGTATCATGCCAAATATAAAATTTGCCTCAAGTCTTACATTATTACATAGTTTGATGCAAATTTAACTAATGTCCCGGCATGGCAGTAAACTTGTTTTATGTACTCTGTTAAAGAAGTTAACATTTTCCAAACTATTCTCAAATTAATAATTCGCTTTAGAGTTACTACTCTAACAGGTACAATTAACCGCCCACCCTGTAACATATCTTCTAGTTTGCAGAAATCGGTAATTTTAAAACATATTTTATTGTAGTACCTACGTTGAAAGTTACCATTAAGCAATAAAAAATGAAGATATTGAAAATATAAACGGTTTATGAGAATAATCCCACTAAACCAAATTTGTCGAAAAGATCGAAGTGATGAAAAATATAGGTGGGCGGTTAATTGTGCCTGTGAGTATGTATATGAACAGAAAAAAATCATACATAAATGTATAATCTGCAAAAAGATTTTAAACATGCTACCTAGGAAGAAAATAAATGTTGAAATACAATTTATGAGCATGCTAAGTTTATGTCGGACACAATTTCTTATAGTGGTATCGACTCTGGCGCATTATGAAGTGCAAAAAAGTGTTAAACTTTTATGGGACAAGATATATTTTTCTCTTTAGTTGCTAAGTGGGAACGTTGGTATCCCAACAGTTATAAATCCTGCTAAATCAAAGTTAATAAGTTTAGTTTAATCGTGTGCCGGAATTCGATACCACTGTATCAAATATTTTTTTTGTTATGAGTTACTTGAACTTAAAAAAGAAACCGCCCACAGTGTTTATATTTTGTTAGGGGGTTTATTATGTTATTTGTATTGTAAATTTTGTGGTGAATAGAATAGGAGCACTTAGCTTTTAGACACTGTTTTTTTTTTCGTATATATTATGAGGTTTAAACTGGGTTTTGCTCCTTCTAATATGACAGTAGATGACTTATGCCCGAGCGACACGTGGCTAGTTTTTCAAGTTAGGATAGCAAGCTAGTGTTAGTGTGCTAGCAAGCTATTACATCTAGTTTCTTGTAGACAAAAGACATAACTCGCGTTGCGTAGCGTTATCTACACGTAGCTAGAACTACTGCTTGCTAGCTTACTAATACTAGCTTGAAAAACTAGCCTCGTGTCGCTCAGGCATTACAGTTGATTATCATGAATCATTAATGACAAAATCATTAAATATCTAACTTCTCTAAATTCGATGGGCGCTTTTTGTAATTTTTTTTATGTAAGATAATCCGTTCTTGTTCTTGATTTTCACTCAATTTTATTCTACTTTGGAATTGCTCAATATTATTTGGCAAATATAAAAAAGGCCAACAAATAATAATAAAAACTTTTTTTTTTAGTGAAAATGTTTATAGTTTTATTACGATATTAACTTTATATAAATTGTAGAACTTAGTAATAGTAAATACAAAAAAGATGCAACCTAAGATTAATTCCATTATAAAGTTGAATAAAATTCTTTGAAAATATAAGGAACTTGCAAATATAATATTATATATTATAATTATCGGATTTCAGCATGCCTTAAAACTGATCTAAATACTACTTATAGCTTAAAATACATTGAGTATATATTTTACATTATACAGACTGAATCAAGTTATTTCATTCGTTATTCACGTAACTATAGATATTAGTATTAGACGTGACACCAAGTGTGTAGTTAGGTATAGTGCCACTAACTAATCTAGTACGGCCAAAAGCGGAACTACTGACGCCCACATACTCATAACAAAGCCACAGAAGTTATTTGATTTTATAATACTCGTAAATGGCAACACCTTTCGATCGTGGCGCCACCACTAAATTTTATAGATAAGTTGGTCGCACTGTAAGTCCTCAGTGCTCAGAAAACTCGAGAGCAAGTCAACAACTACCTTCAAAAACCCGCTACCACCAAACCAGGCGTGCCATTTCGTCATCTTGCACTAACTCTGTTAGGATTACAAATACGTTAGACAATTCTTTGTCGAAAAAAACAAAAAGACGACTACAATTTAATAACTAATCTTAATAATGTTAAACATATTCCAAATCATCACTTCAAGTATCTCTTATAATAAGCACCTCACTTAGTGTTACTGCGTGGACTCTGCGCCATTTTGCACGATCTTCACGATGTTTCCCTTCGCCGATGAAGCCAGTAGTGATGACTAACTCGAGCATTTGCACGCGACACAAAACTCAATGCAGTCGAAGTCAACCAAACAAGCGTTAAGCTATTAAGGTCAGATATTAATAATTAAATAAGACTAAAAACCAGCTTTAAAAAAATCACAAAAATATACTTACAGTCGAATATACTGTATATTTTTTTTTTTCAAACGTAGTACAGAAATGTAGGGTTGCAGTGAGAATGATTTAGTTCAAACAAACGAACATAGAATGACACGTGCCTGAGACGCCCTCAGTACATTGGGGCGAAGAGTTATTGGCGCGAGGTTGTAGAGTTTGTGTTTGTGGATGATTTCGCCTGAGGTGGATTTCGTAAGGAAACATTCGACAGAGTATTCATTGGCAAGCCAAATTTGCCAACAACATTTTATTGTTCTTCTTAATATCTTTTAAGCTTCGAGCACGACTGACTTTTCAGCGTAAATTGAAAACCTTGAGTCTCTATTTACGTTGCTCAAAAGTCATATTGAAAGTATTTGGTGTTTATTGCAGTAGGCTCAAACTACTTAGGGAATTAGTGTTTAATTTGCTTATACGACTCACTATAATTATTTCGACTTACAGAGGGTGGATACACATTTTGACCAATGATTTTGATTGGATCTTGAAGGGGAAGGAAAAACATTTCATTTTCTAACTTGGGAGTATGACCACTTATCGAGGTATTACTTGAAGAGGTTCTACTGTGTTACTGTTTATTATGTATTCAGGGTCGAAAAATTTTAACGATTCAGTTTTGCTTACTGTCAACTATTTTGTAAGCAATTAAAGTACCTTTTTTTTAACTAAATTTTACAAAATTTAATTACTACCGTGTCATTTCTATTATGGCTTAGTGGTTTTAAATATCACGTTTGTAAACCAAAAAAAAAACACATTAGGTTAATGAATTTGGTGCAGATATTTAAGGAAGTAAACACGATGTATTGTTAGAGACAATCTCGTACGGAAATATAAAAATTTGTTATGTTAACAAAATTGTGTTTAATTTTATGATATCAAATACAAAGTAAGTATCTATTGTATCTAATGATTTGCTTTCTAAAGTCAAATAATGTTATTTATAAATAGTAACGTATAAACGTATGTATGTATTCCATAATCCAAGCGTATGTACGATATGTAAGTACCTATATTATATCAGTAGCCCACGACAGTCATACCTTCATTCTTTTATAAAATCCAAAATAAAATCTGAAATATTCTCTGCGTGTTTCCAACATAGGTAAGAATGTTCAGCGAGTATGGAGTTTGAATTGTGTTTACTTGGACAAGTAGGTGTCAGGTAGTAAAGGTGTATTAAAATAATACCTCATATTCAATCCTACGAATATAAAGCTAAAAGTTTGTATTTTTGTTGCTCGATTACATCGAACCTCGGACAAATTATTCTTACATAGGTACTCAAAGGGTCGAACGCCTTCGCCACGTGACTGATCCCAAAGAGAATGTAAAAAAAATACTTGCGAACGATTAGATACCTATCGAACTTTTTATAAACTTTTTTTATAAAAAAAATGTGCTATGACAATTCTTCTCTAACATCAATCCTGATCGACTCGTCACCTCGTCAGTTTGACATCAAATGTTTGGATGTGGTTTTTTGTGATACATTTTTGGAAAGTAAATATTTGTTATAAATGAGTGAAACTGGGGTAAGTTGGTCTTTATTTTAGTGTTTCAAGTAGAAAACTGAAATAATATTATTATTATTGAAATTATGCTCGACTATTACAGAGTTCCCGAACGAAAACTGCGTCGGATTCTGACGAGTCATCTTCTACGGTTGTTCTGGTAACTCTACAATTTTATCATGCGACTAGCTGTCCGCCCCGTACTGAAAAACCAGTATAATTATTCCCTTTAATAACATACAATAGTATGTTTTAACAAAGTGAAAATCAAATCGAATAGATAGGTAGGGGAGCAAACATTATCTGCCCTCCCTAAAATATATTTGTATGGAACTTTCAACTTAACTTGGACTCCAAGCATGTATTACTGGGAAGATACATGCAATAAAATGTACCTAAATTATTCTATAGGTACCTACTAATTTCAACCTACTAGTATTATAAGAGAACGCAAGTTTTGCCAACTGTTAAAACGTGCAAACCTAATCTAGCCGCTATTTTGTGTCAATATTATGTAAATAAATTATTGGTGGACATTCCACACAACATCAGACCCCAAACTAAGCGAAGCTTGTACCTTCTACGGAAGCCAGATAGCTGATATAATACTTATACCTATATTTTAAATAGATATTATGCATTAAAAACACCCAGGCACAGTAAAAATATTTTTATTCATCACTGGGTGGTGTTCGCACCCAAAAACCCACGGCTGCGCAGGTAGACTTACTACCAATTAAGCCACGAGGTTACAAAACTACTCATAAATAACTACATAGGTACTGTACCGATTTCAAAACTCTTTCAGTGAAGCACAAACTATATTAAGTACCTAGTAGAAAAAAAGGAAACTAGTGCCTACATAAATATATCTAGTAAAATCGCCTCAAACTATGAATTCCTTTTCAATTTTTAGGTGGAAGACAGATGGACTAACAACATAACCTACCGTCAACTTGTAATGTCATCATGTATTGGCATATACCAGTTCTGCTACCATCCATACGTCCACGATTTACGGCGTCTGATCCCGTTTCTGACGTTACACAACGTCTGCAGCGTAGCCATTGCTTATCCGATGTTTCATTTGGAGCTAGCACTGTCCGCCGTGTCGAAAAAAGGAGTAATCGGTTGCTGGGACTTAGCGCCGATTGCTAGAGGTAAGATATAATGCCAATCGACAAATAGCACTGTTTTGTACAAGCCATCCCTATAAAAATGTTTTTCATCCCACCAGCTCGGAAGACTACTTTGCTCCTCGATATCAGGGCGCAAAAGTCGTTTTTACCCTCTAGAGGTTAAAGTAAATTTGAATTTAGAACATCGTGTGTACTGAGGTTTTGAATTCAAAACATAATTCAACCTATTTATTTATTTCTACCTCCTTGGTGCCGAATGCATCATACATTTTTTTTAATATGTTAAAAACTCAGACTCGGAACCTCCTTGGTGTACTTACTTTTTTAATTTGCTTAGCGCGAAAACATTTAAAATTTGCATTTAGTCATTTCCTCGCTGAGGTGGAATGAAAAGTTACGTGTTGCACTCGAGTGCAAAGATTTTTCTGTCTTTTGATTCCCTTGCTACGCTCAGGATTCTTATTTTGAATCCCTCGCTGCGCTCGTGATTCAATTTTAGAATCCTTCGCTTGCTCGGTCATCAAAATTGAGCACGCGGTTAAAAATCAACTTTGCACTCTTGTATAACAAATAACTATAATAGTAGTCATGTGGCCTTGCTTGAATAGATTGCTACTTACATGTGTAATAATGTGTATTGTATAGGTAAAGCAATAAACCTACCTCACAGTGTTGAATTTCAGACCGTATATTCACACTTTTTGCTGCTGTTAGTTAGTAGTTACAACTAGTAAAAGTGTGGTACTTCCCCAGGTGATTTCTGCAAAAAGTATTCACACTACTACAACAGAGTCTTACCATTACAACAAAGGAATGTTACTATTTTACTACAACAACAAAGAGTCTTGCCATAACAACAAAGGGCCCTACCATTGCAACAATGAGTCTTGCCACAGCATCAAAGGGTCTTGCCACATCAACAAAGTGCCCCCTACCAATAGAACAATGAGTCTTGCCCGGCACCAAAGTGTCCTACTTATTTAACAAAGAGCCTTGTTACATCAACAAAGTGTTATACTAATACAGTCCTAATGACCAGGCCGATGACGGGCAGCGGCGTCATCGGTGCAAAGGACTGGCTCCGCGGTCACCAACCCGCTTGCCAAGCGTGGTGACTATGGCAAACACCCCCCTATGAATATCACAACCAGAAAACGGCCCCTGTCCCCGGCGGCTCCGCTATTCCAGGCGCTGGTGGCAGCCTTGGTTCCGGCGGAGCATGGGTGCGAAGAATCTCCGGCAGACGCCCCGCCACCAAACCCAACGACTCGACCTGGCAACATATAACGCACGGACGCTGAGGGCTGACGAAAAGATTGTGGAGCTGGAAGAAGAAGTGGACAAGTTGCGATGGGATATCATGGGGTTATCCGAAGTCCGTAGACAGGGCGAGGACAGGATAACCCTCGAATCCGGCAACTTGTTCTACTACCGGAGGAGATCAACAATCCCAAGGGGTGTCGGGTTTATCGTCCGCAAGTCTCTCGTCAACAACGTGATAATGATCGAGAGTGTGTCGAACAGGGTGGTATACCTTGTACTTAAAATTAGCGACCGGTATTCATTGAAGGTCATACAAGTATACGCACCGACCTCGACACATCCCGACGAAGAGGTTGAGGCCATGTATGAGGACATCTCCAAAGCCATACATGTCTCGCCAACACATTTCACAGTTGTGATGGGAGACTTCAACGCGAAACTGGGCAAACGTAGCGGTGATGAGTTGAGAGTGGGAAATTTCGGATATGGGCAGCGGAACCCAAGAGGGCAACGTCTAGCGGATTTCTTGGAAAGGAGAGCCTCTTTATGATGAACTCTTTTTCAAGAAACAGCCACAAAGAAAGTGGACCTGGATTAGCCCTGACGGTTCCACAAAAATGAGATCGACTTCATTATGACGACTAAACGGCAAATATTCAGCGACGTCTCTGTGATCAGCAGGGTTAAGACCGGCAGCGATCACCGTATTGTAAGAGGCACGCTGAATCTAAAACATTAAGCTCGAAAGATCACGTCTAATGAAGTCCACGCTCCGACCAAATTATGCTCAGATCGAAGATCCCGATAACTTTCAACTCGAACTTCAAAATCGCTTCGAATCTTAGATGAGTGCGTAACGGCGGACGAAATAAACGACAGGCTAGTGGAAACTGTTCATGCTGTTGGCAGAAAATTTTATAAGAGCCGACGCCAAAACAGAACCCAAAAGCTCTCTGATCAAACTCTAGATCTTATGGCGGTCAGACGAGATATGCGGTTACAGTCTTCGGTCGACATGACGGTATACAGACGGCTCAATAGACAGATCTCTACTTGTGTGCGACGCGACATACGCTGCTTCAATACTTCGAGTATTGAAGAAGCGATCAAGCAGAACAAAGGCTCAAAAGTGTTCGCAAGAAATCTGTCTCTTGGGCAAAGTCAGCTGACCAAACTGAAGACCGATAGTGGTAACGTTGTCTCGTCGAAGCCTGAGATTTTGGAGGAGATTGAGAGGTTCTATGAACAGTTATACACCTCTACGCAAGCACAACCTGTCGTTAGCATGGCAAAAGACCCCAGAGCCAAGCTGACCCGACACTTTACCGAAGATATCCCAGAAGTCAGCCTGTATGAGATTAGATGGCCCTCAAACAACTTAAAAACAACAAAGCACCTGGCGACGACGGAATTACGACTGAGCTTCTGAGAGCGGGTGGAAAACCGGTACTTAAAGTCCTCCAGAAGCTGTTCGATTCCGTCATACTTGACGGTAGTACGCCAAAGCGTGGAGCGGAAGTGTGGTGGTGCTCTTCTTCAAAAAGGTGACAACACCTTGTTGAAGAACTACAGACCCATCTCACTTCTGAGCCACGTTTATAAGTTGTTTTCGAGGGTAATCACGAATCGTCTCGCACGCAGGTTTGACGACTTCCAGCCACCCGAACAAGCCGGTTTCCGAAAAGGCTATAGTACCATAGACCACATTCATGCGCTTCGGCAGATTATACAGAAAACCGAGGAGTATAATCGGCCACTATGTATAGCGTATGTGGACTATGAGAAAGCCTTCGATTCCATCGAGACCTGGGCAGTGCTTCAGTCTCTCCAGCGATGCCGCATCGACTATCGCTATATCGAAGTGTTGAAGTGTATTTACAGCAAAGCCACAATGTCTGTCCGATTACAGGACCAGTGCACAAAACATATCCAGCTACAGAAAGGCGTGAGACAGGGAGATGTTATATCTCGAAACTGTTCACTGCCGCGCTGGAAGATGTTTTCAAGCTACTGGACTGGAACGGATATGGCATCAATATCAACGGCGAATGCATCACTCACCTTCGGTTTGCCGACGACATAGTCATTGTGGCGGAGTCGATGGAGGACCTCGGTGCTATGCTCAGGGACCTCAGTAGAGTATCCCAACAGGTAGGTTTGAGGATGAATATGGACAAGACGAAGGTCATGTCAAATGTTCATGTCTCACCTGTACCGGTTATTGTTGGGAATACACACACTCACAAGTTGTTGACGAATACGTCTACCTGGGTCAAAAGATCCAATTAGGTAGATCCAACTTCGACAAAGAGGTCCAGCGAAGGATCCAACTCGGATGGGCAGCGTTCGGGAAACTTCGGCACATCTTTCAGTCCAAAATACCCCAATGCCTAAAGACGAAAGTCTTTAACCAGTGCGTTGCCACATCCGGTGACAAACTGCCCCACTGTTGGTCTCACCAATCAGAACAATGAGTCTCAGGTCTCTTTGCCCAGAATCCGCAGGATATTCCAAAGTGTCTCAAAGAGTACTTTTTCGCAGAACTGAAACATGGGGAAAAAGGTTCTTGAGCCTTGGTCGCTGGAAACCGCTGGTTGCATCAACAAAGTGTTATACTAATACAATAATACATATGTCTTGCTACGGTAATAAAGTGTCCTACAATTTTAACAAAGTGTTGCTATAGCAACAAATGATCTTGACACAGCAACAAAGTGTCTTAGCATTAAAACAAAAAGTCTTGCCACACCACCAATGAATCGTGCTACTATGCCACAGCAACAAACTGTCCTACCAACACAGCCCTAGCCAGAGCCCCAGAGCCCTACATAAAAAATATCAAAACATTTTGTCTTTGTTTGCATTGTAACGTATCTGTCAGGTGTGGGGTACGCGATGCTCACAGTGAGCATGTTCACTGCGCTAGCGGCGAGCGCACTGGGCGCGCGGAGCTTGGCGTTGCTAGTGCACTCGCTGCATTCGTTCCTCCCGTGGCTGCACTGCGCCGCGGCCGCCGAGCCGCCGTGCGCCGCGCGGCATCGCCCGCTCCCGCCTGCCGCGCTCACTCCGCCGCACTCTTTCTACAAGTAACACTTCCATCCAAGGGCGGATCCAGCTTTGGCTTCAGGGGAGGGTCACATGGCTCCAGGGGGAGGTCACGTCTTTGTTGTTCTTTAGGAGGCCTTTAAATCAGTGGTCCACCTAGGTACTGGACCCAGCCAAGGGGGGGTCATGACCCCATTAATTCCCCCTGGATCGGCGCCTGCTTCCATCTACAGTACAAATCAATGGAGCGTTTTCAAGGTGCAAAAAGATCTGTCAAAGAGTTCCCAATGTCTCCATAGGTGGCGCCAATGTTTTGTTTCGTTAGAGAAATTTCACAAAAACCAACAGTGGCAAAACTTGCCACACTTGGCAATATTTAGAACTATCTTTGACAAGCCTTTTTGCGTCTGGAAAACGCCTCATTGAAAAAAAGTAGAAAAGTTTTAGATTTATTTTGGAACGAAGTTCCTAACGAGAGTCTTGGAGGAGATAGGGATTTTGCTGCGCCATAAAACCTTAACTAATTTGAGACTAAACCGTAAGAAAATATAAAACGGAAGTGACTCGTAAAAACTGCCCGTGACTAATGCTGCCAGCTTTATTTTTCAGATGAGCGTACCACAAATAATAAAACTAAGCATTTTTTTTTTGCAAATTGTGTTGATTCTATGTTATTTGTTATCTGAAGGAATTTCGTTCTTACCTGGTCTACGATAACACCTCTTTTTTTTTTTTAACTTTTATATCGTTAGGTAGGTACTAGTCATCGGTTTACACTTTACCGAAATCTCGCCTGATGTTAATTAAACAACAGTGCGGTGTGCGATGAAGCGTGCCTGCCTAGAAAAAATAAAGACTCACTCTCGAAAACAACAAAATTGTAACCATTTTGAAAAACACACTCAATACGTTCTACTCAGGTCAAAAGTAAAGAAAAAGTCCAAGTCCAGGGCAAATGTAATTTTTTTTTCTTATGGTTATTGTTATAGGTAGTTACAATGGGAGGAGCAACACGTGCACCTGATGGTAAGAAACGCGTCTGCCCATACAACACCATGCCATGCCGTTATATGAACATAAGAATCCGGGTTAACTCAAATTAGAACATACAATGTTTGGTTTCCTTCTTTTATCATAGTTCAAAATGTATTTTTTTCTAGTAATTTTGTGCTAGACCTCAAAGAAGACGGTTTGAGTACGGGCTTCGGGAACGTGGTGTGGGAACTAGCTACCTACTACATAATATGCTGGGCGTTAATTTATTGTATTGCTGTGAAGCGGATCTATGGTTATTCTAAGGTACGTTTTATTTATATTTTATGGAACATCTCATTAGGTCAGCGCCATTAGCGCGAATTTAGCGATGCGATTAGTTTAGGTTGCACGAAAATTTGCGGGCACAATGGGAAGAAACACCAAGAAAGATACAGATGAATAGTGCGAGAGACGATGTGTGTGAATTAAAATAACAAGAACAAAATTAAAAATGTTGATTACCTCGGATATGTAATCTGTACAACATTCTACTAGTCAAGCCCTTTCATTTGATATCTATCCATATTGAGGGAGTTGTGAAACAAGCTCAAAATTAAAAAAAAATACTTCCGACTACCCCGGATTTTTACCAGTAAAACCTTCTACTAGTCAAGCCCTTTCATTTGATACGGGAGTTGTGAAAAAATAAATATATTTCGCCATTTTGTGGTAGCGGCCATCTTGGATTTGAAATTTGTTATAGTGTATTAGTATTCTACTAGTCAAGTCCCTTTCATTTGATATTGAGGTAGGTTGTGAAGATATATTTTTTCCGCCATTTTGTGGAGGCAGCCATCTTGAATCGATATTAACGAAACATAGCTAAGAACATCCCCACGGAAACTAACCTTCAAATAAAAAAACTCATCAAAATCGGTCCATCCATTTGAGCTCTACGGTGCCACAGTCACACACCAAGATAGTTGCCATTTGTCGAATTTTCGTTGAACATAGCTAAGAACATTCCCGACTAATTAAAATTAAGCTTTCAAATGAAAACAAACAAAATCAAAATTGGTTCTTCTGTTCAGGGTTCAGGAGCTACGATGCCACAGACACACATAGACACGGCAAACTATAACTCCCAGTCGTTTTTGCGTCGAAGTTTAAAAATAACAGAAAAAAAGGATGTGTTTACTTTCAGCTCGTGTTGTTCAAAGATGTGTTTGCGTTTTTCACGCTGCTTTCGTGCGCCGCGGGTGCGACGCGGCTCGAAGGCGCTGGAGACATCTTCCGGCTCTGCGATTGGAGCACTGTCTTTGAAGGGTTCACGGTAAATCAAATTTTAGAAATATTCCCCATCTTAGTAATATTATAAAGGCGAAAGAATGTATGGGGTGTATGTTTGTTACTCTTTCACGCAAAACCACTGAACGGATTTTAGTGAAATTTTGTACATAGGGGAGGTCAGCTCAAAGCGGACACCTTAACTTTGACTTTAATAATAGATGACAAAACGAACGATATTCTCAAAGACTTTTTGATGAATAGATAGAGAGTTAATTATATTTTCACAACATGTAAGCCGAATCTCCAAATGTGCGTTTTAACAAAATGTTTTTTTAAAATTTGAAAAAGTTGTCCTAAATCCGCTTTGCCCAAGTGGTCGCCTAAAGCGGCCACAAGGAATGGGCAAAGTGGCCAGCACTATTTTTGACTTAATTAACAGGACATTCTTTGACTTTATGACAATAAAACATGACGATATACGAGACTGAGTACATTCTCTTTGGACTGAGTCCATGTACTTGAGTTGAAGTAGGTATTTTAAGGATTAGATACTTTAATAATAATAATCTCATTTCACAGCATTGACTAAAAACTAAAATAATAATCAACCACATTAAAAACATTCATTTCGGCGTCTACTTTACTTAACAATCAACAAATTTTGCGTTTTGTTTAAATCAATAGTCGGATTTAGGAGTACTTCTTCAGAATAAACAAGACCAGGTGACGAAGGTTTGTTGTCGATTAAAATAACAATTTGTGAGTTTTTTTAATACCTAATCAATAGTGTTGCTCGTCCATAATCCACAGTTTGGGGTTTCAGTTTGTGATTACGTAGGTAATCTCATCACTTATGATATCAATTGATCAAATCAAATGCTCAGATATTGCAGGTATGGCAAAGCGGACAGTGGCCACTTTGCCCGGACCGCTTTGCCTTTTCAGGCATTTTGTTTTCAACGTAAATTGCACCCACCATTTCTCTATTTTGAAAAGAAAGCAAAGCTACACGTCCGTTTGCAATGAAACAATTAATTATACAATTGAACCACAAACACTAAAATATTATAAGATTGGGCCAAATCAGCAAATATTGACCAGCCATTTTTTTAGTCGCACGGATAAAAATCATACTTGTCACACCATGGCTCTGCGCATGCTGCGAATACGGGAGCGCGGCGACCCGGTGCGGGGCAGGGGATCGTCAATGCGCCCCAAATGGCAAAGTCACGCTAAAATTCAAGATAACCGAGTTATAGACCATGGCCACTTTGCCTCCTATGGCCGCTTTGAGCTGACTTCCCCTACTTACATAAATAGTGGTCTGGAATAACAAGTAAACTATTTTATTTTTTATCTCGGTAAAATAACGAGATCGGAAACTCGCCCAGGAAAGACCGATGTCATATGCTAAGGCCAGGCACCATCAGAGCACAGAATGAGCAAGACATCATCATCATCAGCCTATTCTAGCCCACTGCTGGACATAGACCTCTCTTTGATACGCCACTTAGCCCTATCCTCGGCTTTTCTTCTCCAGTCCTAGGTGGCTGGAGAAGAAAGCAGGCTTGCACTTACATTCTAGGCAGGGGAGGACATCATCATCATCACA
Source organism: Ectropis grisescens (assembly GCA_017562165.1). NCBI lineage: Eukaryota > Metazoa > Arthropoda > Insecta > Lepidoptera > Geometridae > Ectropis > Ectropis grisescens. The sequence goes on along the minus strand of CM029777.1, from coordinate 8,543,945 downwards.
GGGCAAACTCATACTAAATGTCTACCAAGGCTCTAAAATGCTTGGCGCGGATGTCGATGTTCGCTATCAATTGTTTCAGATGTGGCGTGAAGCCATAGAGTACTCGCTGCTAGAGTTGTCACTCTGCCAAGGCTCGGCCAGTATGCTGGGGTCGCATGCGCCGCCGCGGCCGCCGCTCACCACTACCGCGCTCGGTTCACTGTTGGCGAGCAAAGTCGCGTGTCTCGCGAGTGCGGTGGTGCTAGGTTGCACGCACGCTGCTCTCGTCAGAGACTATGAAGGGGTAGATAATATTGCTACTGGTGAGTTTTTTGTATGAGTAACATCCTATTTTATGTAGTCCTAACACCTTTTAATATTAATGATAACTAAAAAAATCCATGCATTTAAAAAAAAAACAAAAAAATAAAAAATAACATAAGTTGCAATGGCTATGATGACCTAGAGCAGGGTTTCCCAAACTGTTTTTGTCTGCTGCCCACTTTTAGAATAAATTATTTTTAGCGACCCATTTTTTCTTATACTTAAACACCACGAAAACTTCAAAGTAAATAAATTAATTATTTTGAGCTATATTAGCGGATATTAAACATTAATTCTAAACGAGATTTTTACTATAACCCGCAAGACTTAACTTAAGACCTGACCCCAGTACCTAGGTAGTACACAACGGACTCCAAGCCTCTACACAACGCTCTCATTTTTTCTAGGTTCTTACCCTTTAGGCTTGGAGCGCCTACAAGGGAGCGTTATCGCCCACTTTACGAAAGGCTGACCTAGAGAGTATCAGAAAGTAGCCTTAGCTACGGCCAATCCAAATCTGTATCCGTCTCAGACTCGGTTATATTGATTGTTGCAGGGTCATCAGCGGCGATGATTTTGTGGGCGGATTTCGTAGCGCGAGTACCAGGCAGTCAGTTCTGGTCTGCGCTGGTCTTTTTCACGCTCTTTGTGCTTTCTCTCTCTACAGCTGTAAGTAAAAGAAACGACTCTTGATACTTAACAGGTAAGGAATGTATACTTAGAAGGCACTCCGTTCCATCACGATTAGATCCTGATTCGAATGTATCGGTCCAGGAACAAATTTTGAAGTTAACCTGTTTTAAGCGACGCTTCGTCTACAAAAGTGATCAGAAATCGCTTTTGTTTCAGTTTTTGGTATATTTACCATATTGAAATATAAATACTGCTCTAATATACGTCCCTTAATTGGTATTCAAAGTCGCAAACAAACGATCCTTTTCCCATACCTACTGAGTATTTACGTAGGTATCTATCTCAGAATAACAAGATGCTTTCTTGGCTTTTCTGATTTTCGAGAACTAAGATCGAAAAAGTACTTTGTTAGCGAGTATCATTCGCTGATGTCGTGTTTTAGGCGATTCTGGTTCAAACAATGATGTCGACGTTCACCGGTCGCGCCATGAGGAAGATCAGGTGGGCTTTCCTCATCCTCCTCTGTCTGCTGTTCTGTTTGATTGGGACCATCACTCTGTGCACCCAGGTAATCAAAATTTTACTGTACTGGTTTTTTAAACAAAATATAGAAACCAACTGTGGGTGGAGAATAGATAATATGTACAAACCTATCTATGGCACATATTCTAAACCAGCCTTTCCCAAAGTGGGCTATAACGCCCCTAGTGGACGCTGCAGGCTTAAATGTAAGAGACCCAGAAAACCTTGGAGTCCGTTTTGTACTCGAGTCTCGTTTAGAATGAATGTTTAATATCTGTTAATATAGCTCACAATAATTATTTAGTATAGTTTGAAGTTATACCTGGTAGTTTTTAAGTATGTGAAAAAATGAGGGCGCTAAGAAATAATTCATTCTCGAAGTGGGCAGCAGACAAAATAAGTTTGGGAACCCCTGTTCTAGACCTAGAAATTCGTTTTTAAATAAGAGAAGACACTTGATTCACTTGACGACGTTACGCAGTGAAACGATTTCACTGCGATATCACCAAAGCTGTAGAGATAAGTGTATGGAATTCGGGAATATTTTTTGACGTGACAACGTCTTATAAATTGGTTTGCCGGGTGACACTTCAAGAAACTGCGTTACGCTCCGCTCACGTTATGCGCTCACAACGAGAGCGAGTGAGAGGCACGCGTCCCTTCCACTCGGGCATGGTTAGCCCGCCTAAGAGCGAGAGAGACAGACATAAACAGTGAAAGGCACGCGTCCCTTCCGTAAAATTATTTTACCACTCAAAGTCGTTGTCACGTAAAACTTTCGCCCGTATACCGACTTTACAGGCAACCAATTTTTTTGAAGTGAAAACTTCTTTTGACCCATCAAATACAGATTTTCCGTGGGCTTTGGATTGAGCTCAAGCATCACGTTCGTAAATGAAAGAAACCTTCGGGTGGACTCAGATGATCTACTTAGATGGCCATGGTTATGTCCACGCCCTCCGGTTTCACCGACGTAGTTTCCAAAGTGAGCTGTCAAATTCTGAGTTATTAGTTTTTTCTTTTATCGGCAGGCTGTATGACTGCCAATTTTTTTTCGCAATGGCCATAGTAGCATGATACCAAAAATATCTAGTCAAACCAAATTCACCAGTTAGTACCTATTACCGATTGCGTTCAATTTGTTTACATTCCAGGGAGGTCAATATATTCTTGATTTTCTCTTATCATGGGTGGTGACCCGACCACGGGTACCGATAGCCGCCGCTGTGGGGGCTGTCATAACCTATCTCTACGGTCAGACGGCCTTCTGCGAAGATGTCTATTTCACCGCGGGAGAGTATCCGAACGTCTTCATCAGGGTCAGCTGGGCGCTCTCACCTGTCTTACTTGTGGTAACTGGATAATACAAATTTAGTCTCCTAAGCCTAAATTTTGTACTAAATTTGCTCGTAACTTTCAGATGCTAGAGTTTTACTAAAACAGCCTTTGTCACCTGTATTGAAAGGTCAGACCACGTTCCTCAAAATGCATTGGGAGCATCTCGGCCTCTCATACAAATAATTTTAACAAAAAGAACCGACGTTCAACGCAAAACTTATAAAGTAAAAAAGTTTTCCTCGATTTCTCTAGGATGTCATCATCAGATCATGGTTTCCTCATCATGGTACCACCCTTGGAATATCTTCTTTACAACAAAAAAAGAATCATCAACATCGGTTCATAAACGACGAAGTTATCCGCGAACACACATAAAAAAAAACCTACACACGGTCGAATTGAGAAACCTCCTTTTTTGAAGTCGGTTAAAAATCTAATAAGACTCGAAAGATTTCAATTTTCAGAAAGAAAACCGAACAAATAATATTTTTTAAATTATTGTTTTTAAACTTTCGCGATTTGAGCATATAATGTTTGTACAGTACGGGACTTAATCACGAATATTTAATTGTTTAAATACCTCGAAGTTTCGGTAGCGTTACAACCGCCGTGGTCTCTTCTTCAGTCCCGCAATTATTTCAGTATTCTCGTGACCACGGCGGTTGTAACGCTGCCGAAACGTAGAGGTATTGAAACAATGAATTATTCGTGATTAAGCCCCGAAATAATATTTTAACTATTACAAATACGAAAGTGTGGGTGTGTGTTGCTCAATTACGGAAGAACGGCTGAAAGGATCTAGTTGAAATTTGGGACACCGATAGCTGATGGCCTGGAATATCACATAGCCACTTTTCATAGCGGGAAAATTACGGAAACAGGAACTACTACTCTTAATACTAATTTATGTTGCCAATGTAATCTATAACGGCCATGGCATAAAGCCCATATTTGAGTGATACTACAAAATGCTGACGCTGCTAGTACAAAATAATTTCTATTCTCAATTTCAGGCCATTTTCTTCACTGGTATAAGCCTTTGGCCTGATAGAAAAACGTTAGCCGGTTGGATGCTAGTAGCAGTGACTATCCTGCCTATCACAGTCGTCATGGCATTCTACTTGATCTTCAAATTCAGAGTCAGGGTATGTAAATATAGTGAACAAATTCAGTATGCTATACCAAGCTTAAAACCCTTTACACACGAGCGCTAAAATCAGAGGATATTACGTAAAAGTAGTGAGGAGGACCCTACATCGCACCATAATCACCAATCATATGGTGCGATGTAGGTTCCTCCCACTAATTGTACGTAATTTCCTCTGATTTTAGCGCTCGTGTGTAGAGGGTTTAACTCTCTAGAGGGTAATTACGAAGGTAACCCAACCTAACTGCACTATGAAAGCTGTCAAAAGGTCAACAACAGATTGAAAGGGCTTGGCATTTTGGGAGACTTTCTAGGTACCCTTTGCTTGCTAGGCCCATGCATGAACAATATTTACACCTGTGGCATTTTAAAAAATCCCAAATATTGTTTGTATTGGAATCATTTTTGTGCCTGTGTCTATGATTTGTATTTGTATATTTTAAATCCTCTTTCTAGGATTGGAAAGACCGACAGGCTAGACCGAAGCGTTACGAGGTGTATTTAAATCTAAAGTAACAAAATGTTTTCTTAGGATTGGTAACCGTGGTATATCCCAGACCATGAAACACGCTTAACATTGTTTATTCTTTTATCATTTATGACAAACTTATTTAAAGAAAAAATACTATTTTCTTTCGCTCAATACACTTCGGAGTTTGATGCCCGACGAGCGAGTAAGATAATGGCTTATTTATTAGGTACAAGCGCTCAATTGAAGACAGTATTGATATTATTTTTCAAAGAAACTTATACTCTCATTGCAGATATTACATTTTGCAATATCTTTTTATTATATATAGTACCTAATTTGGACAGTGATACCTTACATGCAATTTTAGAAAATTCCAGCTGCACATATTATTTCACATAATAATGCAATCTTCTGTTACAGAATATCTTGCAAAGCGAGAAGTGATTAAGAATTGACACCAAGTATTTTGAGTTTAATTGTTAACGCTAATAAAATCGTGCATTTTAAGTACTGCAGTTTCATTAAATGTCTAGAATTAATTAAGTATATTAGGTACATTCAGAATTTATACAAAAAAATATCATGAAACCGACATATTTCATGAGGTCATGGGTATGAGTCATGGTACCAATCCGCGCTGGGCCAGCATCGATTTATTGCCTTGACTTGCCTGTATTATGGCCTAGACTTTCTCCTTGCGAGAGAAGGCCCCGGAGTTCTAGCAGTGGATAAATTTTAGCGGTGTATCCTCCTATTTCTATTTTGTATTTCTATTGATAGAAATACTGGGCCTGATTAAGACTGATTGTCCCACTATTTCTATTGCTGTCCGCTGCGACAAAAAACACTGCATTAGCTCGTATGACTGCGTGCACTTAGAAACTATTTATTTATTTCCTCTTTAGATAAAACCTCTTGTTGTCTCATAGTTGTAATTAACTGTTATTGATTGATAGACAGCTGTCATAGCTATTATTGCTTTACGGGATAGGCGTTGGTTTTGAATTATTTAAATATTGTTAAATAATGGAGTTAATAAAAAGGGGGAAGGGTGTTATACTGTTGTACGAGGGTTATGAATACACTAGGCAGATAGTTTATAAGAATAACAATACGTTATGGAAATGCAATAAGCGCCACAAAACTAATTGTAAAGGTTCGATGACAGTGTCCCCGGTAAGTTTCCATCACTATAACAGAGGCTGTAAGTTGGCCATTTATTTTGTATAGGTACTGTATGTTTTATTAATATACTTATTTGAAATTTTATAGGATAACACTATAGTGAGAACCATTGAGCACTCTTCTCACTGTATTTCCGACAGCAACCAATCCGCGATCGAAGTTGCAATGAGTTGTAGTTTTGATCAAGCTGCAATGGGCAAAATAACAATACCTAAAGCTTTCAATAACGCTATAAATTCTTTAGTTGACAAAGGAATTCCATTACTTGGTAAACCATTGCCACAATACACCTCTAAAAAGTCTTCCATGTACAGACGTCGTAACAAAGTACTAAATATTAAAAAGGTGTGTTGCAAGACCGTTCAAGAAGTACAAATTCCAGTAATATTTGAAGACTTTGTTTTGCTGATTATCTTGACACTGATTTAAGAATAATAATATTTTGTCGTGAAAAAACTAGATGTGAATTAAAAAGCGGTAATTATTTCATTGACGGGACATTCTTTGCGTGTCCAGCACCATTTACACAATTATTGTCAATCCACGCTGATTTTGGCAGTGACTTGAATCAAAGCAAAGTGGTACCAGTGATTTATGCGCTTTTATCGAGTAAATCACGGAAAGCGTATTGCACTTTATTTTATCTTATTAAAAGATGGTTACCTGAATGGAGACCTGCTAAATTTACCGTTGATTTTGAAAGAGCTTTGATTTCTGCATTAACAACAAGTTTTCCTACGGTTCAAATAAAGGGCTGCTATTTTCATTTTGTGAAATCATTAGCTAAGAAAGCTAAATCTCTTGGCATGAATAAATCCATCCGCATGAAATTGATAATTCAACTTTCCTTCAGACTTCCACTTTTGCCCAAAATAAAATAAAGATGGATGGAATTATGTCTTAGCAGAGATGGGTGACAGTGAAGCCGAACATAAATTTAAAACTACATAGAGAACTACTGGATGAAAAATGATTTTCAAGGGTGTGGTGTGTTTTGAGAACGTCACCGCACTAATAATGCGGTGGAGTCTTGGAATAGGAAATTAAATAGACTGGTGCCAAAAAAATATTAATATTGTTCAACTTTTGCATATATTAAGAGATGGTGATAAATCAAACGAATACTATGTATCAAATAATTCCCGAAAACGAGTAATAGCCGAAGTGCAAAAAGATGAGATGATATTAGATGAACAAATGAAATTTCTCCAAGGCGATGTAACACCTGGACAATTTTTATTAAAGATGGTCCTTATTACATATGAGTCGTTCACGAACGAACGAATCAAATAACCCGGGTCGCGAGAATCATAAGAACCATTGGATCAGTAAGCTTAAAATGATTCGTTCGTTCGATTACAAGATCAGGTTACGCGTGAAGTTAAGGTCGAATAAGCCGACGAACGGCCCGAACCATGAGTTATTTGTTATTATCGTTTATCTTATCTATTGTATGCTGTTTATTTTTTGGAGTCCGAACTGTTCATGTTTCATTTTAATCTATCTCCATTCATTATAGCTACATAACATAAAACCAGTTTGCGTATGAAAAATCTTACTAAGATCAAAATCAGAATTAAATGGTTGCCAAACGATCGTCATGAATCCCGAAACGTAATTCATATTAACATAATTCATAAACTGTTATTAGTTTATGTTTATGAACCAATGGTGTGATTGAACGGTGAACGAAATGAAAAGCAACTGAACGAGTAGTTCTATTGATTAACATATGTAGAGATTTACTACGATAACATGACCCGCCCCTCCAGAATTCAAAACGTTTGAAAGTATTTGTGAAAGAATATACAACGCACCACCACGCATGTGTGCGTACTGCTACTGCAGACGAATAATTACAACTACATAGGTACAAACTCTTTCGTAAGGATGTGACTACACACATTAAAACAGTAATTTGGAGGGGCGGGCCATGTTACCGTAGTAAATCTCTAGCACTGGCTCAAAAATAAACAATGGTTCGTTTGAACGGGTCGAACGACCCGGGTCTTTTTATCTATGGTTCAGGTGCGATCCGGTTCTCTCAAATTGAACGAACGACACATTCTTAGTCCTTATATTTAAACTAAGCTGAAATTTGGAATGGAGATAGGTGTAAAACTGGAATAACACATAGACTACTTTTTATTCTGGTAGCATGTTTTATATAAAACCTTCATGTTGGAAATTTTGATACTGCTTGGTGGAATACAAAAATCGGTTACAGTCAGTTTCAAAAAATTTAAAACAACATGTTAAAATTTAAAATCTATAATCCAATAGGTACAATAAAAATCAATTTTGTATAATGGATGAAATTGTGAAAAAAATTTTTACAAAGACTCCAAAGACACTTTATGAAATAGCTTTATCGAATGTGTTAAACATTTTACATTCACAAATAGATGGAAACTTACAAAGTTATGAAAACTCGGTTTTGGAAAATGTAACAAGTCATACGACCATGTTTTTCAAGTATGTTGAAATTATTCTATTTCTAATATTATATCGTCTTGTTTACAGCTACTTAAAATACGATTATTGTTTTATAACCTTAAACTACCGACAACAATATGGGTTGATTTATTTTTAAAGTAATACCAGACGGAGTAATATCGTTAAGCGATGAAGAAATAATGCCAACGGAAAATGTGAGAATACAATCACAAACAATCATCCACACATCTGTGTAGTGACGAGGTGGCTTTGTGTGATTTATACTGTCGAGAATGTGGTGGAGAATTATTTAATAAAACTGCAGATTATTAAGTAAATTGTTCTTCATTTTTTTTAATACCGGGAAGTCATATTTCAATTTTAATCTATTCGATAAAAGTGGTACTTTTCAAATAATACAAATTCTTCTGCGTTTTTTTGTCGCAATAGAAATAATGGGATACAATTTTTATAAAATGTTAGTCCCACTATTTCCATTTTGTATTTCCATGGAAATAGTGGGATACACTCAATTTTAGTGAGCTGTTTATGTGCCAAAATCATTCAGATTTAAGTAAGTAGTGGGAGCGCAAGACCGTCACCTCACCAGTGGCTATGGTCAGCGGCCTGTTTTCACAGAACCTATGATAAGGCACGAGTGGGTTCGGACGCGGTCCTAAGGGGAGGGTCACAGGGACATGGAGAAAAATAGCACACGTATTTTTTTAAATTTGCATACATCTACACACATATGGTGTAATCGACGTAATTGAAATTTACGGTATTTTTATGTTGCGTTTGTTGAATAATTTGTGGCAAAAGATTGTGCTTTGTACAATAAAGTCGAATTTACTCGACATATTGTTATATGACAAACTAGCAGGACCTCGGTTTCATCAGAGTCGTTCCCGATGCCGTTTTTTGTGACACGCAGCTATTGGAACATGAAGAGTCCAAATCATTACCTAGCACTGCACAGTGCTCATCGCCCAGTGATCTAAGATGTTATAGGTATCTCTAAGCCCTGTAATTTATCTGGAAACATTGCCCTTCAAACAGGAACACAGTAATGTTTGGCGGTAGAATAACTGGCAATTATCTATCTTTCTAGGTGTCTATGTAATCGCAATAAAATTGTATCTTAAAGTTTTAGGGCAAATTGTTAATGTAGGTAGGTACCTATACTTAAGTACTACTTATCTTGTCCAAATTGCAAATTTGCCCGTAAAATCGCAAGAAAAAAAAATGATGCGATTTGTAGCTACGGTATCTGTTAGCACCTATTCCTAGAACAGAGGTAGTAGGATGAATAGAAATAACCAATTGATGATATTTAAATGTTATTTATTCTTAGTTTGTAGTCATATTTCTGATGGACCCCGAGAGGAGGGTGTTCTCTCATCACATTGTAAGACTCTAATGCCACTTTCGCAAATCCCTAGACGACAAAGAAAGAATGTGGCCAAGAAAACTCTGCGTCATCATATCACATACATATATAAATAAACCTTGGACTATAGTCATAATGGTCTAAGAGCGCGTGATCCCGAGACCTTCAAGTCTGTCAACGCATGCTCCCAATCCCAACATAGGTACCCCATTATGAAGGTTGGGTCATCCTGGCTTTGGCAGATAAACGATACTAAAGGTGTTTGAAATACCGATCTAAATTTGTCAATTATATAGTATTCTTGGTTTTAGGTAAACGTTTATACTAGGTATGGATCTAAATAAATATTCAATTTTAATGTTAGGGATTCCACGGAATCCCTAACATTAAAATTGAACCTAAACACACATTAAACACGACCCAGGGAATCAGTGAAAGTAAGTCCTTTATCCTTTTTTAATCGATTCAATTATGGCAGCTGGCTGATAGATGCCTCCACTATCTATCCGATTTATTGGGTTAGCGCAGCGGGCGCAAGACTTAAAGAAAACCTAATTCTAGCTATACCGATTTACATTTTGCTATTTAGTAGCATGGAATGAAACCTGGATCGCGTTACGACTGCTAGCACGAAGGCTAGCGCCGGGAGACGGAGTGTTTGGCACTTGGTGGCTATCGGAATGGAAAAGATGCTTCCTGGTATTGGCCGCGTACCTATGCCGCGTCGTATCTCGTATCACACGTCGTATCGTCGGCGTCGTGGTCGTCGCATGGGTTGCCAGATCTCTTCTGAGAAACATCGTTCTCGGTGTTGTCATCTATGGTCTAGTCTTGGCTTGGTCCAGCCTGCGGCTCGGATGCTGCTGGAGTTTGCTCCTTGACACCTGATAAACGACACCATCATGTTAGATTAAAATATTATTAGAAATTTTATTAAAAATAATAGTAGGATGAAACCCATTAGAAAAGGAGGAGAATATTATAAAAATGAAAGGAAAAATAATTTACGGGCGATCTAAGGATCTAAGTAAGGGGTTGGGAGTGAGTTTTTAAGGGTAAAAAACGGATTTTCTCGATTTCCGCCAAAACTAAAAGTCCTATGGAAAAAAGTCAAATGGCAAAGTTGTAGGTAATAAAAAGATCTAAAACTTTTGGATTGACACTTTTTAAGGCTCCGTAGCCAAATGGCAAAATACGGGACCCTTACAGATTCGTCATGTCTGTCTGTCTGTCCGTTTGTCCGTCCGTAGGTATGTCACAGTCACTTTTCTCCGAAACTATAAAAGCTATAACTATTGAAACTTGGTAAGTACCTAGATGTAATCTGTAAACCGCATAAAAATTTTGTTACAAAAAAATTGAAAATAAAAACAAAAAAAGTTAGGGGTGTCCCCCCATGCATAGAACTGAAACTAAACATTTTTTGTATCAATACCATACGTGTGGGTTATCTATGGATAGGTCATCAAAAATGACGACCTATCCATAGATAACCCCCTCCCCCCATGTAACTTCTAAAATAAGAGAATGACAAAAATTAAAAAAGTGTATGATGTACGTTACCAAGTAAACTATCAACGAAAATTGGTTTGAATGATATCTAGTATTATAAGTAGTTTTATTTTAATACGTCATAAATTGATTATTGTTAAAACACTGATTAAAGTAACAACGAAGTACTAACAAGAATTTTTGTATTATGTTACTTGGTGGTACGGAAGCCTTCATGGGCGAGCCCGACTCACACTTGACCACTTTTATTTCATATAACCTCAAAATTTATGTAAAATATTCAAAAAAACAAGTTTTTGGTTTTTAATTTTTATCTTTTCCAAAAAAGTTTTTTTTTACGAAATTTGGTAAAAACTTTCCTTATTATGTCCCAAATACCTACGCTGTAATTTATTTGATTAGAAATATTTATTTTGGCACCTTATTTTGAATGAATATCGAAAAAGCTTTCTCAAAATATTGTAGATGTCTTATTAAATATTAATTTTATTAACTTATTTGTTTGTTGATCATAGTAGTATATTTTGATTTGCAATATTTTTTTTATCAATGTAACATGTAATCTTACGTTTTCAGTAATTAAAGTGTAAATAGCTTTGTATAAATAATAAAAAATTGTATAATAATAAAAAATCGAAAAGTTTTTTGATTTTGCATTTTTTTGAAGATTTTCTACAGTTACATTTTTTTTCACCATCTGAAAGTAGAGATTTCGACGAACAGAATACATACCGACTTTTGGAAAAAATACTTTTTAGGGTGCTTTTTCGATATTAATTCAAAATAAGGTGCAAAAATAAATTAATATTTCTTTATAATCAAATAAATTACAGCGTATTTAGGACATAAAAAAGTTTTCACCAAGTTTCATGAAAAAAAACTTATTTGAAAAAGATAAAAGTAAAAAACAAAAACTTGGTTTTTTGAATTTTTCACATAAATTTTGAGGTTACATGAAAAAAGTGTCCATACAAAAGTCTTAGATCTTTTTATTACCTACAACTTTGCCATCTGACTTTTTTCTATAGGACTTTTAGTTTTGCTGGAAATAGAGAAAACCCAACCCCTTCCCGACCTCAGATCGCCGATATTAGACAGACAGACAGACGATATTAACGTCAATGACAGATGGCCATAAAAGACAGAAACGCGGCAGTAGTGGAGGTTCTGCGCCGGGAGGAGGCGGCCGGGAGGAGGCGGCTTAGCAATGTCAAAAGTCGAACGAGTCGATCGGAATCCCAACCGGTAGTCACGGACCCCAGAGTCTGTGGAGCGGCAAAATAATAACAAAAAAAAAAGAGCTCATATCGCCCGTAAATTATTTTTCCTTTCATTTTTATAATATTCTCCTCCTTTTCTAATGGGTTTCATCCTATTATTATTTTCTTTCACTTTTTATTATTTTCAAAGGCTTCTACCCTGGTCTATTTACGGGGGTTGCGAAATGGGGCTGGGTTTGTTGACTCTTGTTACTTTGTATTGTACGAGTAATTGGACACACGCGGCGGTAATCCGCAAATGATGGCTCGTCGGATACGTGCCATCCCTCAATTTGGCTGACTGCCGCGTTGGGTGTCAGGGTGATATCTATGATGATTTGGTACCTTGAGCTTACAAATATAGGCCCCGTACCTACCTGTATTCGTAATATTTAGATTTATTTGAAACGTATTCGGCTAAAGATTCACTCCTTTTGTTGGAGACTCACCCCTTTTGTTGGTGTTCTTAAGTACTTCCTCACAAAAAGTGATGAGCATTGCAGTCAGCAGATACGATGACGTCCCAGTCCTGTGCTTCGCAGTGTTGCACTAGTTCTGCCAGTTCTTTCGGAGGAAAATCACCTTCGCCCGGCAGGTGCGTCGATGCTAGCACTAGGACAGTTTGTTTCTCCGTAATGCGTCTCGCTGCGGTTAGGTCTCTAGAACAGAATTGGTTAAGCAAAGTAGCTGCCATTGATTTAGGCATAAAAATGCAGGTTCTTAGATTTTCAACAGTAGTGTCCACCATTAACTTACCGCCGATGTTATTTTTTAGACCGCAGTTTCTGTTGTTTCTGATCCAAAGCAACGGTCTTGTTGTTTGTCTCCCGCACTCGGCGTAAGGTAGCTGCGTGATTGGTTTGGATAAAATCTTCGTCACTGCAGCACCCCTCAATTTGTATCGGTTGGACTGCTACCGCCTCGCTCTCCCTTTCTTTGGGAGCAGAGGCGGATGGTTCTAGAGTCTAAGACTCCTTTGCCATAGTCTCACACGCTGTGGTGGTCGTTTCGGTTTTTTTCACGGCCGTTGTTGCTTCTTCTGAGGAGAAGAAGTGAATGTGCTCACTTCCTGACATGTGGGCTACCCGGCGGTCTCTATCGAGAATGGTCTGCTTTTGATCCTCCGGTATTCCCAGGATAAGGTGCACCACCTTTTCCCTGGAACCTGTGGTATCATATGGTTTTTCGTCTACCGTCATATCGTGGCACTGCCATGATTCTACGTTGTACCACGGGTTTTGGGCACAAAGAACTCGATGCAATGTGGTAGCGTCTGTGATACGGGTATGAATCAGTAGCCCTGCTTTGAGCCTTTTCTTCATCTCAGACTGTTTAACGACTGCTAGAGTTGTATTGGGTATGGGTGACTCTATATGTTTGACTGCCTCCTGGAGCCAGCTGAGCGTACTCGCGTCTTCGCACCACATCGCTAATGCCCCGTCCATCAGGAAGGTTTGTCCGCGGAATGATGGTGCGAGCGTACTCGAAGAGGATGGGGACAGTATGGCTTGTAGGATGCTGTCATCGACAGCCTCCTTAACTATTTCTGCCTGGGTTTGCGAGAGATCTCTCAGCGGGACGGTGATAATCGCTACCTTAAGGTGCGATTGAGTCGCGTCTGCGTAACTCTCTGGCCGTTTGGTGTTTGGCTCGGTCTTCGCGCGTTTGGTTTCCTCCCTGGGAGATTGGGTCTCGTCCAGACGAGTGCGCTTCGATGAAGCTCTTTCATCCGGCCGATTCCCTTTTGTGGGATATTCCTTTTCAGGAATGGGAGCTGTCGCAGCGGGCCGTCTACCATGAGAGCCTCTCGGATCCCGTTGCTTCTTCAGCTGGTTGGGTGGTGGTGGTGGTGGCGCTGGTGATAGTATTGGTGGTGGTCGTGGTGATAGTATTGATGGTAGTACCTCCCCTGTGAAGGTGGACGGTGCTGGCATGCGCTGCGTTTCCGCTGCTGCAGTGTCTGTACCGGTGTTTGGTGTTTTAGACCGAAGAGCTTCATTTTTCGCGCGCCTGTTTTGGCGTCTACGTTGTGATTTGCCCTTCAGCCCTGTTTCTTTAGTGTCAGCCTTTGAGTGCATGTTCTCCCTTTTGCAAGGGCGCCCGTGAGCAGTTACAGTCCACTGCGACTCAAAGGTGGTTATCGGGGTTGTTGCCATGGCCTTTAGTAGGCCCGTCAAATCCAAGCTGGAGCCTGGTTGTGCGCACAATTTGCCCTCCCCAGAATACGAGGGGCAGACCGAGCTAGGCTCGGTGAGGGATTCTCCACTAGTGAAACTAGTGGTACCCTCCTGGGGTACGTGTATTTTTTCTTGTGCCGACATTTTTGGGGTTGTTGAGCTGGTGGTAATACTCACACACTACTCGCCCTTGGTAGTTGTGGTACGGTCTTTTAGGGGATATTTAGTCACCCGGGGCCTTGTGAGCCGGAGTTGTGGTTTTGCGCCGCCACGGTTCGGCTCTGCGGAAAAGGGATCGTAAAGAGGTAGCAAATTGGGGAAGGACTTGAGGTAGAGTTTGGGAAGTCGGGGTAAGGAGGTTCCGAAAATGTGTAGTGATTGGGAAAGATGGAAATGGGAAAGATAAGAAAAAATCTGTTTTGGGGATTAGGTAAGTGAGCTGGGGATAAGAGTAGGGTACGGGAGTCGGGATAGTGTAAGGGAGTTGAAACATGGTGACGGAGTTTGGGATAAGGTAGGGAAGTTTTGTACGGCCAGAGGTTTTTGTTATACCAATTACAGAGGGTAATTGGTCAAGTAACGGGCGGCAACCTCGAGAAGGATAGTCCACTGGCCTTGTTTAGGGGATCTCTGCGACCTGCGCTACTCCGTAAACCGTTCGCCAAACTCAGCATCGGACAGATACTGAGGATAGGGGAATGATCAACCAAACTAGGTTTGGTTGATCATCCCCCGCCCTTGCACGCCCGTGCGTTTCCGTTGCTGCGGTGCCTTTACTGGTGTTTAGTGTTCTAATCTAAAGTGCCTCCCTTTTCGCGCGCCTGTTTTGTGGCGTCTGCGTGTCTGCGTTGTGGTTTGCTCTTCAGCTCTTTTTCTTTGGTTTGACCTTTGAGTGCGTGGACTCCCTTTTGCAAGGGCACCCTTAAGCAGATACAGTTCACTGCGACTCAAAGGTGGCTTTCTTATCAAGTAGCATGGCTTTCAAGAGGCCTGATAAATCCTGACTGGAGACTGGTTGAGCGCACAATTTGCCCTCCCCAGAATACGAGGGGCAGACCGATCTAGGCTCGGTGAGGGATGTTCCACTAGTGGAATAGGGATGTTAACAACTTTTCGGAACTGCTTTTATTTTGAAGATTGACGCATGTTTACCGTAATAAATAACATTTTATTTCAAAATATTTGTATTTTCGATGAGTAAATATGCAATATTAGACTAATTTTGAATTTTACCGCTAAAACACTAACGACTGACATGACGTCACTAGTCGCAAAACATTGGTTGCGATTCATGACTGTATGTCCAGTTTATGTGTTTTTTTATAATTACTTGAATACAAACAATCAAAATTGTCGTCGCTAAGATCGCAAACTATAATAAAAATGCAGAAAAGTAAACAGTTTAGTCAGTTTTCGATAGCTTGTTTTGCGACAAGTGACGTAATAACTCATATTGGTGTTTCCAGTCACGTGACAACAGATTAAAAATATAGCATTTATAACAAATTTATTACGTAATATTAAATTATAAAAATGTGTTTTTCGATATTCTATTAATACAAACTATCATAAAATCAAAATTAAACATTAATTTGTGATTAGTGTTAACATCCCTATTAATGGTAGCTAAATGTTCTTTCCTTGTGCTGTGTTCGGGTTGTTGAGCTGGCGGTATACTCACACACTATCCGCCTTTGATAGGTATGGTAAGGTCTTTTGGGGATATTTGGTGGGCTTTGTTGGTCAGAATTGTGGTTTTACGCCGTCACGATATAAATAAATAAATAAACATTGGTGGATAATTCACATACAACACCATCTGACCCTAAACTAAGCAAAGCTTGTACGATGGCGCCCAGATAGCTGATTTAATAATTATAATATAGTTGTAATATACATACTTATTATACATAGAAACACCCAGACACAGTGCAAATATTGGAATTCGTCACACAAATATTAGCACTGGGTGAGAATCGAACCCGAATCGAAAACGACCATTGCCTTCGCAGGCAGAGTTACTACCCACTAAGCCACCGAGGCCAGTCTCTATGACTACGATATGGCTCTAATTTCGAATAGTACCTAGTACATACGCTATTTTTTACCTCGAGAAAACAACTAGAAGGGCGAATACTTATATAACATAAGGCAAGATTCTGCAACAGACGCATATAAACAACTTACATAGAGACATACTCTTATACACTCACGTGCCATCACCCTCATACACACACACACCCCATACATACGCACTCAAATACACCCTCTCCCTAACACACTCGTACACATACATATTATTACATAAGTTGCATGTTTTTGTAGTTTTAATATGAGATATGTAAAAATGGAAGAGACTAGATTCTGCAACACAGGCATTGCCTAGTGCAGTCTCTAGGGTACGCCACAAAAATATTTTTCTTTTTTGTCATTTTGTATTTAGAAGAATATTATGTTCATATGTACTTGTAACCTAATAAATAAATAAATAAAATTGTAAATACTTCAGTAAAATCATAGAGAGTTACTAGTACCTAAAGTCTTTTACTCGTTGTATTGGAATGGGTGTTGGTATGGTTCAATTAGTTACGGCTGGTCTAGTCAGGAGAACGGCGCCTGCCGATCCGGAGACTCCGGGTTCAAACCCCACGCGCACCACTGTCTTTTCGAAGTCATGTGCGTAATGCCGCTAACTTAAAACGGTGAAGGAAAACATCGTGAGGAAACCGACATGTACCTAGAACTTTTCGAAGTCATGTGTCATCCACCAACCCGCACTGGGCCAGCGTGGTGGATTATGGCCTTAACTCTCTCCTCGCGAGAGAAGGCTCGAGTCCCAGCAGTGGGAACATTTAGTGTGCTGTTGATGTTGATGGTTCAATCGCAATAGCTCCATTGCTTTGTTCCATGATTGAACTACTGCGAATGTTTTTTCGATAGTTCCATTTATGCATAAAGATGGATAAACTGCGAATACTCAAATTAGAATTCCCGTTTGTACCATTATGTAAATTATACATAAATAGGTAAAAAGAAGCATTCAACTTCAGAAATACCTCAGCACATTATAGTACTGGATATTGAGAGAGTGAGATGGGGCATTGGTAAGGGTGGAGCCAACGTCTTGTTCTTATTTTTGAAATTGTTAAGGCCCGTTCATATTGAATACCTACATCTAAAATTTACTGTAGATAAAATTAAATTAGTAAGTACTTTAACTACTGATCTTAACGTAGGTAATACTTGCCAAATTTTTTTTTGCCAGTTTCAGATCCCATTATCAAGATGCAATTTTATTGGCATAAATACCTACGAATGTAAAAAATAGGTACGAGAACTTCAAACAATAACATTCAAATTTAAAATTCACTTACCTAGTATATAAATAATAATTAAAGATCGCTCACGCTTCTCGATTTGGTGTCACCTTAGTCCGGCTCTGTTTACGCTGCAATTATGATCCCAGGGCGTCTACTCTCTTTCTCCGCATCCGCACTTCGCAAACGGCCGTAAACGAAAACGAAATATTGCCTGTAACCTTACTCTATTTCTCTTGCGGATCGGGCTACGGACTTTCAAATCCATAGAGTCTCATCGTGAACGATGTAATTGAATGAAAAACAAAAGGTTCCACAGACTAAGTAGAGAGGTTATTTTCATTGCCATTGCGGTAATTTACGGTTTTTTCTTTAACATCATATTTATGATCCGTTATGCCGTATTTTTTAAATTTAACTAAAAAATACGATATCTGATCTATTTGTTTTAAAATTATAGCAATTGGTTCAATGAAACGAGTGCAAATCATATTATTTACGCAATTAGAATCGAGGCACTAGAATAGACCTTATTATGCGGCTAAATATAGGAGTTATACAGCAAGCACTCGTTTGGACTACAACTTGTGACAGTCAAACATATCCGCTTAATACTTAAAACTCATATTGGCATTGACGTTTTGTCGAGGGACAGTAAATCTAGTGTTGCCCTTCGTACAATTTAAGTCGTACTTATACGGTTTTTTTTACCTCATGTACGATCGAGAAGTCGAAATCGTACGCATATGACCTTTTGAAAGGAATCTTGCGAATTACTTAAATAAATAACAGTATGATTATATTTTTAAATTATTTTTTGGTGTAAAAACAAGCAGAAAAGTTGAACGAACTTGAAATTCTTCAATGTATTTTCTTTATATATCCAGTTTATCCTGTGGTATTAGCCTCTCAATGTGGCCCACTTCAAATTGGAAATCCTCTCACAATCAATATTTTTATGTCATTTTAAACCAATCGATTACACTACGTACGTAAGGCGCTGAGAACTTTGTTATATTTTAATTTCTTTCATGTAGCTTGATAAATAATTGTATTATCACTAGCATTATTATTAGTCTTACTAGCATCATTATTACTAGCAGCACCCCGTGGTTTTCCCATGTAGATCTCTTCTCCTTCATATTCCCGTTATAAAAAAAACTATTTTTAATCTTCCTTAATCATATCGTAACATCTGAACGGCTGAGCTGAAATTTGAAACACATTATTTTAGATTACAATCTGGACTATTACACAGGCTACTCTTCATTCTGAGAAAATAATGGAAACGGCTACTACGCAGGTAAAACCCCAGGGCGCTGCTAGTTTATTATATTAATAATATACGTATTGGTGTGCTTAATTCCTAGGTTTTATTATAAAGTTTGCCATATTTTTGTGTTTAAACGGTTTAAAAGAGCCGCCGTAAAATAATGACAGTTTCTCTTGTATGACGAGGTAAAATAAAACTTTTTACAGTGAAAACTTTATTTGGGGCGCCTAGATAGATTTTTCGTGGGCTGTGAATTGAATTCTAGCGTCACGCTCGGGTAAGATAAGAAATTTTCGGGTGAACTCAGATGCTTCAGCGAGAATTAAAATATAGTGAACAAGTGCGTCAGACGGAGAAAATGATTTGGTCAACTGCTCGTCGCTGTTATGTCCTTGTGTTTATTACATTATTCATGTTATTTTTTCGCATCATTAACTTCTAGGTACTAATTACTACCACATTAATTGAACCTGTCACGAAATATTAAATTTGCATTTCACAACCATTGCAAAAAAGTTTTGGTTGTAATATTAATTTCTGTTTTATCACAACACGTAAGCACACAATATGACACCTAGGTATTTTCATCGCAGTACTTACACGTACACTATAACACAACATAATTATCGAGCCTATTGCGGAAGACCATCGTCAGCGACAAAATGTAGGGTATTTCACTTTTTTATCGTAACGTTCAGCTAAAACCAACAAACTGATAACCACAAAATTAACAAAAACTGTAAATAATGTGAAAACCATTGAATCATTTCCAATCTGAGGTGGGATGAAAGTTACATAATTATTATTACAAATATATTTTATGCCCGAGCGCAAAGATAAGATACGATAAGAGAGATAAGAAAACTCTTTATTAAAAGCCATAATACAAAAAAAAAACAATTAACCAAATATAAAAAAATACATTTCGATTGGCAGCCTTATCGCTTAGAGCGATCTTCCAGGCAACCGTGCACGGATTAGAAATAAAAGATAGTAACATGGCCCGTTTAATTAATACATTTCATTTATCAACACCATTATGAGTACTCACAACAGAAAATAAATAATAACATACTACATATTTACAACATAAATAAACTTACACATACTAATTGAAATATAATAATAATACACATTAACCTAATATGTTATATAATAATATACCACATATACATACATGAAATAAAAATCATAAATGTACCAATGAATCAATCGATGTACTTAACTAGACCACCAAAATTGGTAATCATTTACCTAATTAACATATTTTATCCATAATATTGGAAGACCTAGTCTTGAATTCACACTATTGTTCAAGTTTATGGTACGGATTTTGAAAAATAAAGGTGGCAACACTACGATACGAGATACTATCGAAATCGAAAGTTCTAATTCAAAACATTATTACATTTTTACATTACATACAAACAAGTTAAAACAAAAAAAGCCTTGCAAGTATTTCGTGCAGTTTTCGTTATTTTTCTTAATATAAACATGTGTTTATGCATAAAATTGCTGTATAAAAGTGATGGGAGATGGATTTGGTGAATGGCAAACCGGACCCAGATTTCAGACTTTCCGAGTTATAAATAGGTGGTTCGAGTGCAAGCTTTGTGTGAATGATACATGCATATTTTCATTACAACATGGATGAAGCCATTGGGCTGAGCCACTATTATAATTATGCATTATTTCTAACGTACAAATATTCTATTACATTCAGCACCGGCAGCTTGAGCTGTTACCTATTGATCAACAAACACGGACCACTCTTGCAGTCCGACTGCAAGATGAAATTTCACAGTGCTGTTAACTATCCGAAGCAGATGCAACTGCTTGAGTGGTTTGTGTGTGTACATACATACCTACCTAGTGCACTATGCAGTTATAGCATGAAGCAGTCGATGCTGACTGCTTCAAGATGCCGTGTACGACCAGCCTAAGAGATATATTATGTACCTACAAAATTGAATTAGAGTGTTAAACCTACTTGGTCAAAACCAATACTCAGATACAAAGTTTGTTAGTAACTTGTCATAATGATGATTTAAATTAGAATATTCATTGTTCTTTTACAGACCCACAATCCATTGCAGAGGGCTGTGTGCTGCGGGCTGTCCGACTAGAAGTAGTTGAGAGAGAGAGAGGGAACACTGAATTTCCTGGCGACACTACTACTCTACATGTGTGGGGTTTTCAAAGAATATTCTAGAAGATGTACTTAATAAGTTTTAATATACTTTCTAGATAAAATGGTATTTTATTTAATTTCCTAGATAAAATGTTATTTTAAAGTAAACAAAAACCCCTAACACTAATTTCCAAATGGCTGGATGGATTTTATGATATTTGGATAAGATAACTCTACAAGTTACATATTTGTATACTATTATAGGTTTACAGTTGCAGTAAGTTTTTTCAGAGAAGATTGAAAGCAGCTGGAATTGACCTGTGTTTTTTAAATCTAAGTGTGAAATTTAAATTATTGTAAAATTTATTCCAGCTATAAAGGCTTAATAATAATAGGTTTACAGTTGACCACCATTTGAGCATTTGACTGATGTTAAACGACGATAGTCTATGGTGGAGCGTGCTAACCCAGAAGAAAACACTTCACTTTTGATTTGTAGATATCTACAAAAGCTTATTTTGAAATAGCTGGAATGATTTTAGTAAAATGGTCATGAAAACTACAATGAAATTTGAAATAAATCATTATATTGCATTATCATATGGGAGAAGGCCTATACCCGAAAGGGGTCCTTAGCATAAACAAACCTTATTTGTATATACTATGTTAAATGTAAAAAAGGAAACAATAAAGGCTTATTATTATTATTGCATTATCATTGCACACAATGAGGTACATCAAAATTGGCTTACTTTGATAGTTATGACACTAAAGAGAGCTTGACACATACATTTATAAAATCCCTCTTTTTTCCGGTGGGTTTATCATACTTAAAGTTAGAAGCAGACTCGATTCTGTGATGCAGGCATTTTCCCAGGCATAAACAACCCACTAAATGTTTCCACAGCTAGGACTCGAGGCCTTCTACTTCAAGGGTAGAGCCCCTTGCGAGAGAAGGCCATAATCCACCACGCTAGCCCAGTTCGGATTGGTGGATGACACATTCAAATGATTTTAAAGTCAAAGTACTTTATTCATAAATGTACAATTTACACGTCAATTAATAAAAACCAAAAAAAGAAAGAGCATACAAAATTGTACACATTTTCAAAGTTTGAAATGACTACTTTTCTGTATTATAATAATTGTTGTATAGAAAACATTTTTAGGTAAATGTTGGTTTCTTCACATTGACCTTCACCATTTTAAGTTAGGGGTATTCAAGGGTGTCGCCAGCTAGCTAAGAGGAAGGCAATGGGTCAATATTATGGAGTTGACGGCATGAAGTGTTACATTTTGGAAGTCTTTGCCTCGATGACAATTGCAACAAGTATTAGTTCTAGTATCAATGTATAAAACTTCACAAGCCCTCGACAGCATAACAACTAAATCAAACTTTTAAACAAAGCAATAATTATTTATTCAAAAATAATATTCAATTAACACATAACTTTCAGGGATTTTTAAAAAACTTTCAACCACTTTATCATTAAAATTATTTAGGTTTTTATTTATTATAGCTCTGTGTACACTTATCTTGGCCCATGGACCATAAGGCGATCTTCTGCTATGGTGCTTCTTAGCCATGTTTTTAGTCTTCTAAGGCTGCTAAAGGATTGCTGTACTGTACAGATGGTAAAGCGATCAAAATTTTCAATGTGTTTTCCGTTTATGGTGCGCGTGGTTTTGAACCCATGGTCTCCGGACTCCGGATTAACAGTCGCAGTCTCCCATCTAGACCAGCCGTAACTTTCTAGGTTTATAGGCACAACAAAGTCGTCAAACAATTCCCGGCTAAACATATAATTTCCTACAAATTCTAAGTCGGAAATTTGAATTATGTTAAGATCACTGCGCAGGCGACACCGGCTCTTTCTACGCTCCAAACGGTCTTCACGTACAGCAGCATCAAGAAACATCACTTTTACAACCATATTATGTTATATTTTCCCAAAAAAAATCTAAATCCGCAAATCAAAAAGTAACACTTTTGTTGTCGTTGATTTTGAGGTTAAAACTAAGAAAATTGATCTGTCAAATTAGAATCTTCGTTGCGACTTTCGTGAATTAGAGTAGGCTTAGAACATGTAACGGTCAAAAAATGTTCGGTCGGGCTAAACGACGGAACGAAAAAGAATGGGAGTAAGAATGTCGCGAAAATTAGGTCGAAATTTCGTTTTCGATAGAAAGAGAGTAGACCTCCAGGGCGTCTACTCTCTTTCTCCGCATCCGCACTTCGCAAACGGCCGTAAACGAAAACGAAATATTGCCTGTAACCTTACTCTATTTCTCTTGCGGATCGGGCTACGGACTTTCAAATCCATAGAGTCTCATCGTGAACGATGTAATTGAATGAAAAACAAAAGGTTCCACAGATTAAGTAGAGAGGTTATTTTCATTGCCATTGCGGTAATTTACGGTTTTTTTCTTTAACATCATATTTATGATCCGTTATGCCGTATTTTTTAAATTTAACTATAAAATACGATATCTGCTCTATTTGTTTTAAAATTATAGCAATTGGTTCAATGAAACGAGTGCAAATCATATTATTTACGCAATTAGAATCGAGGCACTAGAATAGACCTTATTATGCGGCTAAATATAGGAGTTATACAGCAAGCACTCGTTTGGACTACAACTTGTGACAGTCAAACATATCCGCATAATACTTAAAACTCATATTGGCATTGACGTTTTGTCGAGGGACAGTAAATCTAGTGTTGCCCTTCGTACAATTTAAGTCGTACTTATACGGCTTTTTTTACCTCATGTACGATCGAGAAGTCGAAATCGTACGCATATGACCTTTTGAAAGGAATCTTGCGAATTACTTAAATAAATAACAGTATGATTATATTTTTAAATTATTTTTTTGGTGTAAAAAAACAAGCAGAAAAGTTGAACGAACTTGAAATTCTTCAATGTATTTTCGGCCGAGCTGAAATTTGAAACACATTATTTTAGATTACAATCTGGACTATTACACAGGCTACTCTTCATTCTGAGAAAATAATGGAAACGGCAACTACGCAGGTAAAACCCCAGGGCGCTGCTTGATAATTATTATATTAATAATATACGTATTGGTGCACTTAATTCCTAGGTTTTATTATAAAGTTTGCCATATTTTTGTGTTTAAACGGTTTAAAAGAGCCGCCGTAAAATAATGACAGTTTCTCTTGTATGACGAGGTAAAATAAAACTTTTACAGTGAAAACTTCATTTGGGGCGCCTAGATAGATTTTTCGTGGGCTGTGAATTGAATTATAGCGTCACGCTCGGGTAAGATAAGAAATTTTCGGGTGAACTCAGATACTCCAGCGAGAATTAAAATATAGTGAACAAGTGCGTCAGACGGAGAAAATGATATGGTCAACTGCTCGTCGCTGTTATGTCCTTGTGTTTATTACATTATTCATGTTATTTTGTCGCAACATTAACTTCTAGGTACTAATTACTACCACATTAATTGAACCTGTCACGAAATATTAAATTTGCATTTCACAACCATTGCAAAAAGTTTTGGTTGTAATATTAATTTCTGTTTTATCACAACACGTATGACACCTAGGTATTTTCATCGCAGTACTTACACGTACACTATAACACAACATAATTATCGAGCCTATTGCGGAAGACCATCATCAGCGACAAAATGTAGGGTATTTCACTTTTTTATCGTAACGTTCAGCTAAAACCAACAAACTGATACCCACAGAATTAACAAAAACTGTAAATAATGTGAAAACCATTGAATCATTTCCAATCTGAGGTGGGATGAAAGTTACATAATTATTATTACAAATATATTTTATGCCCGAGCGCAAAGATAAGATACGATAAGAGAGATAAGAAAACTCTTTATTAAAAGCCATAATACAAAAAAAAAACATTTAACTAAGTATAAAAATTACATTTAAATTGGCGGCCTTATCGCTTAGAGCGATCTCTTCCAGGCAACCGTGCACGGATTAGAAACAAAAGATAGTAACATGGACCGTTTAATTAATACATTTAATTTATCAACACCATTATGAGTACTCACAACAGAAAATAAATAATAACATACTACATATTTACAACATAAATAAACTTACACATACGAATTGAAATATAATAAAAATACACATTAACCTAATATGTTATATAATAATATACCACATATACATACATGAAATAAAAATCATAAATGTACCAATGAATCAGTCGATGTACTTAACTGGACCACCAAAATTGGTAATCATTTACCTAATTAACACATTTTATCCATAATATTGGAAGCCCTAGTCTTGAATTCACACTATTGTTCAAGTTTATGGTACGGATTTTGAAAAATAAAGGTGGCAACACTACGATACGAAAAAAAAAAAAAAAAACGTACTATCGAAATCGAAAGTTCTAATTCAAAACATCCTTATTTCATTATTACATTTTTACATTACATACAAACAAATTAAAACAAAAAGGCCTTGCAAGTATTTCGTGCAGTTTTCGTTATTTTTCTTAATATAAACATGTGTTTATGCATAAAATTGCTGTATAAAAGTGATGGGACTTGGATTTGGTGAATGGCAAACCGGACCCAGATTTCCAGACTTTCCGAGTTATAAATAGGTGGTTCGAGTGCAAGCTTTGTGTGAATGATACATGCATATTTTCATTACAACATGGATGAAGCCATTGGGCTGAGCCACTATTATAATTATGCATTATTTCTAACGTACAAATATTCTATTACATTCAGCACCGGCAGCTTGAGCTGTTACCTACTGATCAACAAACACGGACCACTCTTGCAGTCCGACTGCAAGATGAAATTTCACAGTGCTGTTAACTATCCGAAGCAGATGCAACTGCTTGAGTGGTTTGTGTGTGTACAAACATAGTACCTAGTATGTAGTGCACTATGCGGTTATAGCATGAAGCAGTCGATGCTGACTGCTTCAAGATGCCGTGTACGACCAGCCTAAGACATATATTATGTACCTACAAAATTTAATTAGAGTGTTAAACCTACTTGGTCAAAACCAATACTCAGATACAAAGTTTGTTAGTAACTTGTCATAATGATGATTTAAATTAGAATATTCATTGTTCTTTTACAGACCCACAATCCATTGCAGAAGGCTGTGTGCTGCGGGCTGTCCGACTAGAAGTAGTTGAGAGAGAGAGAGGGAACACTGAATTTCCTGGCGGCACTACTCTACATGTGTGGGTTTTCAAAGAATATTCTAGAAGATGTACTTAATAAATTTTAATATACTTTCTAGATAAAATGGTATTTTATTTAATTTCCTAGATAAAATGGTATTTTATTTAATTTCCTAGATAAAATGTTATTTTAAAGTAAACAAAAACCCTTAAGAGCCCTCTCACAAAACGACAGAACTCAACTTTAGGTAAAATCCTGCAACATTGTCAGCGTGCGTCCGTTCTATTCAGCTCGAGCGTTTAGGCGGACAGAACGATCTTGAGCCGTAACGGCAGTGTACTAAAAATTTTTATGAGATTTTCTGACGTGACAACGTCTACTAAATCGATGAACGTTGGCTGCGTGCACGAAACTTGATGACTTATTGTCCCGTTACGTTCGTTGTCCCGTAACGTTACGATAAATTATTCTTGCATTTCAAAAATCTGATAACTAGTCAAATTTATTTTTCATTTTAAGGGTAATTTTGTGCATTGGTTCTTAGCTATGTTTGGTTAATATCGATTCAAGATGGCCGCCTCCACAAAATGGTGGACTAAATATTTCTTCATAATCTACCTCAATATGGGTATCAAATTTAATGAAAAGCTTGACCAGTAGAATACTATGCACTATGACAAATTTCAAATTCAAGATGGCCGCCACAACAAAATGGCGAAATACATTTAATTTTCACTTCTCCCTCAATATGGGTATCAAATGAAAGGACTTGACGAGTAAAATACTATGCACAATGACAAATTTCAAATCCAAGATGGCCGCCACCACAAAATGGCGAAATACATTTCTTTTTTCCCTACTTCCTCAATATGGGTATCAAATAAAAGACTTGACAAGTAAAATACTATGCACAATGACAATTTCAAATCCAAGATGGCCGCCACCACAAAATGGTGAGATACATTTCTTTTCACTACCTCCTCAATACGGGTATCAAATAAAAGGCTTGACTAGTAAAACACTACGCACTATGACAAATGTCAAATCCAAGATGGCCGCCACCACAAACTGGCGATTGTCATTATTTTTACTACTACTTTATGGCTACTGACATTATTTTTTACTACCAACTCAATATGCGTAACAAATGAAAGGGCTTGACTAGTAGAATACTATGCACTGTCACAAATTTCAAATCCAAGATGGCCGCCACCACAAAATTGCGAATGTCATTATTTTTACTACTGCCTCAATATGGGTAACAAATGAAAGGACTTGACTAATAAAATACTATGCACTATGACAAATTTTAAATCAAGATAGCCGCCACCACAAAATGGCGACTGACATTATTTTCACTACTTTTCAATATGGATATCAAATGAAAGGGCTTGACTAGTAAAAACTACGCACTATGACAAATTTCAAATCCAAGATGGCCGCCACCACAAAATGGCGAATGTCATTATTTTTTACTACGACTTCAATATGGATAACAAATGCGCCACCACAAAATAATTTTGTGGTGGCGGCCATCTTGGATTTGATATTTGTGACAGTGGATAGTATACTACTAGTCAAGCCCTTTCATTTGTTACGCATATTGAGTTGGTAGTAAAAAATAATGTCAGTAGCCATTTTGTGGTAGCGGCCATCTTGGATTTGAAATTTGTCATAGTGCGTAGTATTTTACTAGTCAAGCTCTTGCATTTGATTCCGATATTGTGAAGTAGTGAAAAATAATGACATTCGCTATTTTGTGTGGTGGCCATCTCTGGATTTCAAATTTATCATAGTGCGAAGTATTCTACTAGTCAAGCCCTTTCATTTGTTACCCATATTGAGGTGGTAGTAAAAAATAATGACATTCGCCATTTTGTGGTGGCGGCCATCTTGGATTTTAAATTTGTCATAGTGCGTAGTCAAGCCCTTTAAATTGATACCTATATTGAGGTAGTAGTAAAAATTAATGATGATTAATTAATATTGGAAGTTCGTTGCTCAAACACGTCGGAACGGTCATTGGTCATGGCCATTGCTCATGGTCATTGGTCGTGGTCATTGGTCATATCCGTTCCTCATGGTCATTGTAATTGGTCATGGTCATGGTAATTGCTCATGGTATAGAGGTAGTAGTGAAAATAATGACATTCTCAATTTTGTAGTGGCGGCCATCTTGGATTTGAAATTTGTCATAGTGCATAGTCAAGCCCTTTATATTGATACCTTCATTTAGGTAGTAGTAAACATTAATGATGATTAATCAATATTGGAAAATCGTTGCTCAAACACGTCGGAACAGTAATTTGTCATGGCCATTGTTCATGGTCATTGGTCGTAGTCATTGGTCATATCCGTACCTCATGGTCATTGTAATTGGTCATGGTCATGGTAATTGGTCATGGTATAGAGGTAGTAGTGAAAAATAATGACATTCGCAATTTTGTGGTGGCGGCCATCTTGGATTTGAAATTTGTGACAGTGCATGGTATTCTACTAGTAAAGCCCTTTCATTTGTTACCCATATTGAGGTGGTAGTAAAAAATAATGACATTCGCCATTTTGTGGTGGCGGCCATCTTGGATTTTAAATTTGTCATAGTGCGTAGTCAAGCCCTTTAAATTGATACCTATATTGAGGTAGTAGTAAACATTAATTATGATTAATCAATATTGGAAGTTCGTTGCTCAAACACGTCGGAGCAGTAATTTGTCATGGCCATTGTTCATGGTCATTGGTCGTAGTCATTGGTCATATCCGAACCTCATGGTCATTGTAATTGGTCATGGTCATGGTAATTGGTCATGGTATAGAGGTAGTAGTGAAAAATAATGACATTCGCAATTTTGTGGTGGCGGCCATCTTGGATTTGAAATTTGTCATAGTGCATAGTATTCTACTAGTCAAGCCCTTTCATTTGTTACCCATAAAGTGGTAGTAGTAAAAAATAATGACATTCGCCATTTTGTGGTGGCGGCCATCTTGGATTTGAAATTCGTCATAGTGCATAGTATTCTACTAGTAAAGCCCTTTCATTTGTTACCCATATTGAGGTAGTAGTAAAAAATAATGACATTCGCAATTTTGTGGTGGCGGCCATCTTGGATTTGAAATTTGTCATAGTGCGTAGTATTTTACTAGTCAAGCCCTTGCATTTGATACCTATGTTGAGAAGTAGTGAAAATCAATGACATTCGCCATTTTGTGGTGGCGGCCATCTTGGATTTGAAATTTGTCATAGTGCATAGTATTCTACTAGTAAAGCCCTTTCATTTGTTCCCCATATTGAGGTAGTAGTAAAAATAATGACATTCGCAATTTTGTGGTGGCGGCCATCTTGGATTTGAAATTTGTCATAGTGCGTAGTATTCTACTAGTCAAGCCCTTTAAATTGATATATATATTGAGGTAGTAGTAAAATTAATGATGATTAATTAATATTGGAAGTTCGTTGCTCAAACACGTCGGAACGGTCATTGGTCATAGCCATTGCTCATGGTCATTGGTCGTGGTCATTGGTCATGCGGCCGTTCCTCATGGTCATTGGGCATGGTCATGGTCATGGTCATGTGCATGGTCATGGTCATGGTATTGAGGTAGTAGTGAAAAATAATGACATTCGCAATTTTGTGGTGGCGGCCATCTTGGATTTGAAATTTGTGACAGTGCATAGTATTCTACTAGTCAAGTCCTTTCATTTGTTACCCATACTGTACATACTTAATTAATATTGGAAGTTCGTTGCTCAAACACGTCGGAACGGTCATTGGTCATGGCCATTGCTCATGGTCATTGGTCGTGGTCATTGGTCATAGCAGTTCCTCATGGTCATTGGGCATGGTCATGGTCATGGTCATGTGCATGGTCATGGTCATGGTAATGAGGTAGTAGTAAAAATAATGACATTCGGCATTTTGTGGTGGCGGCCATCGCGTTCATCGACTTATTAGACGTTGTCACGTCAAAAAAATTGACAGATTCTGCTTCTTCATGAAGTAAACAAGATCAAATGTGATGGTCCGATCCGAAAAATCAGAATGAAACGTTATAAAACGCCAAACGAATTAAAATTTTGTGGTCGCACTATAATTATTCTAGTTTATGTCATAAACGCGCGAAATATTACGTAACCGACTCCCACGCTAACTGACGCAGGTCCTCCCCGACGGCCGCTCGCGGCATACTAAATTGCGCAGCGTAATTTATTGTAATTTCGACTGCTGGTAATTTATATTTTTGAAAAATTGACAACGATGATTTGAAAAGTAACTATAGAATTGGATTCTACAAAGAACAAAGTATTATCGTGTCTAATTTTTATTTTGGAGTTATTGTATATTTACACAGAGACAACGCTAAAACTGCAATATAAAACTTAAAATTGGCTTATGATTTTGTTTTTTTACTAATAAATGGGACCAAAATTCAGATATATGTGACTTGAATGAATTAATAAAATATGTGTATGATGTTCCCCATATTTTTTAAGTATAAATTTTGAGTATCACTTGTAGATTTAGAAGTCTGAAACTGACACGGCGGCGACTTTTCGGCGAAATGGTCATGGGAGATCGTTCCCTACGACTAAAGGCTTTATTATTAGTAAAATTGAAACAAGGAAACGTCAACAAGAAAGATCGGCCTATTTTTTGAACGTAATTATCTTTTCTAGATAATACTAAAGACGGAAATATCGGAACACAAACTTTTTGAATTTCGTGCGACGACGTGAGCCGGCTCTTAACACTAATTTCCAAATGGCTGGATGGATTTTTATGATATTTGGATAAGATAACTCTACAAGTTACATATTTGTATACTATTATAGGTTTACAGTAGCAGTAAGTTTTTTCAGAGAAGATTGAAAGCAGCTGGAATTGGCCTGTGTTTTTTAAATCTAAGTGTGAAATTTAAATTATTGTAAAATTAATTCCAGCTATAAAGGCTTAATAATAATAGGTTTACAGTTGACCACCATTTGAGCATTTGACTGATGTTAAATGACGATAGTCTATGGTGGAGCGTGCTAACCCAGAAGAAAACACTTCACTTTTGATTTGTAGATATCTACAAAAGCTTATTTTGAAATAGCTGGAATGATTTTAGTAAAATGGTCATGAAAAACTACAATGAAAATTGAAATAAATCATTATATTGCATTATCATATGGGAGGAGGCCTATACCCGAAAGGGGTCCTTAGCATAAACAAACCTTATATGCATATACTATGTTAAATGTAAAAAAGGAAACAATAAAGGCTTATTATTATTATTATTGCATTATCATTGCACACAATGAGGTACATCAAAATTGGCTTACTTTGATAGTTATGACACTAAAGAGAGCTTGGCACATACATTTATAAAATCCCTCTTTTTTCCGGTGGGTTTATCATACTTAAAGTTAGAAGCAGACTCGATTCTGTGATGCAGGCATTTTCCCAGGCATAAACAACCCACTAAATGTTTCCACAGCTAGGACTCGAGGCCTACTTCAAGGGTAGATCCCCTTGCGAGAGAAGGCCATAATCCACCACGCTAGCCCAGTTTGGATTGGTGGATGACACATGACTTCAAATGATTTTAGGTAAATGTCGGTTTCTTCACATTGACCTTCACCATTTTAAGTTAGGGGTATTCAAGGGTGTTGCCAGCTAGCTAAGAGGAAAGCAATGGGTCAATATTATGGAGTTGACGGCATGAAGTGTTACATTTTGAAGTCTTTGCCTCGATGACAATTGCAACAAGTATTAGTTCTAGTATCAATGTATAAAACTTCACAAGCCCTCGACAGCATAACAACTAAATCAAACTTTTAAACAAAGCAATAATTATTTATTCAAAATAATATTCAATTAACACATAACTTTCAGGGATTTTAAAAACTTTCAACCACTTTATCATTAAAATTACTTAGGTTTTTATTTATTATAGCTCTGTGTACACTTATCATGGCCCATGGACCATAAGGCGATCTTCTGCTATGGTGCTTCTTAGCCATGTTTTTAGTCTTCTAAGGCTGCTAAAGGATTGCTGTACTGTACAGATGGTAAAGCGATCAAAATTTTCAATGTTTTTTCCGTTTCGGGAAAGAAGGAATTTGTTTCTCTTAGGACATCAACCGGCATTACGCAGATGAGACTTCGAGAAGACTATGGTGCGCGTGGTTTTGCACCCATGATCTCCGGACTCCGGATTAACAGTCGCAGTCTCCCATCTAGACCAGCCGTAACTTTCTAGGTTTCTAGGCACAACAAAGTCGTCAAACAATTCCCGGCTAAACATATAATTTCCTACAAATTCTAAGTCGGAAATTTGAATTATGTTAAGATCACTGCGCAGGCGACACCGGCTCTTTCTACGCTCCAAGCGGTCTTCACGTACAGCAGCATCAATAAACATAACTTTTACAACCATATTATGTTATATTTTCCCAAAAAAATCTAAATCCGCAAATCAAAAAGTAACACTTTTGTTGTCGTTGATTTTGAGGTTAAAACTAAGAAAATTGATCTGTCAAATTAGAATCTTCGTAGCGACTTTCGTGAATTAGAGTAGGCTTAGAACATGTAACGGTCAAAAAATGTTCGGTCGGGCTAAACGACGGAACGAAAAAGAACGGGAGTAAGAATGTCGCGAAAATTAGGTCGAAATTTCGTTTTCGATAGAAAGAGAGTAGACCTCCAGGATTCAAAATGCAGTTCTGGATGCATTTTGTGAACGCAGGATCATTTCGTCACGTCACTGGAAATTTCTGCAAAATTTGTGAGAGTATTTTGAAATATAAATTCTTTGCTGACTGGTGGTGGTGGTGGTTAGTTGGTCGGTAGTAAGTCTGCCTGCGATGCCGTGGGTCGTGGGATCGATCGCCATCCGGTGCAAATATTTGCGTGATCAATATAAATATTTGTACTGTGCCTGGGTGTCTTCTATATACATAGGTACCTATAATAAGTAAACTATATTAGTGTTATATCAGCTATCTGGCTTCCATAACCTTTGTTTAGTTTAGGGCTAGATGGTGTCGTGTGAAATGTCTACCAATTTATCCTACCTATTTATTTGCTGGAACTCAATTGAAAATTAAATATGCCAGTTTGCGGAAAAATCTGAATATGAAGAATCATATGAAAATCATTAAATAGACAAAATATCACAAATCAGCACAAAATAACCTTCGATTGTTTTGGAAAATAGATTGTGGGTAGAAAAATATACTTGAACGTTTTTAAGTTTAGGATTTAAAGATAAGCGTTATTAATCTATGTTTATAGGATATTTTTAATTATGGATATTTCAGAATTACCTATGTACAAATTACTTGTATTAGAAAATTTGATCGTGTTGAATCTAAACCGATAGAAAGGTAACAAAGATCGATGAAAATGTTTGTCAAATTGTGTTAGTAATGATATAATGCAAACTTATCTGGGTACGTGGGCTTCTGTGTAGATCTAGGATAACCTTGCGACAGCTGCAATGGATAGTTCTTCAATATTTTTGCATCATTTTATTGGAACGGCATCTATATTAATTGTTTTCAGTTACTTCAATTCTCGTGGCTGCCCCATTCGGGTTATTCGTTACTTCTTCACACTATTAAGATTGTCGCCGGATGACCACGCTTGATGTTCTGGCTCGAAATAAAGCTTCAGGTCGACCTTTTACGATTACCTATATCCAACTTTTACTAAAAATACCTTAGCAAATTTCTTAGATGAAC
This sequence comes from Ectropis grisescens, assembly GCA_017562165.1. Classification (NCBI taxonomy): domain Eukaryota; kingdom Metazoa; phylum Arthropoda; class Insecta; order Lepidoptera; family Geometridae; genus Ectropis; species Ectropis grisescens. Next base: position 8,509,972 of record CM029777.1, on the reverse strand, counting down.
TGCTCTCGGGAACAAACGATAATTGAATAACATTTTTGAATTTGCATGGAAACTTAGATAACGAGTAAGTATAGTAATAAACTATTTGCATGGAAGGTATTCAGTAAAGTATTGGCGGGAAGGAGGCATGTACCAACGTAAAAATCAGTCGAGTTGACAGTTGTGTGATACTACTATGTTCCGTAATAATTTAATTTAGCTCAGAAATATTGGCCAAAACGATTTAAACATAGGTAAGTTAGAGGATTAAGGACTAACGAAGACCGTTAAAAATTTGCTAGGCAAAGTAGACGCACTGCAGTTCAAATTAGATATGGATTACATAAAAAAAATAAACTGACTATTACTATTATTAAAACTACACACAACGGACGAAGTAGGTACCCGTAATTCTGTGGAAAATTACTACAAAGGACAACAACGCACCGCGCTCCGAATCCACCACACTTAGGTATGTTTACACGGTGTAAGTTACACCGTACGAAAACCTTGCGTAAATAATGCAGTCGCAGCGATAGCTGGCATGATTTGCCACAGTACGAGTATAAAGAAAAACTACCTAATGCTAGCAAAAAGACCATGAAACAATGGTTATGATAAAACAAATTATTTGGACGCCTTAATGTTAGATTCAGATTTCAGATTCATTTATTTTCAGACCTTAGGTATAACAGATATACGAGTAGGTACACTTGGTAGCGTCATTTACAAAATTCAAATATTTATTTGAATTTTGTGTTTTTTTAAAATAATGTCAATAAAGTACGTATACAAGTAGGTACAAAATCTAAATACAAAAATAAATTTAAAAAAACAAATAGCGACTATACAGTATGACTGGTGAGATACTATCGATATTTTAGGAATGTACTCGGTCCGCGATTCTGGTTCTAATTATGTAATAAAATAAGGTACTTAAATTTTGGCCAAATATCTCAAGAAATAAATAAAGTATGGACACGTTTTAACGTGCGTACTGTGCGTAGGTAAACAGAGCGCCATCGACCGTCATGACATTGAACCGTGCGTCCGAGAGATAACGCAGCACGGGCGCCCGCGCGGTGACCATGCGTTTTGAATTTAATAACTGAACTTTCGGTTAAGTTTACTGAGTACTCAGTAGTTATTTTTAGTCAAGACATATTTTTTTTTTCATATTTCATTGCCAAGTATCACATCCTCTATTATCAATAGTATCTCACCAGTCATACTGTATAGTGGCCCTGTCAGTTCAATGCAGCTGTAAAGAGGCGTTGTCAGCATGTATAAATAAAATAGCATAAAATGTTGAATTAAAAATTAAGAAATACACATTACAAAATTTATGTCAATGTAAATATGATTTTTTCCAATTATTCATGTCTTTTATGAATTGTTTATCATCATAGTAAGCCCTACACATCAAATACTTTTTGACTTCTCTTTTGAATTTGGATTCAGTTAGGTTTGTTATCTATTCTGGAATTATATTATAAAAGCGAACAGTATTCATTATGAAAGAAATGTCTGTTTTATGTAGTCTACAACGCGGATATACAAGTCTATTTCTATAGTGTTATATCGGACTTATTTGCATTGTGGTGTCTATTTTTTCTAGCGTACATGGCGCACTCATAAATGTAAAGCGATGGCACTGAGAATTCCAATTGTTTTAAACAGCTCTCTCAAAGATTGTCTCGGACCTAACTTATATACAGCGCCTAACTTATATATAGTAGTAGGTGCCATTGATTTGTACCATTGTGGACAACAAAACTGGTTCATCGACTGCATACACCTTTAAGCACACATATATTTATCTATGAATTCTGGTTAAAAAATTAGGGTATTCAGACTTTTCAGCTTTTTACAATGAATCCATCTAACAGGGGTTGCCAAACTTATTTTGTCTGCTGCCCACTTTGACAGTACATTATTCTTTAGCGCCCCTGATTTCAGACAGGTACTTAGAAACCACTATAACTTCAAATTACATTAGTTAATTATTGTGAGCTATATTAGCGAAGATTTAACATTTATCTTAAACAGGCTTTTACTAAGTAAAAGTTAACCGCAAGAGTTAACATGATCACAATCTTCATTAAAAAAAATTTTTTAACCGATAGAAGACCGATAGTGGTAACGTCGTCTCATCGAAGCCTGAGATTTTGGAGGAGATTGAGAGGTTCTATGAACAGTTTTATACCTCTACGCAAGCACAACCTGTCGTTAACATGGCACAAGACCCCAGAGCCAAGCTTTCACCCAATACTTTACCGAAGATATCGCAGAAGTCAGCTAATATGAGATTAGGATGGCCCTTAAAACAAATTAAAACAACAAGGCACATGGTGACGACAGAATTACGATTGAGCTGAGAGCGGGTGGAAAACCGGTACTTAAAGTACTCCAGAAGCTGTTCGACTTAGTCATGCTTGACGGTAATAAGCCAGAAATGTGGAGCAGAAGTGTGGTGGTGCTCTTTTTCAAAAAAGGTGACAACACCTTGAAGAACTACAGACCCATCTCACTTCTGAGCCACGTTTATAAGTTGTTTTCGACGGTGATCACGAATCGTCTCGCACGCAGGTTTGACGACTTCCAGCCACCCGAACAAGCCGGTTTACGAAAGGGCTATAGTACCATATACCACATCCATACGCTACGGCAGATTATACAGAAACCCAAGGAGTATAATCGGCCACTATGTATAGCGTATGTGGACTATGAGAAAGCCTTCGATTCCATCGAGACCTTGGCAGTGCTTCAGTCGCTCCTGCGATGCCGCATCGACTTTCGCTATATCGAAGTATTGAAGTGTATTTATAGCAAAGCCACAATGTTTGTCCGATTACAGAACCAGTGCACAAAACATAACTATCCAGCTACAGAAAGACGTGAAAGAGGGAGAAGTTATATCTCCGAAACTGTTCACTGCCACGCTGGAAGAATTTTCGCTACTGGACTGGAACGCATATGGCATCAATATCAACAGCGAATGCATCACTCACCTTAGGTTTGCCGACGACATAGTCATTGTGGCGGAGTCGCTGGAGGATCTCGGTGCTATGCTCAGGGACCTCAGTAGAGTATACCAACAGGTAGGTCTGAGAATGAATATGGACAAGACGAAGGTCATGTCAAATGTTTATGCCTCACCTATGCCGGTTATTGTTGGGAATGCCACACTCGAAGTTTGTGACGAATACGTCTACCTGGGTCAAAAGATCCAATTACGTAGATCCAACTTCGACTAAGAGGTCCAGCGAAGGATCCAACTCGGATGGGCAGCGTTCGGGAAATCTTTGAGTCCAAAATAGACCAATGCCTAAAGACGAAAGTCTTTAATCAGTGCGTGTTGCCAGTGATGGCTTATGGAACTGAGACGTGGTCCTGAACTGTGGGCCTCATAACGAAGCTTAAAGTCGCACAGCGAGCTCTGGAGAGAGCTATGCTCGGAGTCACTTTGCGCGACAGAATTCGTAATTAGGATATTCGCAAAATAACGAAAGTGGCCGACATAGCTCAAAGAGTAAGCAAGCTGAAATGGCAATGGGCAGGCCACATACATCGCTGGCAGAACTAACAACCGATGGGCAAGAAAGGTTCTCGAGTGGCGACCACGAACCGGAAGGCGCAGTGTTGGACGACCTCCCACTAGATGGACAGATGACTTCGCAAACGTCGCTGGAAACCGCTGGTTGCAGGATGCCCAGGACCGTACGTTGCGGAAATCTAGTGGGAGGCCTATGTTCAACAGTGGACGTCTTGCGGCTGATGATGATGATGATTATTATTATTATTATTATCGATAATAGTTATTTCTACGAGTACTACGGGTTTTGAGTAAAAGTTTTGTATTTGTTTTTGATGCTTAATTTGAGAGAGCTTTATAGTTACAGACTGTATAATGAAGGACCATAATGGTAAAGTACCGGTTTTGACTTCAATTAAAAAATAATTTCAATTAAACTGTATTCAATTTGTTTGTCTCCTAAATAGTATTCATATCTGCCATAATTATGGTTATGTTGTTCACTGTCGATGACTGGGTGTCCATAACTGGGTAACGTCCATCACTGGGTATGGACAACTGGATCCTAGGTGTCCATAACTGGTGATTTTAGTTTTTTCTATAATATATGAAAGTTCTAATAATTCGTTACAGATACTTCAATTGTATATCGTTGTGCTGATTCTTGAGAATTCTGATTGTTATTTTCAGTAATTATTGTTGATCTGAGTTTTGTACTTTTTTTTTTATTGCTATTTATTAAGAACACTGTCCTAAAAGTGTCCATTACTGGGTCCTTCACCCTAAATGATTTTATATTAAATATGAGCAGTACGAGTATGACATGATTTCAAAGCTGCCGTAAAGACACATAATATATTTTGATTGAAATGTAGGTAGGTACTTACAGTTAATGTAAGCCTTTGTGAATAAGACTGGAAAGCAAACGATGAAATAAACTTTTATATTATATGTTTTACAGAATTAATTGATATTGAATTGATTCAATATCAATAATAATTAGTTAATACACTACTTACTGATAATTAATTAATTGGTATTGACATATTGAATTGATTGAATGTAAGTAACATACTAACATAAACGTATAGGTACACACACATACAAAATTACATTAAATTAAGTTTCTGCTGTTTGAAATACATTTTCTTATCTAGTAGGTAATACTGCTTAAATAAAGTTCTGAACAATTTGAATAAAGTTGAGTTTAATTTTACTACCTACCTACAATATTACTAAAGTTACTCTAACAATGTCATGAAATAAACTAAAATTGCCATCATAATCACGTCACCGACCAATCGTTACATCTGGAATGGAAACAACGGATGATATTAGATCCGCGGGGGCCCGATTACCTCTCCGGTGAGGTGAATGGGAGAATGGGTTTGCCATTGGTATCCGGCGTCTATACCACAAGCGGCGGGCTCTCGATGTTCGAGAGCCGAGGAACCGACCCGTGCCAGCTGCCACCGCGGCGGCGGAGACAACGGTAACGAACCGATAACCCGGGACCTCTCGAACATCCTACCGGGCAGATGGAGGGCGCAAGTGGGGTGGACCGAAGTATTCCGGCTTGCACCCGGGGGGGACAGGGACGGCGCTAAGCCTATCGAAGAACTGACGGTGCTCGTAATACGCCTGGTTTAGATCACCTTCAGGATATTTAGACTTGATGAGTTTTAGCTCATCAAAGTCTATTACGTCAAATAGGTTCATGATGTATTCTGAACTCCAACCACAACCATCGGACTCAGGCGCGAAGGCGGGAGCGGGAACGAACTCCTCCGGGACTCCGCGGAGTACTTTCTTATCCTCTAGAGGATAAGCATGGATCGGGATACGATCCGACAGGAGGCGACGCGTGACCTGATGGTACGCGTCGGGATTGGTGAGGTGGACCTGAATGCCCAAGCGGTGGCTGCGGGAATGGTAGCCCGCATCCACCTCCTCTAAGACAAGACGCACCCGATGCCAGAGGGATGCATCCCGGAGAATGAACTCTGGGGGCCGGCGCGTCGGCTTAAACTTCCCAGTTGAGGGCGAAGCCTCCTGAGTGACAGGGGTCGAACTATTGACGACCGAGAAGCTGCCGTCACCCGAGGTGGAGTCGAAGTCGGCTAGGTCCATCCAGGACGCGGCCAAGGACTGTTGCTCCGAACCGGAAGTCAGTTCGGGGTGGAGGACTGGAGAATGGCTCATTCGAGAGGACCCGCTGGCCGCCGATCGCGAACGATCACGGCCGGCGTGGTCGTTGGAGGCCTGTGGGACAAGCTCGTTGAGGACGGGCTTCGGGGACTCGGCTACAGGGCGGGAAGCCTTGCCCTTTGACTTCTTCTTCTTCTTCTTCTTAGACGAATTGGAAGAGGAAGGCTGAGGAGAGGGTGAGACTATGAGGGTTTCAAGCGAAGTGGGGGTGGGCGCGGAGACGGGGATGAGGGACGTCGCTTTTTGGGATTCGAGAAATTTGTAGAGGTACGACGAATTGGCCCTCAACGCCTTCACGAACTCGTCGACGACAATTCTTTCAAGCTCCATGGTGCGCTAACAACACGGGGCGACGTTGAGGTGAAGCTTCGTAACGGCACGCGGGCCTACAAAGGACAGTTAGAACGGGAAACAATTGTATAGGTATAACAAAAGTTGTTATACGTAAATGAAACAGTGTGTTTTACCCGATCCCTGAAAAAGGTTCGTTGGCACGCGTGCGTGCGATCGAACTCTCTCCGGAGAGAGTTTGCTGGCACACGTGCACACACTGAAGAAGCGGCGACCCGCAGCTGATCGGCGACACGGAGCTATGCGCACGTAGTCACGAAGTGGGGCGACACGGCGCTATATGCACGTAGTCCCGAAGTGGCGGTGATACGGAGCTATGCGCACGTAGTCACGATGTGGCGGCGACACGGAGCTATGCGCACGTAGTCACGATGTGGCGGCGACACGGAGCTATACGCACGGAGTCACGAAGTGGCGGCGACACAGTGCTATGCGCTCGTAGTCATGAAGTGGAGGCGACACGGCGCTGTATGCACGTAGTCACGAAGTGGTGGCGACACGGAGCTATAGGCACGTAGTCACAAATGCCGGCCACACGGAGCTATGCGCACGTAATCACGAAGTGGAGGCGACACGGAGCTATGAGGCTCGAAAACCCAAAGCTCATCACACACAGAACTCGGAGCGACGGCAGCGTAGGAGCGAAACGGAGAGCGTCGGAGCGAGGGAGAGTAGATCGGACGCAGCGAGACGCGTTTCCCGTGCTAGCGCCTGCAGCGGAATGCGGAGCGGAATAGGGGTACCTCTACCCTCGACGGTGCACTTACCCCATACCCGCACCCGCTTGTCGCACCGCGTGCGCTTTCCCCACCACATCTGCTGTGCTTGGGCGTGGGTTGCTGCGGTAGTACCTATGTAATTTAAAGAAAAGTTTACTATATAATGAGCATTAAGTTTAAAGCAAAAAAGAGACAATAGATACTTATAATATATTTTTCCGTGCGTGAAGTTTACATAACTGTTACTATTATATTAATAAAACACACAATTTATAAGCAGCTCACCAGACAGTACCCCTGTTAGTTAGCATCCTGATTATAGCATACCTAAGCTCTTTGTTAGCGTACCTTTAAAAATGTCTGAAACAGAGCGCTCCGAATAGGTACGTATAGTAGGCATATGTCTCCGTGAAATTGTGATTGACATCAGTTTATAATCTAACGGTGTTATATTATAAACTAAATTAACCTACCGTGGGTTTGTAATCTCACACGTTTTATTATAAACTGACGAGGACGCTTCGACGGTGTCTTAGAGATAGCAAAATATTAAGCTACTTCAAATTAACGTTTCTCACGCCACGCCACAATACTTTCATTCTTATATCTTCTAGGAAACCGTTTGTGTTATCCGAAACAGGTAGACAGAGACTCCACAAATCTCGTTGTTAATGAACAAATGTATTGAGTTTTAACACTAACACTGGTCTATTGTTAGGATTTCGCCGTACCTATACCTGGGAACGGGGTTATCTTTATGGAGCTTAAAATGCGTGCTATTTAATTTCTGCCATTTTTAGTTTATATTTCAAACAGTAGAAACAGAATCTCTGGTATATGTTTGAATTACAGTTGGTCTCCGGTCTCTTTAGCAGCCCACGTTCTAGCACTTGACATTGCTCACACATTGGGAAATAAGCTTAATAAGGTTTAGAGTTTTAGATTTTGATATTTCTGAGCCGAAAAATAATAAGTAGGTGCATTATTAAGTAGCTTGCTTGTAGATAGTATTAAGAAAACATTAAATACTGACTACCGACGTTTGAAAGTCAGTAATTACTAATTACCAAGCGATATGTAACGAATCTAAACATAAAGTTCGGAAGATCATGTCTAATGAAGTCCACGTTCTGACTAAATTATGCTCTAATCTAAAATCTCGATAACTTTCAACTCAAACGTCAAAATCGCTTCGAATCCCTAGATGAGTGCGTAACAGCGGACGAAATCAACAACAGGCTAGTGGAAACTGTTCATGCAGTTGGTAGAAAATTCTATAAGACCCAAAATAGAACCCAAAAGCTATTCAACTCCGTCATAATTGACGGTAATACGCCAGAAGCGTGGAGCAGAAGTGTGGTGGTGCTCTTCTTCACAAAAGGTGACATCACCTTGCTGAAGAATTACATACCCATATTACTTCTCAGCTTCGTTTATAAATTGTTCTCGAGGGTAATCACAAATCGTCTCACACGCAGGTTTGACGACTCCCAGTCACCCGAACAAGCCGGTTTCCAAAAATGTGACAGTACCACAGATAGGTCACATCCATACGCTTCGGTAGATTATACAGTAAAACCGAGGAGTATAATTACCTATTATGTATAGCGGATGTGGTCTATGAGAAAACCTTCGATTTCGTCAAGACCTGGGCAGTGCTTCAGTCTCTCCAGCGATGCCGCATCGACTATCGCTACTTATATCAAAGTATTGAAGTTTATTTACAGCAAAGCCACAATGTCTGTCCGCTTACATGACCAGTGCACAAAACATAATATTTGGCTACATTGAATGACTGCCTGCCGAAAAATAATGTGTTTTGTCATTTGGTAATTTTTACCTGTTTTTTTAACCGACTTCCAAAAAGGAGGAGGTTATCAATTCGACCCTGTTTTTTATGAATGTTACTTGATTTCTCGAGAACCCTCGCACTGATTTTAAAATTTCTTTTTGTGTTCGGATGGGTATATGCTTCCCGAATGGTCCCATATAAATTTTATCGAAATCGGTCGGGTGGATTTTGAAATATGCTGGATGACGTAGGTAAGTAGTTGTAGATTTCACAGAAGTTATGAAACGCGATCCTGTCCACATGAAATTGTGTAGGCTACGCTTCCCGAATGGTCCCATATAAATTTTATCGAAATCGGTCGGGTGGATTTTGAAATATGAACCATAAACTAAAATTTGCACACAAATTTCTGGATGACGTAGGTAAGTAGTTGTAGATTTCACAGAAGTTATGAAACTCGATCCTGTCCATACGAAATTGTGTAGGTACATGGATTATTAAAAACTTGGTTTGCACTACAATAAACTATTTTCGTACAATAAATTAAACCGACTTCAAAACCAGAAATAGGCACTCAAAAGCGAAAAATAAACTAAAATCATTATTATTATGTAGTGCTACTCACTCACCTATTTCAAGTCGGTGCCAGTCAGGTCAAAAAGTTAATAAATTGATGCTATGTAGGCACAATACTACTAACAGGTAGTAGATATATATAATACCTACCTACTTAGATTTGGCTGGCACCGACTTCAAATAGATGAGTGGTAGCGCTTATAATAATGATTTTAGTTTATTTTTCACTTTGAGCGTCTATTTGTGGTTTTGAATTCGGTTTGAATTGTAAACGTCGCTTAGATAACTATTTCTCTTATAAAATTGGTATAAAAATGAATGTATAAATTTTTTTAACGAAAATAGTTTATTACCATTTTTGGTCGCTTAGATAACTATTTCTCTTATAAAATTGGTATAAAAAATGAATGTATCCCTATAATATAGGCACATTGTTGTATTGTCGTAAACTTTGAGTGGCGCTTGGTAACAAATTAGTTCATTTTTCTTCGCCAAGCTGTCGTTCTGACCAGGGGTCGGCAACGTTTTAGGAGCCATGGGCCACATGGTGAAATAATATAATTTTAACTAAAATAAAAGTGATCAAGTGCGAGTCGGGCCCACCCATGAAGGCTTCTGTAGCAGCAAGTAACATGATACAAAAGTTCTTGTACTGTGTTTTAACAATAGTGAATTTATGACGTATTAAAATAAAAGTACTTACTAGATCTCATTCAAACCAATTTTCGTTGATAGTTTACATATGTACTTCATTAACTTTTTTATTTTTGTCATTCTCTTATTTTAGAAGTTACAGTTTGACACACATTTTACCACTTTGGAAAAGCCTCTCGCGCAAACTATTTAGCTTAGAAAAAAAATATGTTAAAAACCTCAATATTAATTTTTAAGACCTATCCATAGATAGCCCACACGTAGTATGGTTTTGACGGGGAAAAAAATCGAGTTTCAGTTCTAAGTATGGGACACCCCAAAATTTAATGTTATTTTCTATTTTTTGTATGAAAATCTTAATGCGGTTTACAGAATACATCTACTTACCTAGCATAGCTCTTTGAGTTTCGGAGAAAAGTGGCTGTGGCATACGTACGGATAGACAGACAAACATGGCGAATCTATAAGGGCCCCGTATTTTGCCATTTGGCTACAGAACCCTAAAAAGAACCGACTTCAAACTAAAAAGTAAATTTATTTAGCACAAAGAAATATCTACGTATTTTGATTTATTTAAACAGAAATGATTGAACAAATATTTTACAATTCTGAAGTCGGTGCCAAGTAAAACAACTATAGCTAAAGCTAATATTGGTAGGTATTTTTTTGTTGTTTTTCGATATTTGTTAATTCATTGAGAACATTCGTTATGTAAATAGTTAGGTATTATAAAATATTTATGCAAGTGATTTTCAGTGTTTTTTTAAACAATTTATGTTCATTGACTAAAAGCTTGTAAGCCAATATAAATGTGTGATTAATGTAGTCTAAATAGTTACTTTGATAGTAAGTCGGTAACTATTCATATATTTTTCTAAAACCGTAATTAGTGAGTGTGTATTCAGTAATTTGATATTGTAGTAAAGTTGCTATAGCATTTAATTGGCACTGACTTCAGAATTGTAAAATATTTGTTCAATAATTTCTGTTTAAATAAATCAAAATACGTAGATATTTCTTTGTGTTAAATAGATTTATTATTGACTTTTTAGTTTTCTGTCTGAAGTTGGTTCTTTTTTTTGGTTAAAATTGTATTATTTTACGATTTTAAGTGATGGGTAGATCTAACAAGAACACTTCTTGAATAAGGAGAAACTAGACATTGAATAGGGCGCATAGGCTACACGACGGACGAAAAAAACAACGCGATGATGATACTTAAACGCAATCTCAAATTGACGCATCGTCATAACTTCGTTGTCCTATGTAAGATATTAAAGTTAATTTGGTATTATTATTTTTGAACATCGATGCAAAAACGACGGGGTATTAGAGGCACAGACACTTCTAACTTGACGTGTCTGTGTATCGCCGTGTCTTGCTCTGGGTCCCAGCCTCAGATATTCTGTCTTCTTGTCTCTAAGTGTTTCTGTGTGTCTCTTTGCCCCTCTATCTCGTCTCCCTGTCCCTGTGTTTCTCTGTCTCACAGCCTCTCTGTCTCTTTTCTTTCTGACTCGTTTTCACTTTGTCTCTTTGCGGGCACAGGCACGGGCATACAAAGAAACGGACTTGACTAGTAGTACAATAGATCACAATGTGATACGTTTTAAATCCAAGATGGCTGCCACCAGTAAGTGATAAATTATGTGTTTTTTTAACCCCCGACCAAAAAAAGGGGTGTTATAAGTTTGACGTCGATGTCTGTCTGTCTGTCTGTCTGTCTATCTGTCTGTCTGTCTGTCTATCTGTCTGTCTGTCTGTCTGTCTGTCTGTCTGTCTGTCTGTCTGTCTCTGTGTGTGTCTGTCTGTGGCACCGTAGAGCTCAAACGGTTTGGCCGATTTCGATGCGGTTTTTTTTTTATTTGAAAGTTAATATCCGTGCGGGTGTTCTTAGCTATGTCTGGTTAATATCGATTCAAAATGGCCGCCTCCACAAAATGGCGGACAAAATATTTTCACAACCTACCTCAATATGGGTATCAAATGAAAGGGCTTAACTAGTAGAGTACTATACGCTATAACAAATTTGAAATCCAAGATGGCCGCTACCACAAAATGGCGAATTATATAATTTTTTCACTACTACCGCATTATGGGTGTCAAATGAAAGGTCTTGACTAGTAGAATACTTTGCACTATGACAAATTTCAAATCCAAGATGGTCGCTACCACAAAATGGCAAATTACATTTCTTTTTTCACAACTTCCTTAATATGGGTATCAAATGAAAGGGCTGACTAGTAGAATGTTGTACAGATAGCAAATCTAAGGTAGTCGGGGGTTAGTCAAAATTTTTAATTTTGTTCTTGTTCAAAACTCCTTCCAAAATGGGACCAAAAGGTAGAACTTGACGAATAGAATAATATTCACTATGATAACATTGAAATCCAGGATGGTCTGTGTATACAAACCTGTAATGGCACTCAAAACCCAAAGTGTTTATCACTATCCAGCATCATCATCATCAGCCTATCATAGTCTACTGCTGGACATAGACCTCTCCCACGGCTGAAAGTTCTCATCAATATGCATGAATTAAGCCTAAACACTGGTTAGTTCCAGTAAGTCGTAAAAATTCCCTTGACTGTCTTTTGTCTTCATAATAAGACCCTTAATGCACACAACCCATATATTTATAAAGTTCTCAACAATACAAATTCATCGAGCCCAAACACAAGGTAACTACTATGTGCCGTCGAAGAATTCCCTCGACCGTCTTTCGGCTCCCTCATCAGATCGACTCCAGAGTGCCATCTATCACTAGCCATCTTTACAATTTTCGAAAGTTTTCTTCGATTTCTCACGAGGATGCCACCATCAGATCCTGGTTTCCTTATCATGGTACCACCCTGAGGATATCTCCTTTACAAAAAAAAAAAATCATCAAAATCGGTTCATAAACGACGAATTTATCCGCGAACACACATAAAAAAACATATACGGTCGCATTGAGAAACCTCCTTTTTTGAAGTCGGTTAAAAAGTAGTAAAAGCGGGCCGACCTTCTACTTTGTGATTTGCACCCAATTCATTGGTAGCGAATGAGTAAATTGATTAATTTATTAAATATTCCAAACGGTCGCGGGCCGCAAGGAGGTAGGTCGCGGGCCGCATGCGGCCCTTGGGCCGCGTGTTTCTGACCCCTGGTTTAGACTTTAGACATCCCACGTGCTCGAACTCGAAGCGCATCGTCTCAGTAATTCGTCGCGTCGCTTGGGTAAGTACTTTGTAAGTATTTCACTATATTTTATGATTATTAATGTTACCATAACATGTAATTTATTTTGCGACTATTGGGCTGATATATGTAACATAGATTGTTTTAGCCAAGCCTAGTTAGAGACTGGACACAAAGGGGCGCCGCGCTTTATATCCAGCGCCCTGGGCCGTGCCCTACCCTAACGCCAGTACTGGCCACAATACTTTGGTTCATGTCATAAATTTCTAGGAAACTGGTTGACTTTTCACAAGCTGGTAGAAAAATACTATACATATAGATACCTCGATATACCTGATAGACCCAAAAAAAAAGCATGTAAATTTTAATAATGAATGTGCTCTGTGTTCGGACTTTAGTGTATTTCTGAGAAACATTATCTTAATGAAGCTAGATATAGAATAATTTTTGTTTCACCATCAACGAGTTTACCAATTACACCAAGAAACACCTATTCAAGGCTGTGTATTGCTATTTCATGATTAATAATTATATTATTTAGTGTCGGTGTGTAGTTTTTAACCCCCGACCAAAAAAGGGGTGTTATAAGTTTGACGTCGATGTCTGTCTGTCTGTCTGTGTGAGTGGCACCGTAGAGCTCAAACGGATAGACCGATTTCGATGCGGTTTTTTTTTTATTTGAAGGTTAATATCCGTGCGGATGTTCTTAGCTATGTTTGGATATCGATTCAAGATGGCCGCCTCAACAAAATGGCGGACATAATATTTCTTCACGACCTGCCTCAATATGGGTATCAAATGAAAGGGCTTGACTAATAAAATACTATACACTATCACAAATTTCAAATCCAAGATGGCCGCCACCACAAAATGGTGAGTTATATACTTTTTTTCATTGCTACCTCAATATGGGTATCAAACGAAAGGGTTTGACTAGTAGAATACTTTGCACTATGACAAATTTCAAATCCAAGATGGCCGCTGCCACAAAATCGCGAAATATATTTCTTTCTTCACAACTTTCTTAATATGGGTATCAAATGAAAGAGCTTGACTAGTAAAATGTTGTACAGATGACAAATCCGAGGTAGTCGGGGGTTAATCAAATTTTTTAATTTTGTTCGTGTTATATTATCATTGTTCTAAATCGAATCACATTCGAACATTGTTGCGGCTGTATTATCGGTGGTTTTTAAAAGTTCGATAACAAGGTCAGATCAGACTATCAGAAACAGAATAGTTTATGAAACTGACTTTTTTAATAGAAACTAAATTTTCGGGCCAAAAGGTAGTTTTAGTTTTTGCCCATAAGAGAGTCGTTAGCTGTTATAAGGATCGCCATTTTGTGATATTTACAAAATGGAAAACAGGATAGGTATCATTAAAAAGACCAAAATGTTGACAGTAGGTATTTATTTATTTAAAGTGTCAATAATTACTTAACTTAAACTAACCTGGATACTTATAGGTAAAATACAACCATGTGCTATCGATTTTTTAACAGTGACATTCCTTGAACGTACCTATATTATCAATAATAATACCTACTTATAAAAATGTTGTTTGGCTATACAATTATTGAATGTTTTACCGATAGTTGAGATTCAGACAGTCCGTTAATGTAAGCCTTTGTTAATAAGACTGGAAAGCAAACGATGAAAAAACTTTTATATGTTTTTAAACTTAATAAACTTTTATATGTTTTTAAACACATACAAAATTACCTACATTTATGGACGTATAAAAAAAGTCGGACGAAGTCTCGCTAAAATAAAAACACAACGCCACATTTGCACGTGTGCGTTGTCAGGTTGTCACTGATAGGCTGACATGCACACATACAAATACCTACACAAGTTTGCGCATGTATTGACCACTGATGTGTGCGTGTCAGCCTATATGTGACAGCGCCCACGTGCATATTATGTGGCCGAGTCTATGTCCACAGTTTTTATTTTAGCGAGTCTACGTCCGACTTTTTTATACGTCCATGCCTACATTAAATTAAGTATCTGCTTTTTTAAATACATTTTGTTGTCTAGTAATATACTACTGACCTAAATAAAGTTGTGAACAATTTGAATAAAGTTGAGTTTAATTTTACTCCAATATTATTAAAGTTAGGTACTCTAACAATGTCATGAAATGAACTAAAATTGCCATCATAATCACGTCACCGACCAGTCCTTTACATCTGGAATGGAAACAACGGATGATATTAGATCCGCGGGGGCCCGATCACCTCTCCGGTGATGTCATTGGGTTCGCCATTGGTATTCGGCACCTATACCACAAGCGGCGTGCTCTCGATGTTCGAGAGCCGAGGGACCGGCCCGTGCCCGCTGCACCGCGGCGGCGGAGACAACGGTAACGAACCGATAACCCGAGACCTCTCGAACATCCTACCGGGCAGATGGAGGGCGTAAGTGGGGTGGACCGAAATATTCCGGCTTGCACCCGGGGGGGACAGGGACGGCGCTAAGCCTATCGAAGAACTGACGGTGCTCGTAATACGCCTGGTTTAGATCACCTTCAGGATATTTAGACTTGATGAGTTTTAGCTCATCAAAGTCTATTACGTCAAATAGGTTCATGATGTATTCTGAACTCCAACCACAACCATCGGACTCAGGCGCGAAGGCCGGAGCGGGAACGAAATCCTCCGAGACTCCACGGAGTACTTTCTTATCCTGTAGAGGATAAGCATGGATCGGGATACGATCCGACAGGAGGCGACGCGTGACCTGATGGTACGCGTCGAGATTGGTGAGGTGGACCTGAATTCCCAAGCGGTGGCTGCGGGAATGGTAGCCCGCATCCACCTCCTTTAAGACAGGACGCACCCGATGCCAGAGGGATGCATCGCGGAGGATAAACTCTGGGGGCGGGCGCGTCGGTTTAGACTTTCCAGTTGATGGTGGCACAGATGAAGGCGAAGCCTCCAGAGTGACAGGGGTCGAGCAATTGACGACCGAGAAGTCGCCGGTGCCCGAGGTGGAGTCGGCTAGGTCCATCCAGGACGCAGCCAAGAACTGTTGCTCCTCCGACCCGGAAGTCAGTTCGGGGTGGACGACTGGAGAGTGGCTCCTTCGAGAGGACGCGCTGGCCGCCAATCGCGAACGATCACGGCCGGCGCGGTCATTGGAGGCCTGAGAGACAAGCTCGTTGAGGACGGGCTTCGGGGACTCGGCCACAGGGTGGGACGCCTTGGCCTTTGACTTCTTCTTCTTAGACGAAGAGGAAGGCTGAGGAGAGGGCGAAACTATAAGGGTCTCAGGCGCAGAAGGGGTGGGCGCGGGGATGGAGACGGAGGACGTCACAAATTCCTGAAATTTGTCGAGGATCGAAGGATCGTCCTTGTACAACTCCACGAACTCCACGAAAGCACTTTCAAACTCCATGCTGCGCTAACAAAAAGTTGTTTACGTAAATGAAACGAATGGTGGCTGGGAGAAAAGCCGTTAACTCCCTCCGGAAAGAGTTCGCTGGCACGCGTGCACACACTGAGGAAGCGGCCACACGACGCGCTTGTTGCACGTCGATGACACACGTAGTCAAGAATTGGCGGCGATGCGCACGTAGTCACGTAGTCACGGAGTGGCGGCGACACTGAGCTATGCGCACGTAGTTACGGAGTGGCGGCGACACTGAGGTATGCGCAAGTAGTCACGGAGTGGCGGCGACACGGAGCTATGCGCACGTAGTCACGGAGTGGCGGCGACACTGAGGTATGCGCAAGAAGTCACAGAGTGGCGGTGACACTGAGGTATGCGCAAGTAGTCACCGAGTGGCGGCGACACGGAGCTATGCGCACGTAGTTACGGAGTGGCGGCGACACTGAGCTATGCGCACGTAGTTACGGAGTGGCGGCGACACTGAGCTATGCGCACGTAGTTACGGAGTGGCGGCGACACTGAGCTATGCGCACGTAGTTACGTAGTGG
The DNA here is from genome assembly GCA_017562165.1 of Ectropis grisescens. Lineage (NCBI taxonomy): Eukaryota > Metazoa > Arthropoda > Insecta > Lepidoptera > Geometridae > Ectropis > Ectropis grisescens. The sequence goes on along the minus strand of CM029777.1, from coordinate 8,493,038 downwards.
CGGCGACACTGAGATATGCGCAAGTAGTCACGGAGTGGCGGCGACACGGAGCTTTGCGCACGTAGTTACGGGAGTGGCGGCGACACTGAGCTACGCGCACGTAGTTACGGAGTGGCGGCGACACTGAGCTATGCGCACGTAGTTACGGGTGGCGGCGACACTGAGGTATGCGCAAGTAGTCACGGAGTGGCGGCGACACGGAGCTATGCGCACGTAGTCACGGAGTGGCGGCGACACTGAGGTATGCGCAAGAAGTCACGGAGTGGCGGTGACACTGAGGTATGCGCAAGTAGTCACCGAGTGGCGGCGACACGGAGCTATGCGCACGTAGTTACGGAGTGGCGGCGACACTGAGCTATGCGCACGTAGTTACGGAGTGGCGGCGACACTGAGCTATGCGCACGTAGTTACGGAGTGGCGGCGACACTGAGGTATGCGCACGTAGTTACGTAGTGGCGGCGACACTGAGCTATGCGCACGTAGTTACGGAGTGGCGGCGACACTGAGCTATGCGCACGTAGTTACGTAGTGGCGGCGACACTGAGGTATGCGCAAGTAGTCACGGAGTGGCGGCGACACGGAGCTATGCGCACGTAGTTACGGAGTGGCGGCGACACTGAGGTATGCGCATGTAGTTACAGAGTGGCGGCGACACTGAGCTATGCGCACGTAGTCACGAAGAGGCGCTGTGCGCGCGTTGTCATGGAGGCGACACGGAGGTATGAGGCACGAAAACCCGAAGCTCGTCCTACGTCTGAGTTCTCAGAGCGGCAGCAGGGTAGGAGTGAGGCGCAGAGTATCGGAGAGAGAGAAAAGATCGGACGCAGCGAGACGTGTATCCCGCGCGAGTACCTGCAGCGGAATGCGGATTGCGGAGTACCTCTACGGTACACATACCCTATACCCGCATCCGCTTGCCGCACCGTGTGCGCTCTTCCCACCCTATCAGTTGCAGTTGGGCGTGGTTCCAAGCGGTACTATGTGGTTGGTTTAAAAAAAAGTTTGCTAATATGCATTTATTTTAAAGTAAAAAAGGGAGACTTGTTTCGTGCGTATAGTTTACATAACTATAATTTTTAAGTTTGTAATAAAACACACAACTTATAAGCCGCCCACTAAATATGGAGCCTTATTATAGGGTTAGTGATAATAACCGTACCTACACCTATTGCCCATCAAAAAGATCTGGAATATTACAATATTAGACATGCTAATGTCGTTTCTCTGGCCCTTAAAGGTGTTTTCTTATACGCTTTTTAAAGTTTTCGTCCTTGTAGCTAGTCGGAAAAACCTTCGGGGGATGGCAATTATGTCATCTGCAGTTTCACGCGAGAATAACTCTATATAAAATGGACTTGCCCATCCAACTTTGAATGATCATAAAGTAAGTTAAACAAAAAGATATCAAAATTAAAGTTGGTACATATTAGGTATATTGTTTATAAACACTGTCATTTTATCAAATAATTTATAATAATTGCAGGACCTGTCGTCATGCCTATTGTCACACAATCATTAACGTCAACACGTTGATTAAAATCCGTGCCCAGATCTGGCCGTCTGGGATAATACTCGTAGATAGACTTTAATTCACTAATTCATTTGAGTTAGCATTTTGACATACTGGACTGGTAACGACTGTTATTCATAATGGGTATAATAAAATAAAGTAACTTGTTAAAGAAGTGATATTAGCGAGCAGAGGAGGACTATTAGCAGAGTCCGCCTAGAGCTGTTGATAAATTGTATATAACTAAGTGCTAAAACACATGTTTAACATTTTTTGCATGTTTAGAGATACTTAAGGCCGATAACTACAGATTTTACTATTTCTTAAGGCATTTTGTTTCAGTCAAGTTTCAGAAAGTTTATTTAAGGTGCGTCCTCAAGGAAAACGAGTTTTTGTCTAGTTTTCAGAGCTATCACTCATTAGCCAAAACAAATATCAACTGGTAAAACACATTAAATTTGTACAATTTCTGGGTAAAATGGTAGTTTCTTTAAAACTTCAGCGTAAAACAGCAACAAATCCTACTGTTTCTCTCTTGCTCTTTTTTGCGGTGTGCTCGTATAAATAGTGCTGCGGTAAGTAATACTCAGTCATTTGGTCGGGATACAGCCTTAAGTTAAAGTGAAGTTACACTATATCTAACTACCACACGTAACTAAATCGCCCAACAAACAAATACGTCGTATAAGTCTTGACTTGTACGACCTAAAGTTGGATAGCAGTCTTACAATGGTAATGAGATGACTACCAGGTCCTATAGATGTATTTAATGCAACTAATTAGTCGTGCGACGAATATGTCATAGTAAACTGGTATTAGCAACGTTGGGGAGACTAAACGATACGACGTTAGATAACAGTCTTAGCTAAAACGTTTTTACGAGAACGCAATAGTCATACCAACGTTATAGTCCAATAAACGTTTTGAACACACCAAATTATGTTTTTGGAAAACCTTTATACGACATTTATACAACGTGGATGTTATATAGACGTTTTCATAGTGCCGTTTATATAACAATCAGTACCTTGTTTTACAGCGGTCAATTAAATACTCTTAAATGACTGGGTTGTTTATTGACGACTCAAATATAACCTTTATATTACATGATGTCCGTTTAAAGTCCTGTCCTGACTTTAATCAAACTTGCAGTCGCATTTAAGTCAGGTTTTGACTTTATAATGATTAGACGGCCATATTTACGGAAGTTTGATAAATATTTCCTGTCATGGCGACCATCATCATCATCATCAGGTCGTACAGAGGTAAGTTTGCGACAAAAGCAACAGTCAGACATTTTTAGAAAAAAAATAATCTATTTTTGTTAATGAAAATATGATTATAACACAAAATTACGAGGGGGCATGAAAATCTGAATAGTATTCACATAGGTATATTATCATAAAACTTCAGTTCCCAGTTAAACTAAATAGCATGAGAGACAGATAAAGTAAGTAAGATATGAAAATTAAATAACACTCACCTTAGTATTTCCTTGTAGTATATTTTTATTTTACACTAAAATAAATTTTCGAACCACAAACACGTTGCGACGAACATTAATATGAATAAGTCGTACAGGTGTTGTCACTTGACTCAAACAAAACGTTTTAGTAATTCAATAACACCTGTACGGCTACAATACAACAAACGAGTCGTTGTAAAGTTAGGATGCGACTACTGCGCGACGAAAGTGGTTATCACATAACATTTGTACGACTGTTGAATGACGTTAACGAAGTTGGCTCGAGCTTTCTGTATGACCATTATACGACCATTTAGGTCGTATAACTGGGGCCATTTTCGCGTTTAGTAAACGTTATTATAACGTTACTATGACTTTATTACAGCGATGTATGGTATTCAGATAACGTTTACTTAACCTTTATACGACGTTAAATTGTTACTTGGGCGTATTCGTTCCCGAGTAGTAAATTGACACTAGGTATTTTAGTTAGGTGGGAGAAATCCTACCTAGGTCTGGTCTGGTAACATCTGCGCCTCTGTTGAGTCTATGATCTATGATTGGAATTAGTAACGAGGGTCTGATACAATGCAAAAAGGTAGATCTAGTCTCATTAAAAACAGGTAGGCAGAACAAAACTCAATATTTTTAGTGTTCTAGAAAAAATGTACACATGGAGCGATTTTCACCCGCGACCGTGGTGGTTGCGGAACTAAGTATGGTTTTATTTCAAAATTTCAAATCTCACGAGACCGCTTATTTTCGCGGTTCCGCAGCCGCCGTGTATGCGAGCGACCGCCGTACGCGCAGAAGCCGCACGCGCCGCGGGCGTAAAACGCTCCATGATTTCTTAGCCTAAAACTGTTCTAGTGTTCGTTCAGGAGCCTACATCGCACCGTAATTGGTGATTTATGGTGCGATGTAGGGTCCTCCCCACTAGTTTTACGTAATTTCCTCTGATTTTAGCGCTCGCGTGTTTTAGTATTAATTAGTTAGTTTGTAAAATATTTTTAATATCAACCAGATCCGTTTTGATCTTTTGACGTAATTAGGCGACAAAAAAATCCACGTTTTTGCATTTATATTTTAATATCTTCTCGTATCTACATCTACACAGAATTTTGAAAAGGAACTCTTCACTTATTCCAAATAAAATATTGCAGTCTGAATACGTCTAAATATCAAATTTAAGGGCATACCCCGAGCAAATGACCTTGAGTATTTCTTACCTTATGGCACACCGCAAGAAAGAGCAAGAAAGAAATAGTACGATTTCTCGCTGTTTTACGCTAAAGTTTTAGAATAAACTCTAAGTATATAAAATCAGATTTTAGTCTTTTGAAAAAAAAAAAAAAAATCTACCAAAATGTTCGTAATGGAATTGCCTATCCGTTGGTGTAAGTACAAAATCCAAATAATGGCGGGATTTTGAGGAGATGCATGATAATTACAATTATTTTTATTTTTTATGGTTTCGTAGTGAGCCATTTTAAAGCCAAGAAACTGTAGAAATTTAGTGTATTTTTTACTAGTTGATATTTGTTTTGAGTAATGAGTAGATAGGTTTGAAAACTGGACCAAAAATTCGTTTTGCTGGGGGACGCTCCTTAAGTGTGTTTTTATTCAGTTTCTATGTTCTACGATAAATTTGAACAGCAAACATGTAACTGCCTTAATTTTGATGTTAATATGATTTAAAAAAAACTAAACATCATAACGGAGCTGATTTTATGTACCAAGTTAGTTAGGTACCTAGACTAAAATAAAAATACCTCTGACTCTACATAAAATTGTATTATGTACACAAGATCTGCGCTCCTGTAGCTTACCCTATTAAGTCAGCTTGTTTCCTGATTTTTCCACATAGATACTACGGCAGCCCAAGCCTGAAATACTTGTGTGCTAGTCGCCGCAAGAAATGTATTCGATGAATATGGTTAGTACGATAAGCATATAGTATGCTCTACTTTGCGCATGGTTGTTGTGCTGTGAGACATAACACACAACAAAACATAGATCCTTGATTTTATTGACAAAAAGTAAAGTTTGTATTTGAATGCACCTTTCATTGGGAGCACCACATACCTACAGATTTTTCAGAGCCCCACCTGCTGTGAATGAAGCTCATCGTCACGCTGGTAACCGAAAGAAATGTTGGGATGAACTTGAGACCACGGCCATCTAAAATAGCGATGCATCTGAAAATGCTAACGGTTAGCGTTAGTATTTTTAGGCATAGATGGAATGATGAAAAATTGATGAAAATATTAAGTAAGCTTAGGTTAGCAGGACCCTGCGCATTTTGCGCTAGCACAAATTTCGATAAGCACTAGAGACTACCTGAGACAAAAACAGGTAGATAAGTACCTTTACAATTGTCCAAAACAGACCGCTCTGAATAGGTGTAGTAGGTACCTATGTCACCGTGAAATTGTGAGTGTCAGTGTCATCAGTTTAAAATCTAACGGCGTTAGATTACAAACTGTAAATTAGTTAATTTACCGTGGGTTTGTAATCTCACACGTTATAATATAAACTGACGATAGTCGTATCTACGGTTTGACGGTGTCTTAGAGATAGCAAAATATTCTGTTCGAAACATAAAATTTAAAATTAACGTTTCTCACGCCACGCCACAATAGGTAGGGTACTTTCATCCTTATATCTTCTAGGAAACCGTTTATCTTATCCGAAACAGGTGGACACCGACTTTGCAATTCTTTTTGTTAAGAACAGATTTTGCATTGTGTTTAACACTAAAACTGGGTCTATTGTCCGGATTTCGATGCTTAGTTTGGGGTCAGATGGTGTTGTGTGTGAATTGTCTACCAACATTTATTTATTTATAATAACGAAGTAATTTTTAACTCAAAGATCGTAACTTACACAGCCAGTAACTTACGTGTCCAAGCACGGATTGATAACGCCTGTAGGAATAATTAAATACAAAAATACAAAATACAAAAATCTTTATTGCTGTTTGCAGGTAAGATAAGATGATACAAAACATTTAAATAATTGACCCATACAAACTGGCCTCTTCTTCTAGAGGCATGCAATATGTCTGGCAACGCAGTTTCCATTGGTCTGAATTTATACAATGATAATAATAGTCAGCTGATAGTCTTCTTCTTCTTTTTTCGTTTTAACTTTTAATCGGTTGTATCATGTATGTCATCTGATTCATCATGTATTAATTTCTGGCTTCTATCCCGGTGTGTTATGTTAGTGTGATATGTTTGATGAGTACAATTATAGTGACAGAGTAAAGTTTCCTTCATGGGTAAGTGTAAAATAAAGTGCGAATGTGTACCTACTAATTAATTAAAAGCCCTTTTATTTCCAATCATCAGGAGTAATTTTACATACATGATTATTACCTACTTATAAACAAAAAATTAAATTTCACTATGATACCAAAACTCACTTTTTCTTTTTCTTCTTTGTTTTATCAATTTTCATTCTAATCACTGTCAAAACTTTCTTCATTTTCACTGATTGGAACCCCTTCTCGGGTGTAGGCCTCCTCCAGCTTATTCCAGACCTACCTACTAATAGAAATAGATTTAGAATTTAGAAATCTGTGCAAACACCCTTTTAATTAGAATAGTATAATTTGGCTCCATTCTATTTATGTAACTCAACATTATAGCAAGTTTAACGACTAGGTACGTCACCAGGTGAACTCAAGGGGCACAACTATTCAATAAAACAATTCAGTAGCCCTAGCGCTAACGCACACATTCACGCGTGTGTACGAACGACATCTGCGTAGTTGTGTGAAGAGTAGGTAGCTCCACAGCGGCGGTTGTATGGAGTTTTAGTGGTGTGTCCGGGGTGTGGTGTTATTTAATTTCTGCCATTTTTAGTTTACATTTCAACAGTAGAAGCAAAATCTCAGGTAAGTACCTACTATACATATGTTTTAAAGATAGTGGGTAAGTTGGTAGGTACCAGGCCATGCCTTCCACGGTCTCTTTAGCAGCCCACATTCTACGGCGTTTTAGATTTTTTTTTTAATAAAGAGTGACGAGACGATGATCAGGACATGTGCCTGATGGTAAGCAACATGCCTGACACATAACAGCACAGTGACACACAGCTATTGGAACATGAAGAGTCCAAACCACTGCGCTCGTCACCCAGAGATCTAAGATCTTATATCTCCAAGCCCTGTAATTTCTCTGTAAACATTGCCCTTCAAACCGGAACACAGTAATGTTTGCACATTACTGCTTGGCGGTAGAATAACTGGCAAAGGTGTGGTACTTCCCCAGGCGGACTCTGCCAAGAGTCCTACCACTACTAAAAAACCCTAAACCCACTAGTACTAAGCTTATTTCCGAGTTTGATACTGCTCACACACTCGGAAATAATCTTAGTACTAGTGGCTTTAGGGTTTCAGATTTTCATGCATTATCTGAGACGAAAAATAATAAGTAGGTGCATTATTAGGTAGCTTGCTTGTAGTAGAAAAGTATTTTTGACGTGACAACGTCTAATAAATCGATGAACGCCGGCTGCATGCATGAAATAGTGTCCCGTTACGCTCATTGTACGCTTGCGCCGCATCTATCAATGTTTTGTTATAACGTTAAACTATCGTCCGTAAACCAACCGGCTTTACAGATAACCAAGTAATGAGGTGTTTTCAGAATGCAATGAAACACAACATTGGCACCACCTTTGTCGAAATAAAGATAATGTTCGTTGTGATAAAAAATATTTTTTCGTAGCTGGCTACGAATCAGTCAGTTACCAAAGTGGATGAAGCGGTTCTGAATTCTGAATACCCCCTTATCAACGAAAGCTATTAATAATAATTGGGGTTTTATAATGGCAAATACTATCTAACTTACAACTCGTGCACTACAACTACCGCAGGTTCATTTCTAGGGTAAATAAAACTAGAGATTCAGAAATAATGACACCATATTTATTTACGTTCTCATAACACCAATTTGTTATCAAAATAAAGGATTATTTCATTATTAGTCAAATTTCCACAAATCAACAAAACGCGTTGTTTTGCAACTTGTAGGTATTGGCAATAACTACAGAACAAAGTTTTGTGTTTAGTGAGCTGAAAACTGTAACAAAAAAACCAGGCAGCGTTATAAAAGCTCCAAATTAAAATAACATTGGACAATACGGCCGACTGCGGAATAACTTTCCGAGCTGTGCGTAAAGGGCTACGCAGTTTATGGTATTAGTTTCGTAAGTATGAAGCCTTAAACATGACCCTTAAGTTTCTTTAGTTAAAACCGACCCGAAGAGTTAATCCGAAAATGACCGTCCTTACACCTTTAGAATAGACTCTTCTATAGAACTTTTCTGAAGATACAATTCAGAAAGTTCATAGTTTTATTTTTTGGAATGTTCAAATCTATCGCGTATCTTGATACACATTTTGTCTAATAACATTAAAATTATTCAGCACCAATACTTTGTTCTGCAGGGTTTATCTGATCGATGAGAGTATTTTCTTGTTTTTATCATAAAAATATTAACTGTACAAATATTCGTTCAAACACATTATTATCATTCCAACATTTTCAGTGTTAATTGTCCGTCTTTCATCACTAAAACATCAACAAACAAATGTCTTCCAGTTAGCCAATTTAACCCACATTTCGTAATAGAGTTAAAAAGTCATTAATATTTCCAATTTTGGGTTAAAGAAAACTGAGCTTAGTATATAAGACAAAACACTCCTTTTAATACAGCCTTGGAACTTAAAACTACATTAAACATAACTTAAATATTGAACTTCTTCTCATATAAAAATAGTGTTTAAGCATACATACATGTTTGTCTCTAAAATATTAAAATCTAAGTAAATAGACCGCCATAACATTGTTATAATTTACCCCTTTCACTTACTAATTTTTATACACAATTCAAGAAATTGAATTTAAATCAGAACTTATGTAGCGGTAACGCTCGGTGTATTTCGCAAGTTGAACAATTGCACCAAATATATTTTATGGACTAGATGCGTTGTTAAATGTTAAAATTAATACTTGTTCTCGATATGGCGTTTCCGTAGTTTAGAAAACAAGAAAAAAAAAAGTCAGCAAACGTTGTATGAGTCCGTTCCGTATTAACTTATTGTAATAATGTACACAGGTTTGTGTTGACTATGATTTGTGATGATGCAACATCCACCACTGAAGCTATAAGCTAATTACTGCAAAATGGTGGTGTCAAAAACACCGAAAGCTCAGCAAATGATTGTGCAACATGTGGGAACATTTATTGTAAGTAAAAAAAATATATTGGTAAGAGCATATTTTTAATTAGTTAGACATAACCTTAAGCTCCGTAAACGCAGATTTTCTCAATAACATAGCCAATTTAGCAAGAACCAGGTTCTTAATTGATCTTTTTCTAATTATTATCAGGAACATTTGTTACAGAAATAAATAATATACCTACTAGGTTATTTTTAGGACGAGCGCAAATAATTTTAATATTACTACTCATTTTTTCAGTGGACAGAACAATCCCTGTGAAATAGTGGTTAGATTCCCAATTAATATTAAAAAAAACATTCGTTTTCCAAATGATTACCTATACAGCAAGTATTATTTACAAAATTTGGGTATATTATAACAAACAATAGGCCTTTATCCGACAATAATATAAATTAGGATATTCCCATAGGAAAAGACCAAAGCGACAAAAGATCATAAATAATAAAAACAAATTCGTAATTGTCATAATCCGACGCAATACAACCATGCAAAAATATTATACAAATCATTCACATCAGCCATCCTACTAATTAAATTATTTTATCAAGTATTATCTAGGTATGCTACCACAAAAGGAACATAAAAAACTAATTAATAAAGCAATTGTATTCATGTGCATTGTTTGTTCACTATATGTACAGATTTATTAGTGATCATGATATCAATGAAATCTATAGAATGAGGGGAATCTATGAAGCCAAATAAGACATCTGGCTTGGCTGTTCGAGAGAAACTAATCAAACAAATACTATTTATTTTTGACCATTTTTGAGTTTTGTTTTGAATATTCGAGCAGTCTCTCAAATACCAATAGTCTTTACACCCTATACTCCTTAACATTATTTCTTCCTGATTGAAGAAATTCAATTTATTTCAAAAATCCACCACTCAAAGATGTGACTACTCAATTTTGATAATATTCCAATGAGACTTAATCACGATTTAATTCATTGTTTAAATACTGCATTGCTGCCGAAACGTCGAGGTATTTAAACAATGAATTAAATCGTGATTAAGTCCTGTACATTATAAATATTATGTGTTCAAATCGCGAAAGCTTAAAAACAATACTCCAATGAGGGTGTAAATTTCGATACCATTTTAAATTCGAGTAGATTTTTTTATTTATGTTCTTTTATATGCGATTATATTACAATATTAGCCGGCAAATCACTATAAATACTAATTAATACCTACCCCCAGTCCAAATAATAATAATAATAACAACAACCAAGTTACATGTACCTACATAAAAAAGAAAGAAGTTATTAATCTGATAAAGTAACCTATTTCGTTCCATAGCATTAAATTGACTAATTTTTAAACTTACATTAACTGGACACAGTAACCAAGTGCATGACATTTTTTTTATTATTCTAATGGTGTCTGATACTTTTTTTATAATTTTCTTGAAACACTTAAGTAGAAAAGCTAGAAGCGATTTCAAACAATATTTGGTCAATTTTTGTATAAATAGCACACAAATATATACTTTCATATAAGGCATAATTATATTGCCTTAAGTGACAAGGAAATTTACATCCATAGGTATACTAATGTGATAATTTTTGAACAACAACAATATAAGTGAGATCAACGGTTCACTTTCAATTTCATATCAATTGATCTACACAGCGCAGCGCAGATATACATCTGGGTACAAACTATCTTACTCATAACACATGTTACATTATGCAAATGTACAATAATTTTGATATTTGGCAGTGCAAATCATATTTGCAAATTTAGGTACCTACAGTTTTTTTTTAAGTTCATTGATGTTACGCCTAATAAAATCTATGAAGAGTAAGGCCCACACATAAATGACGGCAATGTTTAATACCTTGAATAATACCACATTGATTAAAAATATTTACAGTAATATGAATTTGGTATAATTAAGATATTACACACAGCCCCCACACGAGATACAAATTATTTGGGGTATTAATATACAAATGTAGGTTATGTAGGAATCAAAACTTAATATATACTTACTTCAATGAATTTAAATAATATTAAAAACATTCACCAACATCAAGAGAATATGTGGATATATCCTAACACTTATAAAAATTACAACAACATCTATACAGGGCTAAATCTATGCAATCTGTAACGTCCACAAGTTTTCCATATCACATGTATCCAAGGGCACATCACTCACTGTAGGTCAGTTCCTCCTTCTAAGCACCTTTTCACTTTTCGTAACACCTCAGCGAAAACCACTAGCTTGCTTAGTATCTAACATTGCTTGACAAACATAATTCATGATTCCACCTTTCTATTGCCTGTCAGTGTCAGGAGATGAGCAAAAGTAGAGAACTCACGACTCACCACTAAGGTCATCATTACTTTTTCATGTATTCATGTCTCTGCCACACATCTTTTTCTTTTGAAGATACCGAAAATTTAAATCCAAGCAACCCATACGGCTATTACAAAAATTAACAAAACATTAGATATATTTTGGCCAACTGTTTTCAGTCGGTTAGCTTTGAATTTTTTTTAGTAATTTTATTTAGGTACCGTCAATGTCCTCTTCAAGAGTAAACCAATAGACATTCAACAATTTCTCTATCAATCCCCTTGTCACATTCTCATGCAGTGCTGTCCAATATTATCTCACTGACTTTCATACTAAAATATTTCCACTCCTAAAATTTAACTAGAATTCTTTCACTATAATGCAAAATAATATTATGTGCAAATATGTGTAAATGGTGCAAATTAATCTTCTAGTTTGTGATATGGTGTTAAGTTTTCGAAGCGTTTTCTTTGGACCTTGTTTAAGTGTTTGAATAATTTATTTTATCTTGAAGACATGATGTGACTGACAATAGAATTTAAGAATTATTAGTAACATATCATATCAACAGAAGCCCAGAACAAAAGAACACCTTGAGCCAGAGTCCGTAAAGTAAAAATTGCATTAAATCATGTTAAATTTGATGAGAGCTTAGCAGAAGTAGTAATTTTGCATAATAATGTAAAGTTTGCATTAAAAAATCTCAATTTAGGATAAAATTACATTAAATAAATATACACAGGCTTGCCATTGCGTAATATTTTGATGATTTAGATCTTCCTCTATTTTGAGATTCTGAATATTTACGGATGATGGAAATCCACATGTGTCAATCACCACATCTCATTTTAGGCAAGAAACTACACACAAGTTTAACAAAATGGCTTTTGCTTAGAAGTCACAAAGATGATTGAAATTTAAGCTAACCAAATATTTTCCAGGCTTTGAATAATGACGTAAATGAGAATATTAAGGTAATATAGAATAACAATAGGATAAACATGAAAATAAGACTGTTCAACAGGTAAATAATGCCAACAATTGCATGGGAAATTTTATACCCCACTACTAAGCTGTCCTAATTATCAGTGAAAGTGACAGAGTACTATCAGTCAGAGAATAGATAGATATTGAATGTACTTAGAATACATTATTTAGTGAAAGATGCCGACCAACATTTTGACAGTCTTCTGTATTTTGAACAAATAGTCCATTAGATATCACTTGCTATGTGAGGTAAACATTCTATGTTTGAAAAATGTATTATATCTTATTTACCATAAAATCCCTGGACAATACTAAAGAAGTTAAAGTAACTCCCTATTACACATGTTAATAGAAACATTACTAGAAGTTAATATTTTTACTTCGCCTACAGTAGCTCCTATTCAGAATTCACATTTTTAAAGTTTAATTACCTTCACACTGTGATATTTCTTGTGTGATCGTCAAGAACAGCGTTCTATATTAAAACATATCTTCAAAAAACCACCAAACAATTTTTGAGTTCTTGTCCTATTTTTATTTAGATCTAAATTTTCGTCTATTCTGCCACTATAATTATTTTATTTTGGCAAGGACAGCAGTAACTTACTTTCTATTTTTAAAATATGCATTTAGAATAGGGTCTATTCTATTCCCATACATCAGCGAAACAACCAGCTACCCTTAACATTTTCTTTAACAACCTAAGCAAGTATAGGACAAGAGCCAAGTTACAAATTCATTCCTCATTTTTGCAGTCTTGATACCTCATTCCAAAATACTATTTGTATTTATTGGAATTGTTCAATGGTATTTATTTATCAGACTACTAATATCACAACAATATCGAAAGTTTGTACTTGCCATCAGTTCAATACACTTTTTTAAAATTAACAAATACCAACCACAACAATAAAAAAATAACGACCAGGGCCACATCAGACTCGATAAGAGATATATAAACCTACATTTTTTTTACATTTTTATATTTATTTTAACATAATTTCATATTGTCGAGTTCTCAATGTTTAATTACTGGTCATTAACCAGAAATGTATGAAGAAGGGTTTTGGAAGCCAGAGCAAAATTGATAAGTAAAACAGGATGAAGATATATGATTTTCTAAACTATTACAACATAAGTATAATAATTTGTTCCAATTTAAAAAGTCCAAAGGAAGTCTGATATTCACATGTGATATGGTGGAGGGCATCAGGCAGATGTTTCAATAGCTTCAGAGGCTCTGCATATCATCATCTCACACATGAACAGTGACTTCTTTTTACTATGTGTAGCAGTGGTTGCTGCTCGTGACCATTGAGGATGTGCAATGCTTGCTGAAGTTACCAAATCCCTTCTAATCATGACTTTCTTGGGTTGGGTACACTCTGTTGTTAATTTTTTATGAAACTATACTCAATACACCATTCGCCCGATTAGATTCCCGAATTCACCACTAAATGCTTAGTTATTTACATTTTTTCGAATATATTACCCTTATTAATATGGCTTATTACAAGTTCTCGCCTTAATATTATTTATATGTAAAGTGAAGAGGAAAGCTGTAAATTTTGATTTGTACTCTGTAAAACCAAAGTTACAATAATATTTTTACATATTAGTTTTTAAACCTATCTATAATTTAAAATTATTATACATGCTAAAATATAACACACAACATTTAGAAATAAGGCAGTTCATACTTCTATAAATAAGCATTCGTAAAAAGAATATTAAAGGTATATCTATTTCCAGCCTTAAAGCCTTTTTGTTAATTAGACATAAGCTGTAATATGGAGAGGTGGAGTCCAAATTTTACTGTTATTCTGTAATAGGTTTCCTGTTATATATCTGCAGTTTTTAAAGCTGCCGTAAACACATATTTGTAAACGTATAGTTACAGCAAGTACAAGTTGTGTTATTTAAGAAGGTCCTAACCTTCTTGAATAACACTAGAAAGCATACAAAGAAATAAACTTTTATGTTCTTCAGACAATGAGTTTCAGAATATCTGTAATAAAAAAATACTTATTTTTACAGGTTATTTACAATTAAGCATACTTTAATCACTAGTAAAATAGGCCATATCATACATCTAAATAACAAAGAGTTGGCATCAAATTCAAAGTAAATAATTTGCAATACAATTATTTTCTGCCTTATGAAATACTTCGAATTTCTTATCTTGAAATATAAATAAAGTTTTGAATAACTAGAATAAAGTTGAGGTCAACTTTATTCCAGTATTACTAAAATTACCTTAACAATGTCATGAAATGATCCAAAAATGCATTGCCAGCTAAATGATTTAACAGACGCGAGGTAATGCGCGTCCCGTATATACTTGTCCTGTCTGCAATGTGCATCAATAAATTCCGGGTACTGGTAACTTATGTTACAATTATCATATTACCATATATTACATAACCAGTTATCAATCACTCAAAGTATCGTAATCATGTCACTATTCTACCAGTTTCACCGCCACTGCATGAAAGTCTGCATCCGTAGGTTGTAAACTGCGCGCGCGTACCAAGCGTACTGAACCAATTGGTACGCACGACGCGAGGCTTCCTCTCACTCGGGCTTGGTCGAACGGTGCGGGGGCAGAGTGTCGTGCCGTCTGTACATCAACAGATACGGCATTCGAGGCGGCTTAGGCTTCAGGACTTGGGCATCAGTCACTTGCGTAACCGTCGAATCATCGTACCTGAAATGAAAATAGCAGATGATATTATAACGGATCACACGAGAGAAGAGCAAATCTGTGATGGGAAAGGAACTCAGTATAGTTTGTCCACATGTTTGTGTAGTTTCACTTTCAGAGACGAAAAATAAATGACATCATTGTATGATATTGGCTTCAAACAGAAAACGCACAGATGATAGCAGTTGGTCTCGGATAGCCTCTATCTGGCTACCAAATCTTGGGCTAAAGCAGAAGGCGGGTCTTTCTACCTTAAAGCTTGTAACTAAAAGAGTTGTACTAGCCGGAGACTTTAATTTGAATTTATTGAAAGTGGATAAAAATATCAAAAAAGTTCTGGAAATTGTGAATAATTTTAACTTTAAATTTGTTCTGGATAAACCTACAAGAGTGCAAGGCAGCAGCGCAACCTGTATAGACAATTTTATCGTTAACTTTGATAACTATAAGGGATATGTTTTGGATCACAAACTGTCTGATCACAAGGTAATCAAATTGGTAATTTCTGGCAACTCGAACAAAAATTGTAATAAAATAGATAGTAATACTTCTAGTTTTATAAGAAACATGTCTCCAAATAATTGCTTTTATTTTCATTATTTATTTGGTCAAGATTATGTTAGGTTGAAACATCAAATAGTCACGTGTAATGATCCCAATGCAAGAATGAATATTTTGCAAAATGCAGTAAAATTCTATTACGATATCGCTTTCCCAAAAAGAAAATGTAAAACTAACAAACTTAGACAGAAATTGACAACAAAAGGCATAGAGGTCTCCAAACAAAAATTGGCTAGCATGGAATTGTTACAGGAGCTCAATCCCAATAAGGAAAGAGAAAGAGAGATTAAAAATACCGAAAATGTTGCGTAAAGTATTTGTTGCATCCAAAAGACTTCAATACAGCCAACGAGTACATTTATCAAAAATAAAGTAAAAGAAACTTGGAAAATCATAAATGAGCAAGTGAGATTTGGTAGCAAACAAAAGATCACTGTCAAATAAAATCAGTAAACAATGAAGACGGGCTCAAGAAACAGATTGTAAAAATATAGCTAATTTATTTAATACATTTTTCAAAAACATTGCTCATAAATTGACATTAAATTCTAAAATTGACTATAATAAATATATGACATACTTAAATAAAAAAAACAGTAAACCACCGAATCCTATAAAATTTGACCCAATAGATCTAGATGAATTATTGACGATTGTGCGAGACATGAAACCTAAAACTACCCCGGATATATATGACATAAATTGTAAAACTTTGAGGCAACTTATCTTAGAAAACGGATGTCTTCTGGAACTGCTACTATTGACAATTAACGATTGCTTGGAAAAGGCACGCTTCCAGATTGTTTAAAACTAGGCAAAGTTATTCCATTATTCAAAAAGGAGACAGTTTAGATCTTGGTAACTATCGCCCAATTTGTATATTACCAACAATTTCAAAATTTTGGAAACTGTCATAAAAATAGAATAATTAATTTTTGAGGAACACCGCCTGTTTACTGTATCACAGTTTGGATTCCGTAGAGGCCGGTCGACTGAAATGGCCATAAGAAAAGTCATTTATTACATTTAGAATCGATGGATGAATCACAGAAGTGTGCAAGCATTTACTGTGATTTATCCAAAGCATTTGACTGTTTAAGACATGACATACTTTTAACAAAACTAGAGTACTACGGCTTTGAAGGGACGGCATTAAATATTATGCGTGCTTACTTACACAAACGGATGCAAAGAGTATCAATCAACAATGTAAGCTCAAATTATGAATATATGGACATAGGTGTACCACAAGGCTCAATATTAGGGCCAATACTATTTTTAATTTATATTAATGATCTTGTGAATGCTGTGCCTGAGTGGGCAAGTATTAGTTTATTTGCTGACGACACCCATATCGGTGTAAAGGATAAGTGTAAGAGTAAAATGAAAGAAAAGGTACAAACAGCTATGAAGAATATTAAGGACTGGTTTGAAGCCAATGGAATAATTTTGAATGAAGATAAGAGTGTCATCATGGAATATCAAACGAAAAAAAGTATTGATAAAAATCCCACAGTTAACTGATTCGTTGCGATGGCTAATTTCGCTAACTTTTAACTGTGGCGTCGAGCAAAAATAACGTGACACTGATCAGTGCCTAGCGCCATACGATTAGATGACACGCATCTGTGTTTTCCGCCATGCGGAAAAGAAAACAGTATTTTGACCATTTTTTACACGTTCAAAGCTTGAATACTGTTAGTTTACATTCGAAATTTGACGTGAACGGACAGGCGCGTTGTTTTAAGTGATTAGAAGTGGCAAAATAAGTGTAATTTTGGAAATGGAAGGTAAGTGACTTTTTAATACAGTTGTGCTAAACCTTTTCAGCTTATTTCGCATTTCCTAATGATATTATTGAATACAATATTAAATTAGGCCTAAAATATTGTTTTACTTATAAAGTCTCACTAACAGCAATACATATGAATACGCTAGATAAATTACAAAAACATATTAATTCTGATATGTATGTCACTTACAAGTGAGCACAACATTTAATAGGTAGTTTTTATTTAATTATAAATTAAATTTGAATTTATGGCGTTAACAGAAATTAGAATTACTACTCTAAGAAACTATGCTATGAAAACTGTTGGTGATCGATCAACAATCACATTACTTTTTTCCGAATTTTTGTAACTGTCAGTAAAAAGCATTTTGAAAAGTACATACTGCCATATATTTGTTATTAATAGTGGATTTATTGTTTAAGAACTAAGGCGAAAAAGGAAGTACATTCCCGAAACAGAAATCGAGACACAATGTGACAGTGACGAAGAGACAATACCAAATTCACAAGACTGGGACCTACCACCAAGCTGGGAAACGGATTTAATACCGGACAAAAAAAACAACTAGGGATACTGCAACAAATAAAGAAGAAAATATGATGGACAGTGCGACTACCACAGAAAAAAAATGGTTGAAAGTGAACCATGCACAGAAACTTTAGTAAT
Source organism: Ectropis grisescens (assembly GCA_017562165.1). Classification (NCBI taxonomy): domain Eukaryota; kingdom Metazoa; phylum Arthropoda; class Insecta; order Lepidoptera; family Geometridae; genus Ectropis; species Ectropis grisescens. The sequence goes on along the minus strand of CM029777.1, from coordinate 8,474,787 downwards.
GGACAGTGTAAATAGCGTAGAAACTAAGGAATGTGATGTCCCTACCGTACTGGACATACATAGCTGTAAATATTTTGGCCAGTTGGTTTCCAACGAATTATTGCGATTCAAACCATACGAGCGAATTATGAAGATGCAGCAAATATTAGATTTATTAAAATAATCAAATGAATACCAAGAGTTAAATGAAACCAGAGTTTGAATTTAGATATTAATATTTATTGAAAAACATGACATAAGTGGATCCAATCAACCTAAATATACATTTTTACAGCATTTACATTTTCGCAGCAGTAACATAAAACATAAGACAATGACTCTTCCGAGGGTTTTAATAATTTGTTAATCTCGCTCACTGCGAAGCTAAGGTCTATTCTAATGACATTGATATCAGTATGTAGGTAAATAAGGATGCGTTTTATAATTTTGTATGACTTGTTTTATATTTATGTAAGTTAGGACTGATTTTTTAAATAATGTATAAGCTAGATTTTTATGATTATGTTAAGAGGTTAATTAATCTTGTTGAAATTGGCAATAATAGTCTTTGGTGAATGACGCTTTGATCAAACAATAAATATGTACCTGATTCTAATAAAAATATTTAAATTTACAAACAATTTATTTGTAGACCATTAGCTCGTAACTTACATAAATAAACATAATAAAAGGAAGTATTTTATTAGTAGGTAGGGTTATCCTGTATAATAAAAGTAGTACTTCCTTTTTAACAGTGAACATTTTTATCCCTTACTTAGGTACTACACCTACATTTCTCATTATTGACAACATACAAATTAGCTCGATTATGCAAAAAAAACAAACGAGTTAATCAAAAAATGCTGAACCTCAGACATCTCAACTTATTTTTAATATAAAAGAAGTACATGCATATTATACTTAATTATTAAAATAATTTCGCGGACTATTTCAAAAGTTTGCCTTTTTTTTCTTGTGTTTGAGTAGGTTCATTAATATTAACAGTTCGACCCCAAGCGGAAGCCCCTAGACACAATTAAATTCTATTGTTATCTAAAATGGCCGCCGCTGATAGGTTAAAGGCTCTGATAATATGAAATGAACGGACACTGCTTAATTTAAATATGAAACTGAACAAACAAATTTCAGGTTTAGCGCTTTTTCATTAACACGTTGTACCTATACATAGTACAATCAGACGATACAAAAATGAAGGGATATAACTGTGTAGATGATTTAGTGATTTATATGTAAATATTCGTACGGTCGAAGACACAAACGGTGCTAATTTACAACAGACGCATGCATGATCACAAGGTTACAGAGAATTTCAATATTTATGAAATTCTCTGAAACAATCTTTAAGGCATAGGCCTGGGAATCCAGGGCAATCGGGACAGCCAGTTATTACAGCAACCCTTTTTTTAGTTTTGGCGTAACAGACCTTGCATCTTTTCTTAAGGTATTATTACCTCTCTTTGGCAAGTTGGTCGGTAAATGTATTTTCCCCTCTGATAGAGGCCGAGAAAGTTCAAAGGTGTTGGGCATTGGTAACAATTCCTCCATGACACTTCTTCTAAATTGATATAATGTGGTTTTATTAGTTGCATTGTTAGCATTATAAAGTAAATACCCATTCACCAAACATATTTGTATAATATGTACGATGACTTTTTATACCAGCGCGGGGTCTTGTGCTCACAGCAATAATAACTTAGCATCTGATCGTGACGGTCTATTGCCCGCATATATTGATTATATTTTATTTGTACTGCCGGTTTATATTTTATTGTGCGTACACGGCGACTAGTAGTCCCTCGATAGAGACTTTTATGTTCAGTACTTATAAATATCACCTCCCTTTATCTTGCCATTTGGTGATTATAATTTTTTATTATTATGTACTATATACGATTCGCCAGTTTTAATTTGGTAGTTTTAATTCCGATGGATTTCCGATGCGGTTTGCTCTTAAGGTACCAGTCACGTACGTCTTTTTCCTATTAGCTCCTCAGCTAATCCCACGCTGGTATAAAAATTATCCAAATATAAAGCATGCCCTTTTCTAAATATTTTGCATTAGCAAATGTACTACTTTTTTGTGTGATTTCTACCTCCTACTAGTACGTCTTGTGACCCTGCGTATACATGGATTTTAAAATTATGCCGTTGGCGTCGGCTAAAATGTACAATTTAATGCCGTATCTATGAGCTTTACTTTTGATGTATTGGCGAAAAAATAGTCTCCCTTTCCACAGTATAAGAGATTCGTCAATTGTCAACTCTTTCACTGGGTAATACACTGCATTAACGGTGTCGTTGAATAAATCAATTAAAGATTTTATTTTATAAATACTCTCTGCCCTTTCGATGGTTTGCACATTCAAAGCTCTTAAAATTAAAAAACCTATCCCTGGTCATAAATAGGCGTGGACTTAAGCGGAAAAAATAATGCGTTGACCAATAATCTACCATTCTATTAAGTTTTATAGTACCCATTAGCAATAGTATGCCGAGAAAAGTTTTTGATTCGGGGACACTTAAATCGGTCCAGTTACTAAAGCGAGCACGTGCAGTAGTCGCTTCAGCTTTTAATTTGTTTCCGTACTTATTTGTACATTCCATTATTAATGTTAAAAATGGGAATTTAAAATAAAAAAAATAGTCTAAATAACTATTGATGTCTGCGTTATGTGGCTCCAATATACCACTTGTTCCCGTAAATGATATTTTTGGCATATCACTGGGGTTACCTGGAACCCAACCAGTCGTTTCTTCTACAGAATCTTCCTCTTCATCATTGTTATCGGCGTGATAATCTTCAGCATTTGCTTCCACGTTAGGACTTGCACTGCTTAATTCATTTAATACTTCTTCGTTATTGCCGCTTAAAATCCCATACAATTCTTCGTCTCCATATAAATCTAAGCCTGGTATGTCGTATAACGGATCACTTTCTTGTGGAGACATAATTTGTTCCAATTCCACGCTTATGGGATCTATGGTGGATGATGGTCTAGGTATGGGTGAACTTGGGAGAAGAGCCATATATGGATCTATGCCAGATGATGGTCCAGGAATTGGCCAATCCAAAGGATCTATGTCACACGATGGTCCAGGTTCGAAGAACTCGAAGAAGGGTATTCCATACCTACAAAAGAAATATTCGAATGAAACTCCCGTATATAGTTTTATTTCGACAGTAAAAAGGCGAGACGCTTTAAAGGGGCATTCTTATTAGTCTATAAATCCTAATTGGTCTAAAATATGTACTATGTAGGTAGTGATGTAAATTAGGTGTATTAAAAAAGAGCTAGTAAGTAAGTAGATATCATATTTGGGATTTAGCTACTCTATTTTGAAGATAATGTATTTTTTTACATAATATTTAGCAGCGGATACACTCTTGAGTGAGTAAGGTTCTCCCACGAGAGCGCGGATTAAAGAGCAAGCCAGTGAGTATGAAACGAGAGCGCATCTTTCCCGATTCTATTTTTTTTTTATTTATAGCGACAAGTGAAGTTGACTGCTCTTTGCCTGCACTAAATGGACGCGAACAGGAAAATTTCCCCAAGTATGAAAATAATCTTACTTACTTGAATTTCACGGCAAACAGAGATTCGCGTGCACAGGCTGAAGTCGTCACGATGGTAGATCACGGAGTCCAGTTCAAAGCCAAAATCGTCGCAAGGCAAAATCACGATCCAGTAACACAAGCCAAAATCGTCACAATTGCAAATTACGGAGTCCTGTTCAAAGCCGAAATCGTCGCAAGGCAAAATCAGTAGAGTCCAGTAACACAAGCCACGGTCGTCACAAAACACTTAGCGAAAGTCGGTAAGGTAAATAGGAACAAGTAGAGCACGCACGTCTGGTTACTAAGGATAGCAAACCAGAAGTAAAAGTAATTCAAAAACAAGATGCGCTTACAAGATAAATAGGTTGTATCCTTCCGTGCAAAATAAAACATACACGCAAGGCATAAGACCGAATATTGTAAATTGTACTTCGTAGGGTCACGCAACTTGCATCCCTCCGGCCGGGGCCGTCCATTGTTTACAACAACTCGTGGTATTTTTCAAACCCTTTTTTTGCAAGAACTTAAAATTTCATGCAAAATGAACCTTATCATGAGTGATTACAGTCCTTGCAGGGCCAACGGTAAACAATATCAACAAAACAGCTCTTTTCTAAGGAGTGACAGCACTTTTAGCAAATGCAACTCTCTGTCCTAGCGTTATGACTCATATTAACCATGTTGACCCGCGCAGTTTGAAGCAGCGTGGTATTTTTCTATATCAAGTAGGTACATACATATGATGCATAAATGTCTGATTTATTTGTATATCTATAATTTAGCTTTATATAAAGTTTAATTCTAAATCCTTTTTGTGTTTTAAAATAACGAAGAATGTAAATAGATTCTAGACGCCAGAAATATTTAGGTATGATGTCTTACTACATATTTTTTTGATTTAGTATTTGTATTTTCTTATTATTCTTAACATAGACGATTATAAATATGAGGACTATATTTTGTATACCGCCAAAATTGTATGACAGTGACCTGCAATATTTCGAGACATTTTACATTTTATCAACACTTCAGGGACTGTGTTATTTCAACGTTATAGATAAAGTTGTCGTTACAATGGGAAAAGAAAATGTTATCGTGCGTTTTTAAAAATGTAGCATTTCATAGGAGACAAAGAAAACCAACAGAAGCAGTGTGATTTTCCCGCTTTAGGAGTTGGTCGTTTACGCTGTAATAAATATATTATTTATATTATCAAATTCTGCAAATTTAATAAAAGGTTGGTGACTCCTTTTTATAAAAATCTTACTAAATCCAGAAACGAAGTCTCACGAGCTTAAAATACGTGAAAAATTGAAATAGTTTGGTTCTGGCTAATTTTTTCTTAAACTGAATTGAAGGAGTTATTGTCGATTTTAAAATGACACATATCCGTGCCTAACGCCACACGCGAAAGAAAATGATGACACTGATACGTGCCATCCGCAACGAATCAGTTAAGGAAAATGTATTTTTGGGATATACCATTGATTACACCATAACTCACATAGCTCATATTGATAAATTATGCAAGAAAATATCAAGCGCAAATTATGCACTACTAAAATTAAGGCCTCTAATAGATAAGAACTCACTAGTCGCTGTTTACTATTCGTACGTACAGGCAAGATTGCGATATGCAATCACAGTTTGGGGCAACAGTGTAGACATAAACAGAGTATTAAAATCACAAAAGAAGTCGATAAGAGTTATGTTTGGGCTTAGTAAGCGTTAGATCTGCTCAAAATTACACTTCAAGAAAAATAGAATAATGACGGTCATATCGCTATACATTTATAGTTCTTTGCTTGAAATGTACGATGAAATAGGAAAACAGCTTGTCACAAAAAAAAGAACATTATAAGTTAAAATGAAACTGAGAAACGGAGATGACTGGTACATGCCTAACGTGCGATTAACCAAAGTGAGAAAACAGGGAATCTTTAACAAGATATTAATGTTTAACAAGCTTCCTCGTAGCTTAACTAAACTGCATCAAAATGATTTTAAGCGAAAACTTAAATACTTTTTTGAATACAATCCATTTTATTCGATAAATGAATTTATGGAAATGCCTTTGACAGAATCTTCATTCTTGCTTGAACCCAATGGTACAGGGTAGGAATGCAAATATACATTTATTTAAACTACATCAATTTTATAATTATTTTAAATATTTGTTTCGCATGAAAATGACATTTATGTAAATTTGACATATTTTGCTTATGCAAAAAAAAAAAATGTTTTTCTCAAATTTTTGACCTCATGAATTTATTATAATTGTGAAAATGTATCTGATTTATATATTTGTCTTCTAAATTTATTTTATTCACGTGACATTCTATATCTCTTAATGAAATATTTTGTTTTATTTTATTTTTATATTGAAATTCAGTTTTTTTTTTTATTTTATTTTTTGTAATTGTAATAGCTTGCTTTTTAGATTGATTTGTTTCTTATAAACTTGTATGATTGACGTGCCCAGTGTAACATAAGTGGTTATAAGGTGAATAAATATATTATTATTATTATTACACTAATCCACAACCTAGTACCTAATTAAAATGTGTCACATTATATACTGATCGTACGCTATTTTTTTTTTAACCCCCGACCAAAAAAACGGGTGTTATAAGTTTGACGTCGATGTCTGTCTGTCTATCTGTCTGTCTGTGGCACTGTAGAGCTCAAACGGTTGGGCCGATTTCGATGCGGTTTTTTTTATTTAAAACTTAATGTCCGTGCGGGTGTTCTTAGCTATGTCTGGTTAATATCGATTCAAAATGGCCGCCTCCACAAAATGGCGGACAAAATATTTCTTCACAACCTACCTCAATATGGGTATCAAATGAAAGGGCTTGACTAGCAGAGTACTATACGCTATAACAAATTTGAAATCCAAGATGGCCGCCACCACAAATGGCGAATTATATAATTGTTTTCACTACTATCGCAATATGGGTATCAAACAAAAGGGCTTGACTAGTAGAATACTTTGCACTATGACAAAATTCAAATCCAAGATGGCCGCTACCACAAAATGGCAAATTACATTTCTTTTTTCACAACTTCCTTAATATGGGTATCAAATGAAAGGGCTTGACTAGTAGAATGTTGTACAGATAACAAATCTAAGGTGGTCGGGGGTTAGTCAAAATTTTTAATTTTGTTCTTGTATTATCATTAACTGACGTGTAAATTGTACATTTATGAATAAAGAACTTTGACTTCACATACCTGATCCATCCCACTTGTCCATGGAAGGTGTCAGTAAGATAGTGTCCCTTCACAGCCTCAACACCCTCATGATAAACGACAGCAAACAATTTGTAAACTCTTTGCTTTGATGTGTATTTTAGCTTGGTCGACATTACCTCTGCAAGAAGAATCATGAATATAAGTATATGTTATTAATATAATAATTTTATATGTATTGTAAGACTGGCATGGGTGTACTCAGTAAAATTTGTCCACATATGTGTGAAATAATCACATTTTGAGAGACGAAAAATAAATTTGAACATCATTGTATAAAGGGAAATGGATTGCAAGTGTAACTTTATTTTCGACAAAAAGAGAAGCAAATTGAAATTCAAAAAATAATTCAAACAGTTTCAAGTACAACAATAGCTAAATTGAAAAACTTACTAGGATCAATCTTCAGGTCAATTGGGAAGTCAATATTTTTGACAATCTTGGCTGTGTGTCCTTCAGCATCAAGTTGGAAGCATTTCAAATGGAGCAGTAGAACCACGGGTAACTGTTCCAACGACAGTTGCTGCCACGCGTCACTCACACCTTCTAAAGTGTCCTTGCCAGCCAATAATTCTAGTGCATCTTTGACACTGCTTGCACGCTAGAAAAAAACAGGTATTAAAATTAGTTAGTGTTTAATGTCTTATAGAGTGTGTTTTGTATTTCTGTCATGGTACCTCAGTGAATGTTGTCCACATTTTAGTGATTATACACTTTCAGAGACGAAAAATAATTAGTACATCATTGTTAGCTCCTCACTGAAGGAACAAATTAACATTAAAAAAATTAAGACAAAGTAGATTTTTTTGATGTTTGTATATTGATACATAAAACAGCAATCATAGAATTGAATTAAAACAAGTGATATTTTTATTGTATATTGTAAGAATACAAGATATTTTGTGACTACTCACAAAATATCATCACAATCACAAATATCTTGTTTGAATAACATCTCACCTGACCCAAAATCAGGAATTTATATTTTGCATACTAATAAGATATTTAAATTTAGTTATTAATAAATAATAGTTCATGATTAATTATTTCAAGCAATTTATAAATCTCATTTAAAATGAATCTTACTTCAATATCAAGTTGCAGGGTGAAGAAGGGCTGCACCGCGTCGGTGACGTCATGGTGCGTAGCCCTGTGGAGCCGTACACGCGTCTTGCCGCGGAATATATCGGCCACAGGCGTCCGGCGCGCCGCCCAACGGCGCTCCACTGCGCCGCGGTTTCGTGGGCCCATCACCTGTAAAAATAATTTCGATATGATTACACACATTTTATTAAGCTAATTTAAATACTCTAAAAAAAACAACGCAACTTTAATTCGTTTTCACGGGTAAATTACACTTTACTACGCGGTACCCGGAAACCGCAAAAAGCGACTCCCGGCCGCCGTGATTTTTCGTTTGATTCAACGGTTAACATTCATACTGAAGTAATTTGCTAGTTTGTAAAAGTAAAAAAATAAAGTCAAACGGAATAGCGCCGCTTAGTTTACGGTAACTCTGTAAATCTTAACCTTGTTCTTATTTTGTGAAACCAACTGAACACACTGTTCCAATGACACAGCGAGGTTTTGGAGTGAACAAATAGATCATCCATATTTAAGATTTATGTTAATTTCAGCCCCCCTGTGACTGACTATATTCTCAACTATAAGTACGTATTTTTAGCTAAAATTATGCCTTGTTTCATTATCTATCTATATGTATTTTTATTTCTATAATTCTTTTTTAATGAACGTTTTTATTGGGAGAGGTCGCGCGGTTTTTTATACGCGTCAATCGCGCGGCAGCGTTAGACAGTTGACAGGAAAAAAATCTGCTAGCGGTAACTATCAAGTGGGATAATAATGAATTTTCAATCTATACACCAATTCATGAAGCTATTGCAACACACCTTCCACTCATCAGAATCGTCGTTTTCAAATTCTTCTTTTGGTTCTGGGGCGATGACGCCATTGGGAGGGCTGTTCGCATCCTTCGGATCCTCAGGTTCCACCAGTTTTATAAGCTGAAATTACATACAACAGTGTCAATCTCTATTTTTAGATAATTCACATTACACGATTTGTGGATTGTTAACACTTCACAATGAGAAGGTGTTCTTGTGTACTGTGATAATTTTAAATAAACACGACAAAACTTTGTAATTTGCACTTGTGTCACATTGTTTGAAATACAGTAATTGGACTAAATGTGTATTTCAAACAGAATCTATACTAATATTATATAGCTGAAGAGTTTGTTTGTTTGAACACTAGAATCTCGGGAAGTACTGGTCTGAATTGAATGATTTTTTTTCTATTAGATAGTCCATTTATCGAGGAAGGCTATAGGCTATAGAATATAACGCTACTATCAATAGAAGCAGAGCATGAATCAAGAATGTAACAAAAACGGGAATAAAATATTCCTTTTTGAGTTTCCGTAGCGTGCTTTGACATGACAGCGTGTGTCTAAGATTACGCCAACTTCAAATTTTTATTTTGGCTTCCATTCAGTAATGTCACCGTGTAATTTCGTCAATGTCCAAGATTGCATTATTGAATATAAACCTTTGTTAAGCAAATTTGTTTCTAAATCTGAGTAGGGTACGACCAATTTCCGACAGGTGGGGTAGCTGGTAGCTGAAGAGGTCTTTTGTTTGAAAGCGATATTATCAGGAATGACTGAACCGATTTCAGTCATTCTTTCACCGTTGGATATGTACGGGATCCCGATGAGTGTGTGTGTGTGAGATAATGTACCACGGGCGAAGCCGGGGCGGCATCTAGTGTTTAATATAAAGTAAGCAAAAGTGTATAACAGAATGTTTAATATGTATTTGAGCTTTAATTAATGTTTCTTATTTTTTTGAATGTCCTATTTAACTAATTATAAAAGTAAGCAATGACAAAATCTTAATTTTTAAGTAATTTCTCTCAGCTAGGCTAGCTATCTTACCTCGAGCATTTCATCGTTGAGCGAGTTAAGAAGGCATCCGAGAAATTCTTCGGCGTCTTCTTGGCGTCCTTCTTGAGATCCGGGGAAGGGGCGGAGCGCCCGAAGCACGCGTAGACCGGCGCCGCCCTCTAGCGGCGGGCCGGCGGGCACGGCTGGCGCGGGCGCTGCGGTGCCGCGGCCATTGCGCCCAGCCGACGTCAGAGGACTGAACTCGTAGCATAACTCCACTCTGGAAATTGGCACATCTTAGTACAAAAAAATTGGTTCTCTGTAAAGTCAGTTGGTTTACGGACGATGTACAATGAGCGTGACGGGACATAACGGGACACTTTTTAATGCATGCAGCTGACGTTCATCGATTTATTAGACGTTGTCACGTCTAAAAAAATCGAAACATAGTAAACATCTGCTTACTGTGTAGTATGCTTCTTATTCATGCTGATTACGAGGGTGATATGGTCATTGTACGACAAATTCCTCTTAATTCGTAAAAAAACCCATTTGATCACTTCAGCTTTTAACTAAAAGTTACGTTTAGTTTTTGATATATACTGCTGTTTTAAGATCTAGTACTTGTACATGGAAGACAGTTTACAAAGTACTATAAGATTAAACTGCTATTTTCTTATATTGAGTGGCCATTTTTTACTTTTGACTATAAGATGGACACAAATTCCTTTATGCAGTTTCTATTTCAACACATTACAAGAAGAAAGAAAACACATGCCACCAACTTCTCTTTCAATATTTGGATTATTTGGCAATAAATAAAGATAAATAGAACTAGAAATAAACAACTTCTCTAGAAATACTCTTAACAAACAATAAATATATTTGCTGGTTGACCCCCATACTTATCACAACTATACATAGGAACATCATGTGTACTCACAAAGAATCAATAACAGGCGTGGCCGACTTTCCGCGCCTCGTCTGGTAGGGCAGTGCCTTGAGCATATTATAGAAGGGTGGGCAGGCAATCAGGGCCTGCAGTATCGCATTCACATAGCAGTAGTTGGAACGGTTTGTTAGTCCGCGTGGCAGCAATGTTACGGGTCGGTTGTCCAATTGATATTTGGACAGGAATTCTGAAATGTAAGACAATGAGTTAGTTTTGGTATCGAGATAGTGAATGTGCAAAAGTAAGAATGACAAACAAGTCTACCGCCATATAATGAGAAAGGTTGCCATTGCATTGCTTTCCAAAAATTATATTGATGACAACTTAAAAAAGGATGCAAAAGTAGTCCACATTTTTTTGAAGTTACATTTCTGTGGCAGAGCACAGGAAAATATTAGCACTGTAGAATGCGCTGACTGAGTTTTTCTGATTGTTACAGTTTTAAAATTGAGAGCGGATAGATTTCTTCTCGGTAAGCATGCTCCATTGTAGACCACAGCATCACTTAACATCACGCAAGGTGGCAGTCAAGTGTAACCCTATAGTTAAAAAAACACTACATGTTAGTTGAGAGTATACAAGATATTTACCTCCCATCCTGTATGAGTTGGGGTCGTCAGTGAAGGGCGATGGCTGCGGGAGTGGCGGCGTTGCAGTAGAGTCTTTAGCTGGGGGAGTCGATTCAGCGGGCGTGGGCGCGGGCGCAGTCGGCTTGATGGCAGGAGGCGTGCTGACAGAGCTCACGGCGTTCACTGACGTCTTCTCAGAGTAGGAAATAGTTGGCGCTACCGAAGAAACCGGAGGAGCAGGTACCGGCGTCGGACGGGGTGTCGGTGAACCCTTGTCAGGCACGGCCGTTTGTAACGGAGACGCATCGAACGGAGGCACTTTAGCCACGGGCTTCTGGAGACCAGCGGGCGGTACAGCGGTCGTGGGACTCGGTGGCTCCTCGGGCACAACAACCGGGGCGGGCGCGGCCGCGGGCGCGCGGGAGAACAAACTCGCCCATGACTTGCCGGGCGCCGGCTGAGGCTGCGTAGGGACCGGTGCTGGTGGAGGAGGGTCGCCGCGGTTGCGAGGCGTCGGCGGCGGGGGGAAATCAGACGCTGTCGGCGCGGGGGGAGGCGGCTGTGGCGCCGCCGGAGGTTCCGGAAGTGGAGCTTTGCGCGAATGCCCGAATGGTGGTTTATTGGCCACAATCAACGGCTGACCGGCCGATGGCAAAGTAATTGAAATCGGCATCGGTGCTTTACTCGGTGGCAGCGGTGGCTCGCGTTTCGGGTGCTCAATGACTCGTTCCGAGCCTTCAGTCGCTTCTCCCGATGGAGACCGGTTCGCCGGTCCGTCGCGCTTCTGACGGTTACCGAAAGGCGGTTTAGGAGCGGCCGCTTGTTGAACGGGGACTATAGATTGTGGAACGAGAGGCTTGGCAGGCTGTTTGCCGCCGGAGAATGGAGCAGCCGGGCCCTTAGTTGGTTTGCCCACAGACGGTGGCAGCTTGGTGGTGGCTTGAACAGTCGTCGGCGGGACGAAAGATTTCACCGCCTGCGGCGGAACTGTATTAACTTCGGGTTTGTTTTCTGGCGGCGACCATGATTGTTTGTTTGTTTCTGGTTTAGGCAAATTGGAGGGTTTCTCGCTCGGAGGCGTGGCAGCTTTGTTCTGCTGTGCATCCGGAGCGCGCTCTTCCCTTTTCGGGCTGGCGGGACCTTTACCGGTAATCTTGAGATCTCTGAACGGTACAGATTCGACGTCGGGCGCTGTGGCGGAAACTGAAGGCGCAGCAGGTTGTTCGCGCGGTTCCGGAGGCTTATTTTCCTGTGGAACGTAGGTTTTGCCTTGTCCGGCAACGAAGTTCTTGGCATAGACGTTGAATTGGTGCGGCTGATGGTGTTGTACTGGTGCTTGTGGTGGATAATGCGGTGGGTGCGCCGGTGGCCCCGGCGGGGGAAGATAGACAGGCGGGTATTCCAGAGCGGGCTCCATCGGTGCGCCGTAAGGTGGATACTGCGGGTAGTATGCATCGACCGCCTCCTGTTCCATAACCACTTCAGGTGGGTACTCATCGGGCGGCTTGTCAGGTTCACCTCCCTCTACCGGAACTGGGTAATCTGGGTAATAAGGTGGATAGGGGTATGGTCCATATACCAAGGGCTGATAGACAGGGAGATGGTATAAGGGTGCACCTTGTGCTTGCTGGGGATAATAATGCGGGTATTGTAGTTGGTAGTAAGGGGGATGATGAGGCGGGGAAGGAGGTCGTTTGGTGCGTCGATCGCGCCTACCAGGACGGGCGCGCTCTCCGCCTCCCGCCGGTGGCGTAGGGTACTGTCCGGGGACAGGCGGCTGGTAGTATTGTCCCATGTATCCGTGAACGTTGACGTTAGCTGTGACTTGGCTGACGTAGACGTTGGGTGGGGCGACGGGCCACTGGTGGTGGTGGGGGTAGGCTGGCGGCGGTTGCGCGTAGGGCGGCGGCGCGCCGGGCGGGGGCGCGCGCGCCGGCGAGTGGGCCGCCATCTCGCACTCGCCGCCCGCGCTGTCCACGCTGTTAGACACGGTCGCGCGACCTCCGCTAACCGCTGACGACTGATCTACATTAACCATACACAGAACATACTTATTACGATATTCTTTTTACCGTTTACACAGACTAATGAATACGTTCTAATACTCAAACGATAACACTGACTTTGTCTGTTTTATTTCTGTGTATTTGAACACAACCACTGTACCAATATTAAAATAATTATTTTATTTGAAAGACATTTGTCTCGATGGTCATTTGCTATATTTTATGTATTTAAATACAATGTCAATTGAAGTTATTATTTTTCTTCTAGCAGTACAAATAATGTATTAAGAAAAGAGGGCTGCCATAGACCTAATAAAATTGCTTATTTATACTAATTGTGACAAAAACAGGGTCCGTTTGATGGAAAATGGTAAGCACCATGAATGAATATCAGCAACAGCAGAAGTACTATCAGTTTGAAGTCAGTTTTGATGATGAGATGTGTGTCATACTGCCTTAATGGAAAACAGCAATCCTGTTCATAACAGCACATTACCATGCAGCTATTTGCATTCCCAGCTTTGCACTAATCTCATCACTCTGGAGATATAAATTGGTTTGTCTTTGCCTTGTTGCAGAGATATTTCGACATTTTAATTCAATGACAAAATGAATGAGATAGGATGGACTCTGAATTAAACACATTGTTCATCAATTCAACTCAACTTAAAAAAACAGTGACCCAGAACAAAATAATTCTTACTCATTTGAATTTCTATACCTCTGGGCAAAACAGACATTTTCTACAACTGTTATTAGATTTTGATCTTTCAGTATCAATTTATACATAGTTAGGAGTTATGCTGAATCTATAGTAATCGACAAGAGTATGTCGTCATGTCAATCATAATTTCATAGAGTATTTTGTCTGTGATAGAAATGACGAATTTAAAACAATTTGGTAACTAAGAGCAAACAGATCTTCCACACAATCATGAAACAATTCAACTTATAATGTAGCATCCTATCACTAAGTGTGGTTTCATCAGTGGATTTCGCTTCACATCATCAGATAAAAAAAGCATTTCTACAATTGATTATTATGTCAGTTAATTTCTAACACATTTTAAACTTTCTTAACCTTATCAATGTACTTACCTACAGATGGTTTGACTGCGAGAATTTTTACTGACTTCACTTGTTCTTGTGGAGTTTTAAATAAGGCGCACTGAAGACTGCTTCGGTCGGCTTCTTTCACATCAGTTAAGTCTAGGAACTCATATTCCTGAAACATGTCATTCAGGTCTAAATCTCTACAACTACCACAAGACGTGAATCAACATCAACCAAAGCCCAAAAGAATACACAAAGCGAAATTGACTTCAATAGTGGCTTCTAATCTACATAATATCAGCAGACGTTGCGTACAGCATTTCCTTTAGAATAAGGTTGAATTTGGGATATCAGAGAAGAGAAGATTTTTAAAATTGGGTGTTGGGATTTTAGTGGATTTTTTGCATGTTTCTGCAGTGTATTCCATGCACATGGGCAGCACTTGAGTTTAGACATTTCCATAGAATCAAATAATACATTTTGTACTGTTACAGGTACCTCTTTGAGAAGAACTCCTTCTAATTTGAATGCGGTAGGCATTCAGATTAGTAGGTAGGCATCAGATCCCTTTCTATATTCTTAAAAATCCGTCTCCTCAGGGGTTTACGAAATATTGCGTAAAGCAGGCGGTAAAACTTATTTCATGCCAGCGGCCTAAACTAGCTTCGTAGTTTCGCACGGGTATTACACGATAAGTGATGGTATTTAATATAAAAAAAAATACACGTTCTTTCTTAGCAGACTATAGGAAACTCGATCACGTCTATTTTCGACAAGACATTTTATCATCATGATCTTCTATCGATAGATTCACTCGGGACGCGCATTCCATTGCTTGGATTAAACCACATTTGAATTTTACGTCAACAAAAATTCAAAATGAATAATGCAAAAAGTTAATTACAGTTATTCACTTAACCTTGAATACAATGTAATTTAATCAGATATAGATTCATACTAAGGTACAAATAATGGGGCAGAATTTGTACTGGTTTTTACTTTCCTATTTTTTTTATGAAAATGTTTTTTATATTCATCAGGGATAATGAAGGATGTAAATGATTTAAAAGATGATTTCAATCAGTTGTTGATGTAGTGACTTAATTCTATTAAACAACCGTTTATAATGCACACACTCCACAGATCCAAATGAAGGGGGTATGTTTCAGAATTCTTATCAAAGAGGTCTTATGTATGCGATTTAAAATAGAAATCTGTAGAAAACTACGAATCCCACAATACAATCCAACAATACATTTTATACAGTCATCTGCCAAAGATAACTTAGGGTATGTGATAAAAGGAGTCATAATTTCACATGATAGTTATTGCAAGAACAATTATCATATCCACACTATAAATAACAGTAATTGAACTTTGCTCATTATTATAACAAGCTGATGGAAACTTACTTTTCAAGTTACTGTTATTGTTTATAGTTTGGATTTTATCAACTAGTGGTTTGGATTTTATTTCTCAGAAACCAGTTTATAGCATGCAGTAATCAAAGACCCAACTGATATTTTTTGCCCATTGACAATTAACTACAAAGCCAGAACTGACCACTCACCAATACAAACAATTTACTTGTACATACATGAACATCGATACAACAGATACATAGCAAGATATATAGTGTACTCTATAGAATCTGGAGGTTAAACGATCAATCCAGCCTCCATCGGTCAAAGTTTGAGCAATACTTATTTAAAAGACGCAATCACATTTCCACAATTTTGATTTCAATGCACAAATAGAAATATTAAATTTCCATTATGCAAATTTATGCATGAAACTCTCGACTATCCTTTCTTGCATGCCATTTTCTTGAACTATCAACGAAAATGAAATTGGTTACCTAAGTTGGTAATAGACAGAAAATGAACAGCTAAAATTAACTACAATGAATGTAAATCTGCTATCCTAGCAGTTTTGTGTACTTTCTTTTGAATATTATTTAGTCAGAGGCTTTATAATGCAGAAAAGAACCATAAATATAGTGTGACTTGTGTTTCATGAGTTCATAAAGAAGACAGTAATTGTATTTCAGTTACTTAAAAATGTACTTTAGTGGTTTTACTAAAGTCAGAGCAACAAAGTAGTGTAGTTTACAAAGGAGAGAGCAAAAGTTGTACCTATGATATAATACAGCTAAAGATTTCTTAACAAATCCACAGATATAACCACATAGGTACTTAGATAATATTCAGAATACCCCACAAGCAAAATAACCAGCCGCTTATACCACTATGATTTGACTTGAAAAAGTGCAGATTCACTGAATGTCTGGTGATTCAAGTTTTACTAGCAAACTCACATGACCAATAGGTCATCATGAATTGAGTTTCTACTTCAAATTTATAACAATATTGGCAAGAGTACAATGTTTTAAATAAAACATTGGTAAAACTGGATTCACATAACATAACCAATATGATAGAGGCAAATATAAGTATATATTTATAATACTCAAAAACACCATTCTGGCTATAGTTAAAATGCATTGTTACATTCCTCAACAAGTGCCTAGATAAATCAAGTCTTCAATTATAGCATCTGCATACAGACCAGGTACTGAAACAGTGTTCTTAGCTTCTGGAGTGTTGTCATATTGTATTTAAACATTAATGTACCAAGTTTAAATTATCTACAAACCACAAATAGGGTTCCCAACTATGATGATTAAAACCAGCATTATACTTTTTAACCTTTAATAATAAGTATATTTCACCATATAAATAATTGTAAAAACTGACAAGATTTAGTTTGTATCTAACAACATCTAGTTACAAACTAACCTATCCTACCATGACATTAATATCATGTTGTTATACTATAATTTGATAGTGTTAATAATTTTACAGCGTACATTTATAAAATACTGTTTGTATATATCCTGGTACCTGGTTCAATGTTAACTTAAATTGTTGAGAGTATTTTAAGAATGTTAAACATAGAGAATTATATTTTACATTATGCAAGAAGCTCCGAAAAGTATGTTTATACAGGTATGTCAAAAAAACCTGTTGCCTTTGTATCATACTGTTTATTTTATTTCTCCGATGTTAATTTATCTTGCAAAAAGTTGGGAACCCTAGCCACAAACAACAAGATTGCATGATACACCCATAAGATACTAGTTGTATGTATCCAAGGTATCTACCTAGGTACTAGGTTTATTTTTGATAAAATCAGAGATAAATACTTAATCTCAATTTACTACATAAACACAGAACATGAACTTTAATTTATTTTAGTTTATGTTTGGGTCAACTAGCAACTATGTAGGTATATCAGACCTTGGGTAGTGTGAACTAGTAGAGAATATTTCACATTTAATAATGCATTTACTATCAGAAATGCCTGGTTAGATTACTTTTCCAGATAAGTGCATTGCAGCAGTCCACTGGAACCATGTAAAAGTAACCTTGATTACTTCCAAATCGACAAGCACACTGAATGTTGGACTTTCAATTAGGTGTCAAATTTATAGGTTATCTTGGGAAGACTTATCAGCAGAAAGGAACATAAACATAGATCTTACATCTAATGCGAGCTCTAAACCATCCACCGTGCAAAATGATATTATGCAATAATGTCGGCACTAGCTAAATAACAACAAAACCACTGAACATGTGGTTTGTCAAGTCATGATGCGATGCAATAGTATAAAATGACATACCTAGGACCAATGATCGTGTGACCGACTTCTATTGGGTGGCTTGCGAATAAAGCATGATATTCAGCCTCTAATTTCTCTCTTGCATTAATGCAAAGCTGTAAAATAATTATGCGGAACGTTTGGAGGATAAGATGGCGTAACAACGCTCGGTTGCCGGGTGCCATCTACGTATTGACAAATCGAGTAATTGGGGATACTTATTGCGTAAACCCGAAACTGGACACCATATATTTATTGTACTATAATCACTTACCTCCCACGTGCACACAAAGTCTGGAAAGAGATATTTTTTCTAATGTAATGGCCAGTTTCAATTTTACCAAAACAAGAAACAAAAGCCAAACAAAATGTTGTAATGGATATACTTGATGTATGTTTTACTTACTGTTTTCATCAAATCCATTGTCTTTTAAAGAGCACCATCACGAATTCTGATGCATTAAATATCACATAAAATCAGTACGTATCGGCGTTACGAAAATAAAATTTTTAGAACGGGCTTTGACATTGAAGTCGTGCCATGCATTCACCCGACCAACATAAAACAGGAAATGACAAAACAATCGACATTTTTAATTTTGTGTCTGAGACCAATCAGAGCCCTTTATTCATTCCATAGAGAAAAAAAAATGGATGAAATTTGGGTTATAATGTTGTTGGTTCTGAAGGATGTCTAAATGCCGGGTAAAGTTTGCTTTGAGGTATGTTAGCGCCATCTATGTGTTCATGAAATAACCATGGAAAAACTTCCGTTCACCACTTTGAATTAGTTTTATAGCACTATGTAGATGTCGCTACAATTTACAATATTTTGTAATTGATTCACTACACTAGCGGTCGGCCCTAACCCCCGACTTCGTCCATGGTACATATTTAATTAGACATTATAGCCTATGCCTATAGCACGCGGTTAAAGAGTTTTTGAAATCAGTCCAGTAGTCTCTGAGATTAGCGCGTTCAAACAAAAATCTCTTCAGCTTTATAATATTAAGTATAGGTACCAGTGGCGGATTAGCCATAGACATAGAATAGATAATATAGATAGAACGGACACTCCCCACCCCCCGCCAATTTCAAGCTTCCTCACCCCTCAGGCCGTTTCGGATACGCTAGGAGCCACTCAACGATGGGCTGGTATCGAACATCTAATTCCTAACGAAATATCATCATGGTGGGTTGTTGTGCTGTTTACGGCTGTCCGTCAACTAAACGGGACAAGATTAAAAGCTTTATTTAATTTCCTAATGATAAAATAACGTAAGATTAGAAACTTTTCAATAACGTTGCTTTTTAATATTACAAGCTTTGCTTAGTTTGGGGTCAGATGGTGTTGTGTGTGAATTGTCTACCAATATTTATTCATTCATTCATTCGTCATTTATTTATAATAACGAAGTAATTTTTAACTCAAAGTTCGTAACTTACACAGCCAGTAACTTACGTGCCCAAACACGGATTGATAACGCCTGTAGGAATAATTATAGTGACAGAGTAAAGTTTCCTTCATGGGTAAGTGTAAAATAAAGTGCGAATGTGTACCTACTAACAGAAATAGATATCTAGGTACACTCCGCGAGGCATAAGCTGAGCTTTGCATTTGTGTGAGTGTACATGGATAGTGTAGGTGTGACAACCGGCCTTAGGCGCGGCGCCATTCTGTCTCGCCGCGCTCCTGCCTGATTGGTGATCACTCACACTAATGCAAAGCTCAGCCTATACCTCGCGGACAAAATTTCAAGCTCCTGCCTGATTGGTGATCACTCACACTAATGCAAAGCTCAGCTTATACCTCGCGGAGTGTACCTGATCTAACCTATCATCGGTTTCGTTTCATTTTACGCGGCAATAGAAACACCCACAGATTTCTGAAACAGTTTAGAAATCTGTGCAAACACCCTTTTAATTAGAATAGTATAATTTGGCTCCATTCTGTTTATGTAACTCAACATTATAACAAGTTTATAGACTAGGTACGTCACCAGGTGAACTCAAGGGGCACAACTATTCAATAAAACAATTCAGTAGCCCTAGCGCTAACGCACACATTCACGCGTGTGTACGAACGACATCTGCGTAGTTGTGTGAAGAGTAGGTAGCTCCACAGCGGCGGTTGTATGGAGTTTTAGTGGAGTGTCCGGGGTGTGCCATAGAGCAAGAGTAGCAAATGCTACGGGCCCCGCGCAAACTGGGAGCCCCGCGCTCCGACGTCTGTCTGACTGTAAATATGTAGCGAAAATATCTTGCATAACTTGACCCTACCCTTCCTAAACCTAAGCAAACGAAAGGCCCCTTGACAGAAATTGCTACAGGCCCCGCGCTGGCTTGATCCGGCACTGATAGGTACCTAGATGGGCATAAAGTTTTGATAATCTGGTTTGAAATAAGTAGGTATAAATAAATACAAAATTGGCACAGTCTTCATCCTAATATTCTAAATTAGTCCGTCAGATAGATTAGGTACCAATGACAAGATTTTTTGTTTTACCATATTACTAGCAGCGCCCCGCGGCTTTACCCGCGTAGTTCATATTCCCGTTAGCTTCCGGGATAAGCTAAATAAAGTAGCTTACGTGTTCTTCCTGACTAATAATCTATCTGTGTTCCAAATTTCAACCCAATCCGTTTATCATACGTTACGACGTGATTGAGCAACAAATATCCAAAGATTGACATTTATAATATCATGAATATTTTATTATTTAATGTTTTAATTTAATATTGATTAATGGGATTAAACACCGACAAAGATATTATTTAATGGAATCGGTTTCTTCTAGCACGTGGTAGGCATGCACAAAGGAAGTGTAGGCAAAAGGTCTTCGCCATGTGATCGACATTGTCGTCGTGTGAGTTAAAGAAGCGTCATATACTAAAACTGACGTCGGTTCACCCACCTACCATCGCGATAACGCCCCTTGCTGACCGCTGGCCATGCAGATATAGGGTTTTACTCGGTTGTGGCGTCATGTCTGTCGTCAGTCATGTGTAGTAGTAGTCTTCGATAGGATGGCTGTAAAAATATCGGCTATAAACAAATATCGATATTTTGTACTCGTCATGATCATCATTATTATTCAATAATATAATTATATTCTAGCTTATTTATTTATAGCTGATATAATTATCGATAAGGACATAATATTCCATATTGTAATACTTTCTTACGTATTTTTTGCAGAAAATGCGAAAAAGCTTGGTCGAACAAAAAAAATACATTGTCTATCATCTTATGCCCATGGAGATAACATGTTTTTTAAATAGGTTTCTAATGGACCCATGGACGTATGTTTTTCATACGTCCATGGACCGAAACGTTTCAATCTGATTTTTCGGAACGGAACGAAAGACGGCCCACATCATTATGGACTAGCGCATAGCGCGACGGCGCCTCGGATACAGTAGTCCAAGCGACGCGACGTTGAAAACTTCCAGACGTCCTCTTCTGCAGATTAGATGACAGCAAGTCAAATGGAAACACACGGTAAAATACCTGGTCACCAAATGACCTAAGATGTGCTCGCCAGCTGAATCCGGTGTTCAGGCAGGTCGAAGGCTGTTCGTGCGCTTAGCACTGACAGGGTTTGGCTAAATAATTATTGTACATGTTCTGCTACAGTTGACATTTTTGAATTGAGTGATTACTTACAAGTTAAAAATATACTGTATCGTTAGTGGGTAATTATAATACCATTTACAAAATATAAAATATGTTATCCAGACTAGCAGGGCTGAAAAGGAAAACAGGAATAAATAACTAATCAGTAAGAGAACCAGAGTTCCTTTCAGACCTAGAGTCAGCCGGTATACATTATTGACTCTCTTGAGGGTAACCGTTTTCTATCTTGAAAAAAAAGATTAGGTTCTTAATCATTCGGTTGTACGTTTTGTTATTGTATGTAGGTACGTTACGCGATAGCTCCACCTGTGGTGTTTTCCAGATGCAAAAAGACCTGTTCCCAATTTCACCATGGGTGGCGCCCATGTTTTATTTTCTTAGAGAAATTCCACAAAACCAACAGCGGTGCCGCACTTGGCAATTTTTAGAACTCTTTTTGACAAGTCAATTTGCATCTGGAAAAGGCCTCATTGTAAATAGATTTTGATAGTGTATCTCTCTACTTAGTCTGTGATTTTGATGGTTCTTTTGCCAACCAAAAACAAAAATTTCATTTGTCTAGACGTCTTAGTTTTGTATCAAGTGATGACTTCCTCTGTGGCGATACCTTCTGAAATTTGGTCTGAATTTAATTTTAAATTGAAGTCGGTTTTGATTATTCGGCGAAAATAAATTGTTTTATCCCAATTTTTGTCGATGCTGCAAGAACACTTTCGGACTTGGTGGTATTTCTCAATTAGCGCAGTGTCATACTTGAATTGTACCTACTCGTTTTTTGATGAGTTTCCAAGGTAGTATTAGCTACCTGGTATTTTGCTGACTCGTTTCAAAGCTGACAGCAATACTATTTGCGAGACGGCACTTAGGCACAGATCAGAAAATATGACTTAGGTGCCTTTGGTAAAATGCAGCAGTGGACTGGGGGTGGGGCAAAAAAAATGCTTGACTTTGCACATGATAAGATCCAAGGTATTTTCAACAGTTCCATTCTGTTACGTAAGCGACAAATCTGACAATTAAGGAAACAAATTGAGATGAACCGCGACTTACAATCAAAAATGGTAACCGAAATAAGATCACATTTTTTAACGATAAGATTTAATATTACGCTCGTTAAATTTATCTTCTTTTGAAATCACTGCCAGCAGGAGAAAAATTAAAAAGGAAATGTTATTTTCAACAAAGAATTAGTGTAACATATAGGTATGTAGACAACACCCTTATGTATTTATAAACGTCCTATTCCTAACATTATTTATTCATAGCTTACCTGCATGAGTCCAAAACCACCCCAATTTTCGAGTAAAAATTCTAGCTGTTACCCGCGTCTTCTCCCGCGTAACCCGGTGTTCTGTGTGAGTATTAACTTTATTGTTTAGACTGAGCGGTAAATACACTAATGGTGACCGTAACATATTTGAATAAAGTCGGCCCTTTTAAAGTTATTTTGTTATTATTTATTTATAGGAACAATGGTTTTATTGGAATTAGAAGTAGTCTTTCGGTGCGCTAAATCTGTGATCAAAATATAAACCTTTTCTGTTCAACAGTTCTGATTTCATTGAACAATCTTCCAAATGTTTACATTTGTAATATAATAAGTACAATTCCAAACTACTTTATAGGTATATAAATAAAACCAAATTTCAGTCTAGCTTTTCCCATTTTTTAATTAGTAGGATTCAAGACATTTTTAGAATTAGTAGGAGATAGGGTGTCTTAGTGAGAGTGCACTTTTTCATTTTAAAATAAAAACAAATATTTAATGACAGAGCTGTGACATTTTTATTGAATAGTAAAGAAGACATGTTCCGATTAAGTATGGAATAAAATATCCGCCAAATGACCCCCACAACCACTTTTCATGAAATTTTCCATGACTTTTGCACAGAGATGTGGCTGTATTTCACCGATGACGCGTTGAATTTGCAATTTGTGCTCAGGAATTGTTTTGGATTTATTCGCATAAACCCGAGATTTCACAAAACCCTAAGAAAGAAATCGCACGGCATGAAATAGTACGATCTTGGCGGCCAGTTGACCAGGCGCGGTCCTAGGTCCTAGCCTCGAATTTTGGAGGGGGGCACCAGAATCCAGCCTCAGATTTGGATGTCACCAGTAGAAATACAATAAATTGAGTAAAAAGACTTTACTTACTTAGTAGCTCCCCACGATTTTAACAGCGTAATTGATGTTACAGGTGTTTTCCCGCGTTAAAAAATAGTCTATGTACTATAAGAAATTTAGATTTTAGTTAAAAGTATTCGATTTTGGAGGGGTGGTCATGTCCCCTGTGACCCCCCCCTTCGGACTGCGCATGCAGTTGACATCAGAATTTCGTGAGATAATGTGATTTGGAGATCGGAATTGTATTCGTCCCAAATTCAACTTGATCCGTTCAGTCGTTTCATGGTTGATGTTCCAAAGACACGAACGAAGAGATTTGACTCAACCTTTGTGATAAGAACGTCTAGGCTGTGGAATACGTTGCCTGAGAGGATTTTTCCCGATAGTTACAATCTTTGTGTCTTCAAATCGAGATTGAATCGGTTTCTTCTAGGTAAACACGCTTCATCGTAGGCCGCATCATCGTTTAACATCAGGCGAGATGGCGGTCAAGTGTAAACCTATAAAAGTTAAAAAAAAAAAAAAAAGTCGTTCAATTGAGCAATAAACATCGAAACAGAAACATCGTAACTCACACATTTAAAATATTAGTATGATTACCTAGAGGTAATACCGTATTGCCCGCTATTGTGTCATGCTAGAGCCAGCCGTTTCTCACGAACTACGTGATCGGGTTTACCTGCCCACA
This sequence comes from Ectropis grisescens, assembly GCA_017562165.1. NCBI lineage: Eukaryota > Metazoa > Arthropoda > Insecta > Lepidoptera > Geometridae > Ectropis > Ectropis grisescens. The sequence continues at coordinate 8,450,381 of CM029777.1, read as the reverse complement.
AGACCATTTCTATTTGCTGCCCTCTTATCTTAACAAATATTGGACTGTTTGCTTTAGACGCCTAATTTTGCCGCTACGTGACGCGTACGTTTCTATTTTGTGGCCAAGATTTTTCTATTGACGAAGTTGTGAAGAGCTCCGACTTCGCACGTGTTTCAAATTAAGCTACGCCAATTGGTGTGGATTAAGTATAGGTAAAGCTAAAAAAGGGCGAATAAAAATAATGTCACCACCACTATCATCCTACTAAAATATTTAATATGTCAATGGATGTTTGTCTGTTTGTTGTTCAATTACGTCGTAGCGTATGAACGGATCTGGTTGCAATTTAGAATACATGTAGATTATATATCTGGAAGAACACATAGGCTGCGAACAACGAGAACGGAAACTATAGGTAGATACGGGTAAAATTGCGGGGCACTGCTTAGTACTGTATAAATAACTATAAAATATATAAAAATGAATTAACATAAGGCGAGGTGGCGGTCAAGTTAGTAGTGGTAGGACTCTTGGCAGAGTCCGCCTGCAGAAGTACCACACCTTTTCCAGTTATTCTACCGCCAAACAGTAATGTGCAAACATTACTGTGTTCCGGTTTGAAGGGCAATGTTTCCAGAGAAATTACAGGGCTTAGAGATATAACATCTTAGATATCTGGGTGACGAGCGTAGTGCAGTGCTAGGTAATGATTTGGACTCTTCATGTTCCAATAGCTGCGTGTCACTGTGCTGTTATGTGGCAGTCATGTTGCTTACAATCAAGCACATGTCCTGCTCGTCTCGTTTTTCAATTTTCATTTATTTTTCTTTAAAAAATAAACCTTTGTTAAAGAAGTAGCGAAAGTTTGAGAGACACTCTTTTTAATTTTCTGTTTGTTTTTAGGGTGTTTATTAAAGGAGTCTGGAACAGCACGTGAGATTTTTGACGGCGGGAAAATTGCAGGAACACGAACAAAACCGGGCGCTGCTTGCTAGGAAATTAATTAGATAATATAAATAAACTAGTAGCATCCCACGGTTTGACTCACGTAGAGTCTAATCCCGCTACTTTCCCGGGAATAAAGTTTACCATGTGTTATTCCAGACTATTATTATTTATCTATGTAGCAAATCTGTGGTACAAAGTGTTTCACTTTAAATAATGTTCGTCCGTTACTTTTTTATTTTTTTTATTTCATTAACCCTTAATTAATCGCATGGAGTCACGGACATCTCAAATAAAAAAAAAAAATCTAATATTCTAAGCGCACCTGTGCGTTGTCTAGCTTCCTACAGACTTTTTTATTTCTAATTAAATAATTGATATGGTCAACTTTATAAAAAAAAAGTACGTAACTCAGTAAAAATGCATTATCAAATCATTGTTTGAAATATATTTATATTTCAAACAAACTTTTGTGTTACGAACGCTTAGGCTGTGGAATTAATTGCCAGAGTGGGTTTTCCGTAAACACACTCCATACTAGACCGCATTGTCGATTAAGATCACATCAAGCGAAGTGGCGGTCAAGGTTAAAAAAAGTACTATAAAAGTTAAAAAATGTACAATAACAATCAAATCAATTTTATTTCGGTCATATCAGTGAACTTGTCATATACCAACGTTCTTTAGTTTGTGCTTATATGAGCCTCTTGTAGTATTACCATCTCGAATTTCATGTGGCAGACGGTTATAAGTATACCTCTTTGTGAGAGGAAATCCAGAAGTGGAAACATAAAGTTTTATCATAACCTATGCCTATACAAGCAAGCTATTTTCATCTAAATATACACACATAAAAATGAACCCCTCCACTTCAGTTCGCTGAAACTAATAAAACATTTCTGTACCTTACATTGACGTTATTGAGTGCTCTAGATTGGCATTCGAACAATAAGTTGTGTGTTTCTTGTTTTCCACACAAGTGTACCTTGACACAAGATACGCAATAAAAGTTCCTCAAATGCATCTGTTTTTGGTATCCAGCCCGCTTTACTCGAGTTTATAACCTATTGTTATGGCGGTTAGGTTTTGATTCTAAGGACTTATGATTGAAAGTTACGTAGTTTTGTTTTCGTGCGGAGTATGGATCTCAATATTGTTTCAGTAGTGGCTGGCGGTTTGATTTTCTGTTCTCATTTTAGAAATCTATTTGAAAATGTAGGTAGTCTGAGTTTTGTAAGCATATTTCAAAAAGGAGATGGTTCTAATGAATTTTTATAGGATGAGTGGTGGCAATATGCATAGGTTCTGCTTGTTGGTAAGCGGTAGTCATCACTTATAGACTTTTGCGACATTATAGATGCTGATGACGATCGGCCAGCCCGGTGTCGCCTGATGTTAAGCGACGATGTAGTCTATGACAGAGCTTGCTTACCTAGCTTCGGAGGAAGAGAATTTTACAGCCTGCAGGTTTGCGGTAAAATTATCGGGAAATCCGAACGGTTTGACATTTCCAGTTTGCAATAGTGTTTGCTATTACTTTTTTGTGAAAGTATATTTTGGGCTATTTCATTACTATTGTATTGAATCTTAATTGTCAAAATCCATCCAGCCGTTTGGAAGATGTATGGGAATAAAGAAATTTACAAACATACAAGATACGCGCGTAAAATATAACCCCTCTTTCATTCCTGTAAAAAGAAAATACACAACTTTTCTCTTAAATTAAGTAGTTAAATACGGAGGTTAGAGTATAAAATAAAACTACTCATACCAGTCAAATAAACAGCTCTATTCTCTAAGTATCTTTTAATTTTTAAATAAAACTCTTCAGTCCAAGCAAAGGCTTCAATTAAATGTCGATTTAGCGCCCATAAATCCATGCTACGTTTAAGACTTCCCACGTCCCAGTAGCTTAATTACTTGACTTGAAGTCTACTGGTAATTAGTTGGCAATCATTGTCTTTGTGTTAAATATAGACAAGGTTCTATTTAATTTAAGAAGCCATTTTGGTACGACATTGTTACTTTCACATAAAGATTTGGATAAAACGGTATGTTTAGGTAATAAGTAAAGCGAACCAGAAAAGTAAACTAAGATTTTTCTTATCATTATTTACTTGTTGATCTTGAAAATCTGTTTTACAAGCTAATATTAGAAGTTCGAAGATTGTTTATATATGTGTCTAAGATCGTGTCAAGCCTTACAAATTTTTGATTTTCATAACTACTAGTGCTCTACGGTTTTACCCGCGTAGTTCTCGTTCCCGTTACTTCCCCGGGATAACAAGACTATGTGTTCTTCCAGACCAGAGAAAAATATTTTCAATAAAAAAACAGTCTATTTGTACTTTTTTTTGCAACGAAGTTTCTTACTGCAACCTTGGAGAAGAAAGGGATTTTGCTGCGTGACCGAACTGAAAAAAATGTGAGACTAAGACCGTCAGAAAAAAATTAACGGCAGCGACACCTAAAAAGTTGCCGTGACAAGTGTTGACAACTTTATTTTTCAGATGATCAATTAAGCATTTTTTTTCAAACCGTTCGATACACCGCCCGCAATTTGCGTTTACAAATTTGGCGGGAAAACGGGTGTCAGGTTACGTAAGTGCGGTGTTTATGCTTCGGCATATAAAGTGCCGCCTTACTTGTACCCGTTTGAGTCCATTTTTTCTCTAGAGCGTTTCAAGATGCTTCTAGCGGTATCGTTTATTTATTATTATTATAATAGTGTAATTAAAATAAAACTAAAATTCATGTTTGACACTTAGTCAAAGTTTTTGCGAGTTCTCAAGTAGTCTAGCAGCTATTATTACATTAATAAATTATAAAGGAGACAGTGGTTAACTCAAAAACCAAAAAACTGAATTCGATAGCACAATTTCCATATTTTTTAAATTTTCAATACGTACTTTATTTAGGACCATTTTCCATCCAATTTTTTTGCTATGTATATGAAATCTAATATTAACGTACATTAAAATAAAGACCGGTTCAAGGTTCATTAAAAACAAATTTATGAACATACCTTCACAAATAAAAACACGAAAAGATTTTTTCCCGCCAAAAACCCGTCGTCGCATAGTTATGTTTGTTGGTTTTCGACATCAACCAAGTTTTTGGGTAGTATATATACACCGGTAATCATCACTAGTCACGTTTGGTGTTAATTTTATGAGTTGATATTATTAGAATATCGAAACCAATTTACAAATTGTGTTGCTTCTATATTATCCGCTTAGGAGTTTTGTTTCTACCTCTCCATATGTTCCCATGATACCACCACCAAAGAGTTTACATATACTACGTGTAGAGTTGGTACAAACGCTTTACAGTGAAAGCACGGGTAGCATCTTTCTTGCTTTGTCGCTCTTGTGGAAGTGTCATACTTTTGTCGCGGTACATCACTCTGGCACTCTGTTGCCACTCCGTTGCCATAAAAAGTATGCACGTCATCTGCTTACGATTGACACAAAGGAACCGTGCGGAAAATCTAACTCTATACGTAGTATATGTAAACTCTTTGACCGCAACCTATTTCTTTTATTCTTTTAATACACAAATTAAACAAAACAGATCTACGTAGGCAGAGACGGGTCGAGGCGTTCTCATTACTTGATTAGAAGTGGTCTCAGCCTAGCAGCTGTTTTAATTCCGCCTCTGTCAGCTTGATCGATCACACATTGCTCACCGATTGGATTCGATATAATTATGCCGAGAGTGTGGAAAGATTTCTGCTTGATTACTTACATGGCTTTTCCTGCTTTTTTTATAACACAGACATTAGGTAAAGTTGTTCGCTCATGTTTCGCGCAGAGATACTAAATCTTTATTGCCGTTTCTAGGTAACTGTAATATGATTTTGAGAATATTAACAATTCGCATTCAATAAAATATTTGTATCGTACAACATAGAATGTAATACAAATCAGGCCACTGAGAAACTTTGCGAAAAAATTTGTTTTTATGTATAAGACACTGGCCACTTGGAATTATTTTGAAACCTTCGATTATTTAAAAGTAAAAATATCTCTGTTCGATTTTCAAATTACTTTACTAACGAAATTCTTCCCCACGGCTCATAAAGATCACAGACTAAGTAGAGAGATACATAGGGATACAGTTTCCATCGCCGGAAGACGCACTAGCAGCGTTTGAGAAGCCCGTGGAAGAGGTATTTGCGGAGGACTGGAAAAAAAGTTTTGAAAAGTGGTTCAGACGCATGTAACTTTGTATAGAGGCTGGTGGAGAGTTCTTTGAAAAGGTTTAGTAAAAATAATTTTTTCATACAAGTTAGTTTTTTTAGTTTCTCAAAACTTTCTGAGATTGAGATTTCTGAGAGAGAAAACAAAACGTAAATACGAACATAATTCTATTAAATTAATCTATTTATCAGGCCAACTTAAGGGTTAGTCTTGCTTGAACTTGAACTAATCGCCAACACGTACATACGTCGTACTTATTTTTGATCAATACAATTTTAGATGACATACGAATTTTTAAAACTTATTTCATATAATGTTTAAATCAGTTGTTTTGAAAATGCCTTTTTGGAATCAAGTGTCCCTAAGTACTTTCTGTTTAAAATATCCCAATTCGTAGGGTAAATACCCGATGGTAGGAACACTAAAGTGTAGTCATGTAAAAAGTTTGCAAAAAAATCCAGTATCTACTTTCGTTGGCCAGACTCCACGTATTCTGGCACCAATAAGATACATCTCTGGGGGAATTACCTACAGCAATTTTCAGCTCTACTTCAAATTCTGGGACCAAGAGCCAGTCCGAATTTCTCTGGTGGAATCACTTACAGTGTTTTTCAGCTCTTCTTCAAGTCCTGGCACTAAAAAGCCACCTGAACTTCTTTGGTGGAATCACTTACTGTTTTTTTTTCATCTCTTCTTTAAGTCCTGGCACTAAATAGCCGCAACAAACTTCTTTGGTAGTATCACTTACAGTATTTTCAGTTTCAATTTTGGCACTGTGAAGCCGCCCCGAACTTCTTTGGTGGAATCACTTGCAGTCTTTCTCAGCTCTAATACGCATATTGTCACCAAACAGCTACCACATACATCTCTGGTGAAATTAATAACACATTTTTCCAGTCCTTACTAGATATTTTCGCACAGCTTAGATGGACGCGCAGTCCTAACGTGTAGTAGGTACACATTCGTTACTATTAGCTCGCTTTACAACCATTAGGTCAGCCTTGCGTCTCGTGAAAAAGCTGTAAACCGAAGCAAATTTGCATCCTAGAGTGGTGTCGTTAATACGATGGATTCATCACCATGACGCTCGCTATCTTGGTTACTAAAAGGATAGTGTATTTATTTTTAACCAACATTAAAAAAGGAGGAGTTTTTCAATTCAGTTTTATGTTTTTTGTGTATGTATGTTTCGATATAGCTATCCTAATTGCTTATATATATATTGGTGGACAATTCACACACAGCACCATCTGACGCCAAACGAAGCAAAGCTTGTGAGACGTAAGATGTATACTTATATAATTGTTAATACATAGGTACTTATTATACATAGAAACACCTAAAAACCGTACAAATATTTGGGCGGGAATCGAACCCACGACCCTCGGCTTCGTAGGCAGAGTTATTACCCACTAAGCCACGAGGCCAGTCAAGGCCAGTAAATTGTGAATCGATTTTGATGATTCTTGTTTGGTTTGGTAGAAAATACATCAGAAATATAAATTTTACCGAAATAAGAAAAAATGCCTACGTTTGACATCTGGTGGCTTCTCATGAAATTTACTTTAGTCTCGGGATTTAATTTTAAATTGAAGTTGGTTTTTGGGGAAAATAGATTATAAAAGTGCACGATGTTTCCTTAGATGCTTAGATCCCCTCCTGAATGTTTATGATTTTAACATGACAGTACGTTTTGGCTCGCTTGCTGGATTGTTTGCGGTTCACGGTTCTTCCTGTTCTCTGCAGTGGAATAGAGGTAGTTGACGGGTTAGACCTTGAGGTAGTCCCGACGTGCATTGAGTGTGAAAGAAACGGCACGGCGGGTTAGCGGAAGTATGGAGCTTCTGTAAGCTTCAAAGGTGAAACACCATAGAGGTTATTATAACATCGTTCGTTCAATACAGTCATATTTTATGACGTCAAGTTCGACATGACGACCGTCACTTTAAGGCCTAAGATTTTAGCGGTACGCATTACCTCTATTTAAGAAAAAAAAGTCAGATTTAAAAGGTAGATTATCCTGGACAGAAACATTTAGGAGAGTTCAAAACCTCCCCATTCCTCTCTCATCCCTCTTGCTGGCTGCGTTCTAGTTTTTAAGATGTAATCTAATGTAAGATCTAATTTTTTAGATGTAGTATTAACACGTAAAAATCAACAACAATCTTAATAAGCAATATAACAAGTATACAAACGAATAGACCGACAGATAAATTGAGCAACTCTTTGGTCATGCGGATGGAAAAGTTCCCATAAAAATGTAAAGAAACAAATTTGACATAGGCCAGTACAATTTTAATAAAGACATTATACTTGTATAATGATTGACAGTTTTCTGTACAATAATTATTGTAATACAGTAAAGTAGTCATTTCAAACTTTGAAAATGAATACAATTTGTATGCTCTTTCTTTTGTTTTTATTTTTATTAATTGACGTGTAAATTGTAAAATGAATAAAGTACTTTGACTTTGTCAAAGGTTTTAAAACCGGAAAGTAATAACCCTAAACATTTGTTGATGCATATAGTCAGCAGAATTATTGCTAAGAGCAATTTCTACCAGGTAACCTTACAGGGATAGGGAAAGTTTAAGAAATACTTTTAAAATAATAACAGCGAAAATAATAATTGAAAGGGTTTTGTATATTCTTTAGGTAATGTCAATGTTTCCGTACGAAAGATAAAGTAAATATTTCCAATTTTTGTACGCTTTTTTCAATAACATTTGGAATGATTTCGTACTTACAAGGTCTAATCCGAAGATTCTAAATATAGCACGGATTCATTTTGCAAGGGAATATTAAATTAAGCTGATTAGCTACGCCTATGTAACATTTAAGGTCTCCGATAGCTGATACAATAAGGAATATTTAGAACGACAGGAGCGACAGATGGATTGAAAATATGTCAAAATGTTAACATCAATGTTTATTATCAATTCCATACACGTTTGCGTTTTGAACCCCATCTCATGTTATCTCAGCCATGATATGGGATCTACGAGTGTCAAGTGCACTTAATTAGAAAAAAAAGTTTACATTCCACTTGAATACACACAAATATATAAATTACCGAATTTCTACTCAGGCAACGAATTTTGTAGTTTACCTGTTCTTATTCCAAAAGAGCAGTTCTCGTTCAGCCTCTTCGTTCAAAATAATAATAGTATTCATAATCACTATTGTTTGTAACGTTGGCAGTTAATTAAGTAAAATACTGACGCTCTTAATAAGTTAAGTTTAACAAAATAGACAACTAATTAACCTAAGTAACTTATCAAATTAAGTTACACAGTTTATACAAATGTCTTCAATTATATTGAGCCTTTAGTTTATGTTACGTTGTGTAGCCGAGACCCCTCGAGGAATCAAAGTTAGCAATGAGAAATATAGTGTGACCGTCAAGATATCTTGGGACAGTAAGAAACTTTGGTAAATGCTATCACTATATACCTATTACTATCTGCGTTCCGGGATTTTACCAGTGAAATTTTTGTTCTCGTATTTTTCTCTCGTTGAAAAGTAGCCATATAATATGTGCCACACTATTTAACTAACTGTATTCAAAATTTCAATTCGATCAAAGCCGTTCTGACATGATTGACCAAAAAAAAACAAATTTATAGTTCTTCTTTGCTTTTAATATTTTCTTCCTACGACTTCCGCAGTTTTGTTAACATAATGTTTGTGCAAATCATTTTATTTCTTTTTTTACACAAAGGCCATTTCGAGGCTAGGTCGTTTAGATTTTGTGTCGTTTTAATATGTATTGCATGTTGCTTTTAGGTTCTTCTGTTACGGAAGTGATCAAACATTTTCTAAGAATACATCGTACACAATAAACATAACATAGACAGCGCGTTTTACAAATGTGAATTATTCAACCTAGTCTCACTATATCTAGTCGATTTAAAGGCACCCTAGGGGTGTAAAGTAGAGGTACAAGTCAATTTCTCTGTGACTACCAGGGAGGTTACGCAAATTTGCAACGTTAAACCGAAAGATTACTGCGCAGCTTCCTAGTCGCAAATCAAGACTCATTATCTTAATCATAGTTTCTTTCGCGTTCATAGGATACTAATATTATAAAGTTGAAAAGCTTGTTTGTTTGAACGCGTTAATCTCAAGGACTACTGAAGCGATTTCAAAATACACTGTTGGATGTGTACATGATCCCTGGGTTCTATAAGCTATAGGCATGTGTACCACGGGCGAAAGCGGGGCGGACTGCTAGTTAATGAACCGCATACTAACGTTGATTGTTTAGTTGTTCATACCGAATGAAGTTAGGACGGGCAGTTAATACTACTCGTATAAAACTGGATGTAAATGTGATCAACTGCAACAAATACATAACAATAACAATAAAATATAAAAGTAATATATACATACAATAATAAAAGTGGTAAAGTGCGAGTTGGACTCGCCCAGGAAGGGTTCCATAACTGCAAATAGCCTAATATAAAAAAAAACTTGTAATTTGTTATAACTTTGGTCGATGTTTTAATAATACTGTTTACATAATATATGTTATGACGATTCCAAAAAAAGTGCTTACTAGATCTTCTTCAAACCAATTTTCAATAGAAGTTTGCAAGGTAATGTAGTAGTAATTAGTTTTCTCATTCTCTTATTTTAGAAGTTATAGGACACACACACATTTCACCACTTTGGGAGAGTCAGTCTCTCGCGCAAACTATTCAGTTTAAAAAAAAAAGGAGGGAATCTCCACGTGGTGCGCCCTGGCATCACGCAACAACTTGTCTTGAGCAGCAGCCCCCTTGAGCAGCGCGTGTAGAGGTTGGGGAGAGGGACTGGAAGACTTGGGAAGGTTCGGCTACTATATAGACCAATTAAAATTCCTAAGTCATCCAGAGCACTCCACAAGCACCAGATTATTACCAGAGTGCTCGGAAGGACAAGGGCCGTGATGTGGCCATAGAGACGGAACTGCGGTTATCCTTAGCCGCGGTGGTGAGGGCGGACCTCAATCTGCCAACCATCTTAGCCAAGATGGTCGACAGTGAGAGGTCTTGTGAGTTAGAGTTGTTTAGCTCTCACTCAAAGCCAAATGCGGAGGTACTGAGGCCCCCGCATTTGGTTTGAGGTCGATTTTTTATGTACCAATAGTAGAATCTGGTTGGGGATTACTGTATCTCTAATACAGCTGAGACAAGCTGAGGGTACTTCATCAAGATACTTCAGACCTTCGGTTTTTGACATCAAATGAGGAGGAGAGAACAGGACAAACAAAGTTGAATATTTTTTGTAAAGGCGGTATGTCGATCTTTAGTAGTTTGGTTGGGCTCTTGTGTTTTCAAATAAGGGGCACCAGGTACTCCAGATTTTCGATATTCCTAGTTTTTATAGTTTTCCCTTTATGTGGTCATTAAACTCTAAGTCTGTACCAAGTTTCAGCTCTCTGAGTTTATGGGAAGTACTAGTTCTATTTTGATGATCATGAGTGAGTGTCGTAAATGCGAAACTTTTCCTTCGCTTAACTTCGGAACTAAATGACGTTCAGACTTCAAATTTTGGATTTTAAATATGTGATTATAGTTTACTAGATGACGAAAATTTCAGCGTTCTGGTCTTATCTAGAGGGTCTCAATTAGGGGCCTGAAAATGCAGCGAAATGGTTCCAGTAAAGGATGGTACGGCAGTGTTTCCAGCAGCCTATCAGCTTAAAAGAAATTTACCCACATCCAAGGTTAGGTATTGTGAGAGATACGTACCCGATTCAACCACACTGTACAGAAACTACAGGTGTAAGTAGATAGGTAGTAATGCTGCCGACGCCAATGGATGGAGGTTAACAAAGTTATCCCTCGCAATGGAGGGAGACAATTTTCCTTTAGATATAGGCTTTTTAGTTGGTTGGAAAAAGTTCTAAATCTGGCGTAGGAACGATAACAGACATGGAGAGCACCACATTTTTAGAGCGTTGTCGGTTTCTTTGCGATGATTCCCGTTAAGTAGTACTGTTGTGCATATTTATCATCACTACTGGCTTTAACGGTGAAGGAAAACATCTTGAGGATAATACTTTCGGCTGGAAACTCAATGGCGTGACGATATATGTAATATACCTCTTTGATACTTAGTGATTTGTACACAGTTTTGACAAATAATGTGATTAAAAGCATAGGAAATATCTAAATTGCTGAGCTAAATTGGAATTTTGTAAACAATTGATGACAGCAGACATATTTATAATTTTTAGAGAACCATGCTCTATAAATTAAACGTAAAAAATGTCCAAAAGCAAAAGCAATATCTTTACAAATGCCATTCAATATTAACGTACATTCTGCTAAAATGTGTAAGCTGTGATCAGTGACAATTTCAAGCTTCGGTTTCTACCATGACTTATTATGGTCAGTTTTTAGGGTTCCGGAGCCAAATGGCAAAATACGGGACCCTTACAGATTCGTCATGTCTGTCTGTCTGTCCGTCCGTATGTTACAGCCACTTTTCTCCGAAACTATATGAACTCAAAAAAAAATCTATCAAAACCATACGTGTGGGTCATCTATAGATAGGTCTTTAAAAATGATATTGAGGGTTCTAAATTTTTTTTTCTAAACTAAATAGTTTGCGCGAGAGACTCTTCCAAAGTGATAAAATGTGTAACTTCAGTACCTACCTCTGTAACTTCTAAAATAAAAGAATTACAGAAGTAAAAAAATGTATGAGGTACATTACCAAATTACCATGTAAACTTTCAACGAATGAATGAGATCTAGTAAGTAGTTTTATTATAAAACGCCATAAACTCACTATGGTTAAAACACTGATTAAAGTAACAACGAACTACAAGAACTTTTATATTATGTTACTTGCTGCTACGGAAGCCTTCATGAGCGAGTCCGATTTGCACTTGACCACTTTTAATTGTTTTATACTCCAATAATAATATTTAGTCATTTATACACTGTTACTATAAACTGTATCACCTGAGGATAAAGCTGTTAGCTAAGCTTGAAAGTTGAACGTCAATTGTGTTGTAAAATCACCACAATAACATAGTAAAAGTAAGTAGTAAGCTTTACACGTGCAGTACGAAACCATTCAATTGCCAATGGAGATATGTTAAGAGAGCGAAGAATTTCCAACAAAATATCAAAATCGACATTGTTGAAAGCACTGCTGAAATCAAGTAGCGTTAGTACAGTCAGCTTACAGTGACCAATCCCATCTCGTATGTCGTCGATGATTTTTGTAAGAGCAGTGGTAGTGCTATGCCCTGTACGAAAACCAGATTGAAATGGATTGAGGAGATTGTTCTTGGTAAGGTAAGAGGAAAGTTGTTGGTGGATAAGACGTTCTAAAACTTTGGAAAGAAAAGAAAGGATGGAAATAGGACGATAATCGGAATGGAGTTCAGGATTTGTCTTTTTTGGAAGTGGAATGACTTGAGCATCTTTCCAAATAATTGGAAAGGGGCCGGATGTCACGGAATAATTGAGGATATGCTGGATTATTGGAACAAGTTCATCGAGTATGGGAATGATCATCTTACGACTAATACAGCTACCAACAGCATTAGATGAGATTGATAGTATGCTCTTCTTAACATCACATGCGGCAAATTGACTGAAGAAAAAAGGGTCATAATCGGGAGGGGCTATAGAGGAAAGAGATTCAAGAGTTAGAACTTTAATCGGACCACAAAAACTGTTAGAAGAAGAGAAGTACTGATTTAGCTGGTCGATGTTCAATATTTTAGAAATAGTATCGTGACGAGATTTGCCAACTCCCAATGACTTTAGAAATTTCCATACCTTAGAATGATCTTCATTTTCAACAGAACTAGGGATATGTCGGCGTTGCGCATCTCTACACGATCTGTGGCAGACGTTACGGTAGTTTATATACTTCTCCTTATTTACATCAGATTTGCGATGCTTGAGCTTATTTTTGGCAATTAACTTTTTGTGCATTAGTAATGATTCGGACTGTTCATGTTCCAATAGGTGCGTGTCACTGTGCTGTTATGGGCAGGCACGTTGCTTACCATCAGGCACATGTCCTGCTCATTTCGTCAGTCTATACTATAACAAATAGCTTTCAATATATTTTTTCATGTATTTAAGTATCTATTTTTATTAAACTTTTGATGTCAACCTTAAAAAGTGAATGAATAAAGAAATGTTCTCTCTAAAATCAAACGTTTCGGTAAGCTTTGATATGAATCTTTTCAACAACAACACCTATCTGTCTAATCTATCTTGACTTGAGCCTAGCTTTTCCAACCCTTTTCAAACGCTGTCGTGTCTCCGCGATGCTCTGTCTAAACATGGTTTGATATAAATTCCTATTCGAAAGACATCTATCTATCTATCTATATCTATACTAATACTATAAAGCTGAAGAGTTTGTTTGTTTAAACACTAGGATCTCGGAAACTACTAGTTTGAATTGATAGATTCTTTTCCTATGAAATAGTCCATTTATCGATGAAGGTTCAATAGGAGCGGAGTGTGAATGAAGAATGTAACAAAAATGGGGAAAATATTCCCTTTTGAGAGCTTTAGAGAGAGGTAGCTGAATAGGTTTTTTGATTGAACGCGATATTCTCAAGAATTACTGAACCGATTTCAAAAATTCTTTCACCGTTGGATATGTTCGGGATCCCGGAATCGGCTATATACATAAATATCACGGGCGAAGCCGAGGCAGACATCTAGTATTATATAAATTTGAAAAACCTTTCACCCTTGGTCACGCCATACTTTTAGAACGATTTTACAGGTTTTATAGACCTTTTTTGCAGAAACAGATTCGTATAATTATTAAATTATTATTAAAAAAAGCCTGTTTTTTATTATTTGAACGTGCAATCAAAATTTTTGAACGTTTATTGTTTGAAAGTGCTACCAAAACTTGGAAAATTATTTTACAAATGACTAGTGACTAGCGACAGTGCCCCACGGTTTCTCCAGCATTATGATGACGCGACGATGCGGTCTACGATGGAGCGTGTTTACCTAGAAGAAATTCATTCACTAGATTTATTAGATTTGAAGACACAAAGATTGTAACCAACAGGGAAAACCCACTCAGGCAACGTATTCCACAGCCTAGACGTTCTTATCACAAAAGTAGAGTCAAATCTCCTCGTTCGTGTCTTTGGAACATCAACCATGAAATGATGTCGTTTTTTTGAGCTACGAGCATTCCGATTTCTCTGCTATTTAATGCACGTATAACATATAAACCTTTTTCTTCAATCACTCTATCTATTAAAAAACCGTATCAAAATCCGTTGCGTAGTTTAAAAGATTTAAGCATACACAGGGATATAGGGGTAGAGAAAGCGACTTTGTTTTATACTAAGTAGTGAAAAATTAGATAAATAAGAAGATATTCTAAATAGAGTTACAAAAAACCTTAGTATAAATATTATAATACGTCAAAATAATTGGGTCAACTCACCACTTTTACTGACGTAGTGGCGAGAACGCCTGACTTACAATGGTGAAGTCGTAGATTCAAATCCCGCCCGCACTTCGGTGTATGTTTCCAAATGTACGAGTTTGTTTTCATCACTGGCTTAAACGACAAAGTAAAACAACGTGAGAAAACTGATGTAATTCTAGAAAGAAGCGTCTTACGAAAACATGTGTCATCCGTAACGGCTTTAATGGTGAAACAACCCTGTGACAAACTCCAAAAATTTAATATTTCAAGAGAACGTGTCATCCACCAGTACGCTCTTGGCCAGCGAGGTGAATTTTGACCTTAACTTCATCTTTGTGAGAGAACGCCTTAAGTCTCAGTTATTAAATAAATAACAATAATAAATAAATAAATATTGGTGGACAATTCACACACAACACCATCTGACTCCAAACTAAGCAAAGCTACGACGGCCAGATAGCTGATACAATACTTATATAGTTTTAAAAACATACTTATTATAAATAGAAATACCCAGACTCAGCACAAACATTTGAATTCATCACATAAATATTTGCACTGAGTGGGAATCGAACCCTCGACCCAGAGTTACCACCCACTAAGTGGGACGACGAGGCCAGTTGTGGGAACATAATGTAGGACTCCTCGCGGTGTGCTAATCCTACTAATATAAATGCGAAAATTTGGATGTTAAAATGTTTGTTGTTCAATCACGCCGTAACGTATGAAGGGAGCGGGTCAAAATTCGGAACATATTTTAAAATCTGCAAGAACACATTTTATAATAAATTATAATTACAATAAATGTGGAAGTTTGGATGTTTGTTCCCCAATCACGTCGGAACGTCTGAACGAATCGGGTTGAAATATGGAATACAGTTAGACTGTATAATGTATGTACAGAAATACTAAACTATATAAATACTCGTAGTAATAATAATAACTAAATAATACGCTACTTTTATCCCGGGAATATAACGAAAACGGGAACTACGCAGGGAAAATAGCAGGTTTAATTTATATGTACTATTTCATATTTTTAGGATACTTGTTATCAGTCATAACAATATTAAACACATAACAATAGCTTTGTCTTATTCTCGTTCTCTCTTATCTTTCAACTGTATATCATTGGTTGCCTGGAGAAGGTCGGTTTTGGTGATAAGGTCGCCAATCCCTACGTTGTTGAGTTTTATTTTAAGTAATTTTTATTTATATGAATTAAGTGTAACGAAAAGAAAAAATCTTAATCTTAAAAATAATAAAGCAGATTGTGAGCCAGACTTTCTAACCACTACGCTATCACGGTTCAAAAATTAAGGATAGTAAATGAATATATTGAGTACATATAATAAGTAGATATATTTTTACTTGCCCTGTTCAATTCGAAAGTTTAAATTAAGGCCAATTCTGTTGGTATAGCTCAAAATTTAAACAGTTTTATTTGACCTATTTATGTCATCTTTCTTATGAAATTTCATTTTTTTTACTCGCAGTACTCGCGATATTATCACCATAATTCCCGATCCCATCCCACATCCAATTTTCACGCAGTAAAAATTTGCCATTCATTCAATAGCCTTTGCGTGATATAACAATAAATATCTAAATATAAATCCGTCCATACAAAACTCTCACAATTGTTAATTATTATTTAACCCTCTAAATTATGAATTGTTTTAATAACTGACTGACAGACGTCCTTTTTAACGTTCCTGTATTATTTTATAAGCATCTCTCTTCTTTTTTTGTATAAACATGCTACAAATAATAATAATTACTATTATCAAGAAAGAAAGAAATCGATAAAATTAATCTTCGGCTATGGCATGACGAAGGGAAATAGACATTCATTTTACAAAATTGTAATTAATTTTAGATAAATAGAAAATTCTTATTTTGGGACGTCTATAAACGTAGAGAAGATCAACAGACACATTCCACAAGTAGCTGTCTTATCATTAATAGCAATTTGTTTCTAGCAACCAGTAGATAACCAAGAAGAAATACAATAATTCAGCATATTTCGAACGCTTGAATTTTCCCATATTTTAAAGCTAAATATATTTATAAAACTAGCGGCTTGATCCGGTTCCGCCCGGATAATAACCTAAATACCAACTGCAGCGCCATCTGCCGGGCTGATTTGTGAATCTAAACCATCCAGGACCCTACCCAAAAGTACACAAAAAAATTCATTGAAATCGGTCCCGCCGTATAGGAGGAGTTCACTTACAACGAAAAGTGGCATTGATTTTTCTATTTATAGATAAAAGAAGATATATAAGATACTCACTATACATAGTGAGTACCAAAACTAAAACATTAAAAATTTTCCTAAAATAAAGTTTTTTTGTTAAAATCAAGAACATTTTTTTATAATACACATATTGTTGGACGTTTCTCATATAGCACCATCTAGATTCAAACCGATATTATAACCGAATACTCATATAATTATAATTACGTACTTTCTAAACATAGAAATAGCCAGACACAAAACAAATAGGTGTATTCATAATACAAATATTTATACTGAGTGGAAATTGAACCTACGACCTACGGCTTCGCTGCCAATAAAGCTACAGGGCTAGTCTCATTAGTTTTCATTTGAAATTAAGTATTCAGAATTGGGTTCAATAGCTTATTACTTATAGCAATGTTTGCTGATCAAATATTGGCTAATATTGAAACTAATTCGAAAATTAAAATAAAAGTTACGCACAACCCAACCCCATTGTTAGCGTAGCAGGCCTACGCACGCCTACGCGGGGCGCGGCGTAGCACCGTAGAACCAACCGTACGCTTTACTGTGCCACCCCACAGGTATATAACGTGGTGGCACCGGGTCCAGTGGCCATTTGAGTCCTGACCGTAACCGAGAAAGCTCGTGCATACGACCCGGTGAAGTGACGTGATACTGTTGACCGAAGTAACAGGTTAGTGCATAGAAATAAGGAAAAAAAATTACAAAAAAATCGATTTGGTACTATTTTTTTCGATTGAAAGTCTAGATAATTAACAAATTTCAAATAGAACAACCAGAATTTCGAGTTGACTTCTTGATAATCGTGTTTCATCTTCGTAAAATCTTTTTAAATGTTTCTAAACTTTTTCTATATACGTTTATCTACGTGCATAAAACTTGCAGTGTTAAAACTTTAAATTACAACAAAATCAAACAGTATTTTAACAAATCCTTAAAATAATAAAACAATGTATGATAACAAAGTAAATAAAACTACGAATATCGCAAAGTAACTTCAACTAAAATCGAGAAACAAGCTCGTCGTTTTAATTGACTAAATAGTATTTTCTTAAATTGTCTAAACACAAAGTTGGTTTGATAATACTATTTGTTTTACGAGTAATGAATGAAATTTTGTTTGTGATAACTTAAAACTCCCAGATCAATGTAAAATTCAAAAATAATGAAGTGAATCTAATTTTTTTTTTTCAAATATGTTTTCATATTTTTAAATTAATTTACAAATAAAACGGACAAAGTAGTATATAGTTTCGAATTAAATTTAAAACTAGTGGCAAACCACGTCCGAAAAAAGTTATTTTACCCTTTTAAAATAAAAAAATGGATTGTTCGTATTAAGTTTAGATTTTAATTGCCCTAATTTTAAAGATCCTTTAGATGAATATGATTAAAACGCTTTTTGTTTAATTTCAAACTTACGCAGAAACATCTACGCCATTTTCTTATTTGAAATGTCCAACAACATTTATTATCCGTCACGCATTTATTTATTTTCTAAACTTTAAAGTTTTTCACAATAATTTTTGAAATAAAAACATTACAACAACTTGACTTATTATTGTTATATGTTCAATGAGATAATTTCTATAGACAATCTACAGAGTCGCCAATGCAATGTCTAATCGACCAGTTGACTACTGACCCAATAACAAGTCTATTATTAAAGCTTGGTAGCGTTACCTGGCTGCTAAACGTTTCAACGCACAGCCTCAGTCACTGGTCTGAAAAATCCAGTCTAGATAAAAAAAAAACATTATTTAATTGTATAGTGCGTGTATTGGTAGTACTGGGTTATTAAAAAAAAATACTTCTTACTATAAAGTACGTATCAAATGTAATCAAAATATTGCCGAAAGAACTCTGCATTCTTTAATTTAAAAAGGAAGAGATTTACAATTTGGTTGTTTGTATGTATATTTTTATGTACATTAATTACACGACAGTGCCGCCAATTGTGAATCGCTTTTGATAACAATTTTGTTGTTTGGTAGATCATAGTTCAGAGATGATTTCGTAGAAATGTTATCAAAATCGGTGTAGCAGTTTGTGAAATATGAACAATAAACTAAAATTTAAACGACGTAGTGATAGATTCTCAAGAAATTTGGACGAGTGTCTGAATTAAATTTGAAATTGGAGTCGGATTTTGTGTTTTGGAAGAAAATTCATTATTTATATTCATTAATATTATTCATTATAGATTGTCATATATAGATTCAAATGATAGCTTGTTCGGCCCAAGTTTCACGTTGTAATTAAGGAAAAACATTCTAAATTCCATCCATCCATAATTATAAGTCAAATAAGAACGAAAGCAAAGGCATAATATAATCGAAACGTTTTTAATGATAAAAAGAAATGGCTCGAGCAAAACATACACCTGATGGTAAGTAATACGCTAGCTCATAATAGCACAGTTTCACGCGGCTATTTGAATTTGATGACTCCCACTGCACTCATCATTCAGAGATATAAAATATGACTTTTCTCTTTACCCTGTAATTTCACTGAAAATATTGCCTTCAAACCAGAACACAGCTAATATTAACTTTTGCTTGCTGGTAGAATAACTGAAAAACCAAGTAAAACATCAAAATCTATCATAAAGAGATCGTAACAAGACAATTTGAGTGCTTTTGAGTCACAGCAACGCTTAATAACTCTGGAGTAATTATTATAGCGTCTTGTGTCTTGAAGCTTTAACTACGGTTTTAATAGTATGAAGAGAAATTTCAAAGAAATTCGCAGTGTTCTAATATTTAAAAAAACATCAGAAAAAGCAAAAAATCATTCCTTTACTTATAACGGTACTTAAATAGTTATAGAGTCAATGATTCGGTGAATGTAGAACACTTTGAACAGTAATTGGAGGGATTTTCAACAAATAAATATGAAACTTTGTATATTTGTTGGTCAATCACGGCATTTTTTTTTAGAGATTCGATTGGATTTAAATTTGACACACAATTAAACACAATTAGATTTTATGAAATAACACATAGGCTTTTTCAACACTTTTTATTGCGGATAAATTACAAAGGGAACGCAGGTTAAACTACGAGACATTGCTAGTATAGTACCTATATATTGCCACACCAAATACCGTAGGTATATATGTACAGGTAGTGGTTGGAAATATAAAAGAAAAAAAAAATTGGCAGTCATAGGAACTGCCGATAGAAATTAAAACTTATAACTCAGAATTTGATGGCTTACTTTGGAAACTACACCGGTAAAACTAGAGGGACAAGAAATAGGAAATGCTGACGTATTTCTAGATGGCCAATGGGAAATACTGTCGCATTTCTAGATGGTCAATGGGAAATACTGTCGCATTTATAGATTGCCAATGGCTATAGTCCCGAGTTTACTCGAAGATTTCTTATCATTCCCGATCGTAACGCTAGCATTCAATTCACAGACCACGAAAAATCTGTCTGTGATGCGCCAAAAAAAGTTTTCACCTCAAAATATAAACTGGTAAACCTATTAAACCTATAAACTGGTAAACTAAAATGACAAGGCAAACACTCGATGTCGAGTCGATTACTAGCGGAATCCCAACCGGTAGTGATCGGCTCTACAGAAGAGCACTAGAATTAGATTTTAAATGTTGGGTACATTTAAAATCTCCTCTCAAGACTCCCTCCTATTTTCCTCTTCTTCTCCTTATCCAAGATATGTGTAAAAAACGATAATTGTAATGACAAAGATCACGGACCCCGGAGTCTGTGGAGTGGCTAATTTAAATAAAAAAAAAAAAACTTGTAAACTGGTATTGTTTTGTCTGGGAAACGCAAATTTAAGCTTTAGTTTGAAAATAAATTTCTTAGAACTTTACTCATTTATTAATAATTACTTTCAGATGTACAAATTTCATTGTTTGTCTGAAAACAATCGAAAAGATATGAGCAACGAATGACGTTACTAGATTTGACCTAAAAATAAAACTCATAAAACTCTGAATACAAGAATTATATTTATTAAAAAAAAAATGTTATCGCAATTGTTTAAAATGTTGGGTGAATGTTTGCAATTAAAGCTAATAATTACTTACTTCGAGGTATACATGTTAAAAAAAATGTTTTCAATTACTTGTTTAGATTCCTGTAATGCCAAAAACAATGTAATCGACAATTAATAAGTTTTTAATAAGCCCATACTTATAAGCTTGTAAAATGTATAAAAAATATATTTGTTGTCACTTCTAGGATTTAATGTACACTAGAAATGTTCAATTTATGTATTTATGGCTAATAAAGATATTTTAAAATGAAGATGAGTAGAGATAACTTTGAAACAGCTGAACTGATCTTGATGAAACGTTGGTAGGTACACCCCCAACTTTTAAATTTCAATTCACGTTGCAAACAAAAAAAAGTTCAAAAACTAAGATATATCCACACACAGATTGATATACATACTCATACACACAGATGTGCCAAGCTTTTAACACCTCGTTGTTTTTGCATCAGGCGTTAAAACGTATGTGAACAATATTATGTTTTAAACCCTTTGTTTTGTTTTTGTCTCAAGGGATATAAGTTAGCTTTTATTCTAATCCTCCGCAGCTTCCAAAACCGGAGTTTAAATTGACCATATACAAATATGACAGCTAACATGTGGGATTGAAACGGGAAACCGCAGCACCCTCGGGGTTAAACATTTGCCTAGGTTTCACGGAACACATATCGTAATGTCATAATGAAGACAGTTTGTGAACCTGTTTGTTTGTATTTTGTTTGGGGCAATTTTTGTTTGTAAAATATATTAATCGTTGTGTGACGAAAGGCTAAGTACGGCGACCTTACTTCTTTTACTGTTATACGTACTTTTTTTTTACCCCTGTTTATAATAAAGTGGATCACATAAATAATTTAATTTTATTCGATAAAACAAAAACCAACTTCAATTTAAACTAATTAAACTCAGTCATTCAGTAAGTAAATTTTAGATTTTTGATGATATTTTGTTGACAAGTTCTGATCTACCGAACAAAAAAAATCTATTAAATCGATTCACTCTCTCGATTCACACCACACAATCGGCGGAACCATCGATATTATTTTTAATTGCTTGTGCCCGTCTTACTACCAGTAGTAACACGGACAATTGCTTTTGCATTATATATATTACAAAAACATAGAACCGAATTTAGTACATTCTTCTTTTTTAAATTCAGTTTGAAATGAAAGAATGTGGTATTTATAGATTTTGGTTGAAAGTGAAAAATATGACAGCGTGGAAATACACTAGTATTATTATTTACGATTTTTACTGTGTACATAAGTTGTGTAAAAAATAATCATTTAGTACACTACAAGGGTAGTTAATTATAATAGTTAGTTTTTACCACACGATAAATAATAGTAACAACTTTACAGAACCTAAAATACCTTGCATATTGTACCTGCATTTTACGCATTATGACGTTATGGTCCTTACAAAAAATATATACACCTACACTAAGATATTTTCCCCATTAACTTAGGCTACAGAGTAAGTTGATTTAATGAACATTATTTTTGCCATCGAACACCTAGTCCGAAAATCTTAATCTTAGCTCACTTAATAACTCACAAAAAATCTCCAATGTATGATTAAAACAAATGCCCTAGGCATTAACCAATCACTACCTGAAATGAAGTAGTAAATGGACAAAGGAGTATCGTAATACGTAACGTAAGTTTGGACGAATCCTGGTTTTTAAAAAGTTTAAAGAATTGAAATATGCTTGTTTTATAATATACTTTTGCCATTTGGCAGTTATTTCATTATTAAAAGCTAAGTTTTTGTTTACAATGTGTATTACCTGTGTTGGTTGCCTGGAAGAGATTGCTCTCAGCAATAAGGCCGCCATTTGTGGCGCTAGTTCATAATCGTGTGTTACTGAATTTTTTTTCCTGTTTTGTGTCACAATAAAGAGTTATCTATCTATTACCTCTTTTCTTTTAGCATGTTTACATTGTTTTGAAAAACAAGATAGGATTAGCCTTTTATTAAATACCTAGAAAAGTACGGAAAATCATAAAGTGCTCAATAAATCAGTAACTCGATGATAAAATATCACTTTTAGTGGTAAAGCTACTCTGCCACTCCTTTTGCTACACCTATGGCTACTCTGTTTTCTTTTATTTTAAGCTAGCTGAACCCGCTACTTCGTTCGCGTAAGCAGATGTTACGGACTTATCGTACTAAGTATCGTACGTCAAAATATTTGGATAAGTAGTCATTGAAAAACCGGACCCGGCGAACTTAGTACAATCAAGTATTTTTCACCAAAATTTTCTGTCATTCAAATATTGTCCCGTCAATAACGAATACAGCCATAAAACAATGAGTAGTTATTCAAAAAGTTATTAGCGTACATACATTTTAAAGATCGATTTTTATGTATAAAATGTATAGAATATATATATAGATAATTTTGTTTAAGTTTTAATATCAAGTAGAACAAAGAAGTACTCTGTCTAATTATCTCTAGCAAAAACATTAAATTTTATCTACGTACTCGTATTAATACGTGAAGCCACAACTTTATACCCTTTTTTACGAAAGTAGTCCTGCGGTCTGAGGAGTTCGAAATTTAGCACATTTTATATAGCGTAGGAGTATGGTAATATTTCAAAAAATATGCTTAAAGATTCATTTAATCAATTAAAAAACGTTACACACCACCATGTATGTATATGACATAATCAAGCATGTACACTCTTTTTAACCGACTTCAAAAAAGGAGGTTTCTCATTTCGACCGTATATATGTTTTTGTTTATTTAAATTATGGTCGATTTTTAACAAAGAGTGACCTACATAGTGGGCAATAGACGAGCTATTAATTAATCTGTTAAAATTATTGAAATTATAGATATTAACAAAATCACATTTCAATTGTAACAGTAATTACCTACTCCTATTAATTTTATCAGGTTTCTGTAATTTACTGCAAAGGAAAACTGTGCAAGCAGTTGGCGGAGTAAACAGAAATTGTTAATTAACTGTTGAAATACAGATAAGCCGAGGGTTCACATTAACTAAAGATTTTGTATGGACTCCCATAATCTCTGAGGTACACCATGTAACACTGTCGGAAAATACATTGGACTCTTTGAAATCCTTTCGATCATTTAATCACGATAATTTGCACTTCATGAATAATTTTATCAAAGAAATTGATATATTTAACTCGAAAAAGTTTTAGCTCTATTCAATATTTAATGCTTTTGAACTACCTCTTATCACAATCTTAAGTCTGTATATTGTGGGAGGAGGAGTGTTTGTAACTACGTACTTCCATACACTACATCTGTATTTAAACCCACTTTTCTCAGGGGAATAGAAAATAAATTTAAGAAAACATTTTTAACACAATAGTATCAACCCACAGACTGATCAAAGCTGCATTATGTTATGCAGGTGGTTCATATTTTACAAATATTCTATTTACAAATCTGTGATCCGTAAAATAAATTCTTAAATATTATAAATCTTATAGAGGTGTATTGTGACGTAATATACATACATAATTATACCAATATTTAGTACCATTTTTTATATTATTTTGAAATAAAAAGAATCTCGTGTCATTATGTTTGTGCACGTATACCTCTAACATTTTTAACACCAATTTCTAAACCGACTTCAAAAAAAGGAAGCTTTCTCAACTCGACCGTACTTTTGTACATTTTTTAACCCCCGACAAACAAAGGGGTGTTATAAGTTTGAGGTCGATGTCTGTCTGTCTGTCTGTCTGTCTGTCTGTCTGTCTGTCTGTCGTGTCTGTCTGTCTGTCTATCTGTCTATACCATTCTGTCCCATCTGTCTGTCTGTCTGTCTGTCTGTCTGTCTGTCTGTCTGTCTGTCTGTGTCTGTCTGTCTGTCTGTCTGTCTGTCTGTCTGTCTCTGTCTGTCTGTCTGTCTGTCTGTCTGTCTGTCTGTCTGTCTGTCTGTCTGTCTGTCTGTCTGTCTGTCTGTCTGTCTGTCCACCATCTGTCTGTCTGTCTGTCTATCTCATCTGTCTGTCTGTCTGTCTATCTCTCTATCTGTCTGTCTGTCTGTCTGTCTGTCTGTCTGTCTGTCTGTCTGTCTGTCTGTCTGTCTGTCTGTCTGTCTGTCTGTCTGTCTGTCTGTCTGTCTGTCTGTCTGTCTGTCTGTCTGTCTGTCTGTCTGTCTGTCTGTCTGTCTCTGTCTGTCTGTCTGTCTGTCTGTCTGTCTGTCTGTGTCTGTTCTGTCTGTCTGTCTGTCTGTCTGTCTGTCTATCTGTCTGTCTGTCTGTCTGTCACCGTAGAGCTCTGTCTGTCTGTCTGTGTGTGTCTGTTCTGTCTGTCGTCTGTCTGGTCTGTCTGTCTGTCTGTCTGTCTGTCTATCTGTCCTGTCTGTCTGTCTGTCTATCTGTCTGTCTGTCTGTCTGTCTGTCTGTCTGTCTGTCTATCAGACCGTAGAGCTCAAACGGATGGGCCGATTTCGATGCGGTTTTTTTTATTTGAAAGTTAATATCCGTGCGGGTGTTCTTAGCTATGTTTGGTTAATATCGATTCAAAATGGTCGCCTCCACAAAATGGCGGACAAAATATTTCTTCACAACCTACCTCAATATGGGTATCAAATGAAAGGGCTTGACTAGTACTAAACGCTATAACAAATTTCAAATTCAAGATGGCCGCCACCACAAAATGGCGAATTATATAATATTTTTCACTACTACCTCAATATGGGTATCAAATGAAAGGGCTTGATTAGTAGAATACTTTGCACTATGACAAATTTCAAATCAAGATGGCCGCTACCACAAATGGCGAATTACATTTCCTTTTTCACAATTCCCTTAATATGGGTATCAAATGAAAGGGCTTGACTAGTAGAATGTTGTACAGATAACAAATCTAAGGTAGTCGGGGGTTAATCAAAATTTTTAATTTTGTTCTTGTTTAAGGGAACACTACTTTTGTCGCACCACACACAGATTTTTCGTGGGTTGTGAATAAAGCTCAGCATCACGCTCGGAAATGAAAAAAATGTTCGGATGAACTCGGGACCGCCGAGTGTGCCAGAGCGAGAAAGATAGTTAGCTGCTGCTGTTTGTCTTTTGGCACTGCCTTTTTAGGGTTCCGTAGCCAAATGGCAAAATACGGGACCCTTATAGATTCGTCATGTCTGTCTGTCTGTCTGTCCGTCCGTATGTCACAGCCGCTTTTCTCCGAAACTATAAAAGCTATACTATTAAAACTTGGTAAGTAGATGTAATCTGTGAACCGCATTAAGATTTTGATACAAAAAATATAATTTTACCTTGGCTGTGGATACTAGCCCTTCAGCGGCATCTGTCACTATCGTATTGCTATATTTACTATATTATTTTTTTATGTAATCGTGCAGTGCAGTGCTAGGTAATGATTTGGACATTTCATCAGCAGAAGCTACGTGGCATTGTGCTGTTATGTGGTAAGTATGCAGTTGACTATCAGGCACATATCCTGCTCATCTCGTCACTCTATGCTATATATAAAAAAAATCAGCTAGTCTTAATATGTTCTGAATCCCTGTTTTTAATATAGTTTAGACGCATTACTTTCTGTCAAAGAGGTTCAATCGTTTTTCTTTATTTTAATAATTTTATTCAAATTAAACGCTTGCTGCATTTCACTTCAAATCTCACACTCATGTATTATGCATTTGAAAAAGAAGAATATTATTCGCGAATGCTACGACCCCAGTTGATAAAATAACACAAAAAGAATTCACAATTTAACGACTTTTAAACAAAAAAGTTTCGCACCAGCATATTCTAATTTTGGTTTAAGAATTTAGAATGCGTAACGGAACACACGAAAATTGAGGTACAAAGTATTTGGGAGCAGAGGAACTTTCCTTAGAATTAAGAATCCGAATCTCGCGCGAGGTTCCCTCAACCATGCATGTCGACATTTTTCGAGATAGATAAACTCTTTATTGCACTTAACAAGTAAACAAAGTTACAAAAATATAAAAAACTTAAAAAATAAAGTAACAATTGGCGACCTTATCGCTAAAAGCGATCTCTTCCAGGCAACCGCTGGATATTAATTTATATGACGATATCGGAAAATCAGACATCACAAAATCAAGTTTTTTTTATATAAGTAGTATAGACTGACGAGATGAGCAGGATATGTGCCTGATGGTAAGCAACATACCTGCCACATAACAGCACAGTGACACTCAGCTATTGGAACAAGAAAAGTCTAAATCATTACCTAGCACTACACTGCTCTCGTCACTCAGAGATCTAAGATAGCCCTGTAATTTCTCTGGAAACATTACCCTTCAAACCGGAACACAGTAATTTTTACCATAAGTTCTGGACTCTGCGCAATTTTAGTAATTGCCACCACCAATACTGTAACACCGAGAAAAACATTCTATTACATTATAGATTATTAGATTATTATTACGAAAAGGGAGATAAAACTCGTTCTAGTTTTTATGACGTCCATCATAATAATTATAAATATTCACTAGAGTTACGATATTGAAAAACCAAATATAACAAGATCATGTTTTAACCACAGGAATTAATTTTTTACAAACATATATTATCTGTACATATCATACATTTTAAGAAGTTATTTCTGAAACCTTAGTTGATGTCACACAAACATTATAAAATTTATTCGAGTATAGGAGTTCAATTTGAGAAAATGAAATTATTTTAGTTTAAATTCGTTAATGATAAAAGTCGCGGTCTGACATCGGGCCCTTAATTCGTCTATTTATGAAAATGGCTTACTCAACGTAGGGACCCCGATTTATTGACTCGTGAACCAGCTTCTTAAAGATGTGTTTTTACAAAATTGGTTGATAAAATTCCTAGTAATACAGCTGTCTTGCAACTTTGCTTTTTAAAATGATTATCCAATTTGAGAAATACCAAAGTTTGGGGTAATTTACAGATGCCTGTATTTTATTCAGGGTAAAATTGATATAAAATTAATATACCTGTTTATAGCTGTAAGAAAATATTTTATAGTTAGATCTATGTTCTTGAAATTAATTTTATTTTATTTTTATTTTATAGAGTTATTGGTTATCAGCCAGCTATCCTTTTAAGGGGATGTTAAGTACACTAAATATGTCAACATTAGTTCTATAGTTTAAAAAAAAACATTCACGGTTTAATAAATAAATATAAATAAATATTGGTGGACAATTCCCACACAACACCATCTGACCCAAACTAAGCAAAGCTTGTAATATGGCGGCCAGATAGCTGTTATAATACTTATACAGTTGTAAATACATACTTATTATACATAGAAACACCCAGACACAGTGCAAATATTTGAATTCATCACACAAATATTTGCACTGGGTGGGAATCGAACCCACTAAGCCACGATGCCAGTCAAAAGCCAGTGGTGATGACAAACTTGTACATCTGTAATTGAAAAATAATCAAAGGTGCGGGCGGGATTCGAATCTACGACCTCATACTTCTGAATCATCGCACGTTCTAACCATTAGGCCACTACGGCAATATCAATAATCCTACAAATATTATAAATGTCAAAATTTTGATGTTTGTTGCTCAATCACGCCGTAACATCTGAACGGAGCGGGTTGAAATCAGGAACACAGATAATAGTCAGGAATAGCATATAGGTTTCCAATTTTTATCAACGGAAAATACTCGCGGTTTCCCTCGCACAGCTCCCGTTATAATGGTTACGGAAACTGTGCGAGCGAAACCGCGAGGCGACGCTAGGTCGAAGTAAAGTCACTTTTAAAAATGAAATATGAAAAAAATTGGTTGCCTGTAAAGTCGGTATACGGGCGAAAGTTTTACGTGACAACGACTTTGAGTGGTAAAATAATTTTACGGAAGGGACGCGTGCCTTTCACTTTTTATGTCTGTCTCTCTCGCTCTTAGGCGGGCTAACCATGCCCGAGTGGAAGGGACGCGTGCCTCTCACTCGCTCTCGTTGTGAGCGCATAACGTGAGCGGAGCGTAACGCAGTTTCTTGAAGTGTCACCCGGCAAACCAATTTATAAGACGTTGTCACGTCAAAATGGCAGTCAAAGGATTGCCAATAGAAGTGAAAACTTTTAGGTAACTCAGAATTTAATAGCTCACTTTGGAAACTACGCGGGTGAAATCGGAGGGCGCTGCTAGTCTGGAATAAATCTTCAAAGCATGATCGTCAAGATCAGTCTTTTAAGCATTATCATATTTATACATTAGTCTTATAAGTTATAAGCATGCCCATCTAGAAATATGTTAGCTTCCGACTTCACCCCAACATTTTTTTCTTTTCCAAGCGCGACGATGACCTTATTTTACAAACCACGAAAAATCTGTGTGTGATGTCACAAAAGCTTTCACTTCAAAAATGTGACGCAATAATACCATTTAATATGTTTTACTAACACAACACTCCAGACAGCATTTTGCGTCAGTGCAAACATTAATAAAAACGAGGGGTACCTGATGAAGCCAATAATATTTATGAACGGAGCGTTCACAGAGTCAGCAAACATATCTTATTAAAAATGCAGACCCAGTGAAGCGTTGTCTTGAAATAAAACACAGATGAATACATGTCGGGAAATTGCGTTAACCACATTTCCTTTTTGATTAATTAAATAGATCGTATGTACCTATATGTCATTGTCTGTTTACGTGAAATTACTCGTAGCTCGTGCAGATTTCTTTAACGAACAATTTTATTATTCTAGATTTTTTCAGTTAGCTATTCCACGGATTCCTAGGTCTTTGTCATTTGAGTTGTTTTTTTTATGTAATTAGGATAAAATAAGAAGGAGTAAATTACATTCCGCAACGAATAGGCTACAATCCTAAAAGAAACTAATTAGTCCGATTGCTAAAAAATATTGTAGGTATTGTAGTTGCCGGCAAACAAGTTGACTCAATGAAGTTAGCTGCGCATAGCTGCGCAGCAATCGTTTTTAAGGTCTCTTTGGTGGAAGAGCAAATGGTAAACTTTCCCCCTCCACGTCACTTTTGGGTCAACTTGTTTGCCGGCCACTATACAAGTGTTTTTTCTTTTGTTTCACAAACTAAAAATGACGAAGATATAGGCGCTTAGAAGTTTCGCGTGACGTCAATTGTAGGTACGTCTTTTACCCACAAGTGACGTCACGACCCCCACTCTCGAAGTTAGATGATTTGTATCTTTGTCGGTTTTTAATAATTTGATAAAACAAAAAATACATGCCCCATATTTTGCCATGATCTCGCTGACGGACTAATTAGAATAGTTTCTTATTGACCCAGTCCGATACCCTATTTGCCTATTTACCTTAATTACCGATATTGCCCTAAGCAGGCTTGGAGGATATAGGAATTTTGCAACACGACCAAACTGAAAAAAATATGACACTAAAACCGTAAGAAAAATATATAACGGAAGTGACGCGCAAAGATTGCCGTTGACTTGTGCTACCAACTTTATTTTTCAGATGTAATCGCTTAATTTTATTATTTAGGGTACGCCCTAAATAATAAAATTAAGCTATTTGTTTTGCTAATTCTGTTGCTTCTGTATTATCTGAAGGAACTTCTTTCCTACCTGACGTCCTGTGACACCACATCTTTTTTTATTTTTCCGAGAGAACAGCTCCCGACAGCTGTCCTTTAGGGCACTGGTTCCCATAATGAGGAGTTTAGTCTTTGTATGTAGGAAGCTGTAGTCCATCGCTTTCACATAGTGAGTAATACCTACGTTATACTACATCTACAGTGATGTGACAAGTCTGATAGCTATTGACTCAACATCGTCTTTTGTTATTTTCTAAGTCGCCCTCTATTCCATTCTCCTATCCTATTCTAGTCGCCTACTATACTAGATGCAACCGCTGAAAGGTCAAACCAGCGTTGCGTAGCGTTGTCTACACGAAATTAGAAGTACTAGCTTCCTTACACTAGCTTGCTATTCTAGCTTGAAAAACTAGCTCGGGCATAAACGGATGTTTGGTGAGTGATTGTACTGTGGGTAAATTTAAAGATTTATGAAACACATTTTTTACTTTACACAGATACTTTATGAAACACTGTTTACATAATATATCAACACAAATGTCATCGACACAAATATTCGAATTTATAGTAATAGTATATGACATTAACAGTACAGGATAACAAGGCAAAGCCATTGTTTTCACAATGGATATTCTATCTGAAGATCACCATTGAACGTTTAAAAAAAAACAATCCCGCAGTTTTCGGGGGAAGAACTCTCATTCGGAGAATAGGGCCATAACCTGTTATTATCTTTAATTATGAGTAGTTAGTTCATAATGGTGTGAAAACCACACCCATTAATTTTATCATACCATTAATATTGATGACTGTTTGTATATACTAATAGTACTTACTAATTTTGCCGCATTACTAAGGGTTTCAAGTAAAGATAATTTTAAAATGATGTATTACTTTCTAAAGTAAACTACCTATTTAGTGTAACATTACCTGAACTGTTAAAGCTATTTAAATAATGGTAGCAATACCTATGATTTTTTTCTTTCTTTGTACTGGAGAAAAAAACCATTGAAGTGATACCGTATCTTATATATCTTTGTAGAATCCGCCTGGGGAGGTTTGCCTTTTGAACCTTTGTCAGTTATTTCAGCGTCAAACAGTAACATGCAAACATGATTGTGTTCTGGTTTATAGTATCATATTTTCGGAATAATATTGGAGAGAGATAAATCATTTTATATTTCCGGGTGGTGAGCGCAGTGCAATGCTAGGCAATGATTGGAGCTCTACATAACTCTTTATGTTCAGAATACTGTATGACGTAGAGGTGATAAATCTATACTAATATTATAAAGCTGCAGATTTTGTTTGTTTGTTTGAACGCTAGGATCTCGGGAAGTACTGGTCCGAATTGAAAGAATATATTTATATTAGATAGTCTATTTATCCAGGAAGGCTATAGGCTATAGAACATAACGCTACTATCAATAAAAGCGGAGCATGAATCAAGAATGTAGTAAAAACGGGGAAAAAACATTCCTTTTTGAGAGTTTTCGTAGAGAGTTGCTTTGACCACAGACTAAGTAGAGAGATACACTTGACATGACAGCATGGCAGCGATTACGTCAACTTCAACTTAAAATTTTTATTTTGGCTTCGGTAATGTCACCGTAATTTTGCCAATGTCCAAGATTGCGTCATTGAATATAAACCTTTGCTAATAATCCCATTTGTTTCTAAATCTGCGTTGGTACGACCAATTTTCGAAAGTTGGGGTAGCAAGTAGCTGAAGAGGTTTTTTGTTTGAAAGCGATATTATCAGGAATGTCTGAACCGATTTCAGTCATTCTTTCACCGTTGGAAATGTACAGGATCCCGATGAGTGCTATATAATGTACCACGGGCGAAGCCGGGGCGGACATCTAGTCACCCAATATATATATATAGTGATATTTATTGATCAGTGATAAATTAAAGTTTATCATCACCCAAATTACACTTCTTATAACCAAAACTAAAAAATATATTACACCTAATCTAAAAAAATACTTATTTTCGTACTAACAAAAAAACACAAATTGACTCAACGAAATTTAAGATTTTAATTAAGTACGGCATTTTTGTTTCCTCACCAAACAAAGTCTTGTTATCTGTTAAAAACGGATGAAACAAAAGGCAAACCAGCAACAGTTGGTTAAATTGGCCTACGCGAATAACTCAGGAAAATTCCGGAAAACCTTTTTCAGACTCCACTCGAGTATTAAAAATAAATACGTCAGACAAAATGGAAGAGGCCCAACAGATCCTGCTTATTGTCAGGTCTGGCTTCGATTAACAATTGAAAGGGAAAATTATGCCGTAACGGCCTAACAACAGCAAGCAAAAACGCGTGAAAGGTTTTTGTCGTATTTTGATGTTCAATAATGTTCGATTCATGTAAACCTTTTACAATGTATCGAGGCATAAATACCGCATACCAAGCATAAAAGCTATTATTAGATTCTTTCTGAGGGCTTACAACAGGAAAATATATAGCAAGTTACAGATCTTGTAAAAGCAAAGAATCTTTTGACACGTGGGCGATATAGACTCTATAAAAATGTACGAACAATTTTCCCAGACATTTAAAAATATTTCGTATAATATCAGAATGATACAATGACATTATAACTTTGGATTATGATGTAATAAAAAGAATTTCACTGTAATAATGTTGAAAATCAACAATTTTATTAACGCAGCAGTTAAAGAACGTCGTATTTTTGGTGTTAAAAATGTTTGTGGGTATTTTGTCTGAGTCAAATAAGTGTTTCAGGGCCATTTATTCAAATTAGTCTTAGGGATCTAAAAGCGCATGTCTGTTTTTTCCTATAAAATAAATGTGTTATAAATAAATTATTAATATGGAAATAATTAACTATTCAGCTCTCAACAAACTAACGTAATTAATAAATAATTATAATCTATGTATGTACTATTTAATACATCTGTATATGTAAAAACGTTATGTTGGTTTGCGTACGCTTCAAAAACAACAACAAAAAAAGTTCTGCTCCGTTCGAGCTGAAATTTTACAATGATATTTTATAATTCGCATCAAGGATTCTTTTTATCTATTTTTTATCAAAGCGAAGCGGGGCAGGGTACAGCTAGTATAACATAAATATAGTTAAGACAATAATATATCCTTAAAAGTTAAAAGTAGATAAATTTTGTTTTTTTACGTTACATAAAACACAGAGAAATTGCATATTAAATTGGCAAATTGAAATAAGTGGGTAATAACGGTTGAAAATTCAATTATTTGCCCTTCGCATGTGGGAAGATGTTCATTTTGCGGGGTTACTGTTTACTCCAGGTGACATTTACCCTTCGCTCTGAAGGAAGAAAATTTATATCATCTCGGTATAATAGCGGCATTTGTTAAGACAACGTGGTTCAGACCAAATATAGAAAACGAATGACAGTAAAAATATAGATCATACAATTTGACTCTTTGACATTTAACTCTCTCCTTGTTAGAGAAGGCCCCAAGCCCCGGTATTGAGGATTAAAAAAATTTAAAAGCTGATTTGCCAAATCATGTCGTCTAAAATGTAACAATACAATACAATACAAAACACTTTATTGGCACTACAAACAAAGTTGACAATAAGTAACATGGTACGATTAGCCGTCAGTATATTGACCACATTTAGACCTTCATCAGTGTAAACATTATTGAGATGTGTTTTTAACCCCCGACCAAAAAAGGGGTTTTATAAGTTTGACGTCGATGTCTGTCTGTCTGTCTGTCTGTCTGTCTGTGGCACCGTAGAGCTCAAACGGATGGACCGATTTCAATGCGTTTTTTTTAATTTTTAGGTTAATATCCGTGCGGATGTTCTTAGCTATGTTTGGTTAATATCGATTCAAGATGGCCGCCTCCACAAAATGGCGGACAAAATATTTCTTCACAACCTACCTCAATATGGATGTCAAATGAAAGGGCTTGACTAGTAGAATACTATACACTATAACAAATTTCAAATCCAAGATGGCCGCTACCACAAAATGGCGAATTATTTTTATTTTTTTCACTACTACCACAATATGGGTATCAAACGAAAGGGCTTGACTAGTAGAACACTTTGCACTATGACAATTTTCAAATCCAAGATGGCCGCTACCACAAAATGGCGAAATACATTTATTTTTTCACAATTCCCTTAATATGGGTATCAAATAAAAGGGACTGACTAGTACAATGTTGTACTGATAACAAATCCGAGGTAGTCGGGGGTTAATCAAAATTTTTAATTTTGTTCTTGTAGTACAGGAAATTAGTTATGAGTGTCAGAGTGAGCGTAGTTTTTGTTGCAATTTTGTGAACAAATTAGCGACCGTTACAAAAAAAAAGTTATTTCTACCACACACACGCATAAATGTCATTCACACACGTACCCAAGCCATGCGACCGAAAGTAAAGACACTATTTTATTTCCTCCCCCGTAACAGGAAAAGTGCGACAATAAGGCTAATGGAGTATAATAAAGTTTATTTCATAATACAGGAATCGAAAAGCATTTTGTCACACTTGTTTGCAGTAAACTTATAAACTCAAGTGGCGTAGGGCATTTCGATTGACGCGATGATGTGTCGTAGTGTAGATATGGCTCATAAGGTATAACTATTTGACAGTATGACGTTATTTAACCTTGTTGTTGGTAGTAAGTCTGTCTGCAGGTCTGTTGTGGGTTTGATTCTTAGGACAATTATTTGTTCGATTAGTTCAGATATTTGTTCTATTTCTGGGTACGTTAGAGGTATATCAGCTAAGTGGTTTATATTACAAGCTTTCCTAGGTTGATGTTGTGCGAGAAAGATCCACCAATCTTTTAATTTTTAGAATTTAAGTGTCAATCATAAAACGATGACACTCTCTCGAGCGACATCTTTTCAGCGAGAGGTGACTTAAGCTTGTACGAAGTTATAGAACCACTAACAAATTCGTTAATGTCGCATTGCACAAACCATAGCATAATCATTTCCAAAATTGTACACTGAAAACTAGCATTTCAGAAAATACACAGAGGTGCAAACGGGGTATAAACCTACGATCCTATGCTTTTCAAATCTGATTTTATCATCATTGCGCCACCACAAATAATGCTGTGCAACAGTGAGAAATACGGCTACTTTGCGTAGCTCCACAACTATGCTATTTGCATTGCTTTTTTTTTAAACTCCGTTTTTAAGTGCGGGTAAACCCGCAGATTTAAAAAGTAGATTTAGTAAGGCGGTAAACCGCTTTACTAAATCTGCTTTGGCTTTCCTATTGCTATCTCTGTAATTTTAAGCAAAAACAAAAGAGAGAGAGAGAGCCATATCAAAACTAAGACAGTTTTAGTGAAGCGGTAGATCTCTGATGCTAAGCGAGAATGCGGTCTACGAAAGAGCGTGCTAAATACTTTTGTGCTACGAAATTAATTAATACTTATTCTTCCTTTTTCTTATCAATGTAAGAAAGGATAAATAGCGTAACCCTAACATAATACAAATGTTCTATCACTCCTAACAAGACGGTCTGCCCTGGCTCCCAGGATAGTCTGAACGTTCCTTTTTTATGGAAACTTCGGTGTTTCTCAATAATATCAGATTTACAAGAGTATCTGTGGCTTAAAAACACTTCTAACTTTACACAACCTTGGCTTCATTTCATTGGAAAATAGCAGTATTAAAAAGCTTTGACCGCAGGTTAAATCTCAAGTTAGTAATTAAATTTCAAACATAACCTCTCCATCTCTGCCTTAGATCTACATTTTTCTATCGGAATGCTCGTATCTCAAAAAAGCGACATCGTTTCATGTTTGATGTTCCAAAGACACGAACAAAAAGGTTAGACTCTACTTTTGTGGCAATAAGTGTAGGCTGGGGAATATGTGTGCCTGAGTGGAGTTTTCCAGATGGCTACAATCTTTGTGGCCTCAAAACGAATTGAATCGGTTTCTTCTAGGTAAACACGCTCCATCGTAGACCGAATCTTAACATCAGACGAGATGGCGGTCAAGTGTAAAGTTAGAAAAAATTAAGAAATAAAAATAGAATTGGCTATCAAATTTCATGACAAGACAATTTAGATCAATTGATTGGATTGTACTAAGTATAAACAATTAAAATAATAAATACCCTAAATACTATGTACTGACTAGCAACACCCGCGGTTTTACCCACGTATGTAGTTTCAGTTACCATAACTTTCCGATTAAAAAATATAATTAAAAAACCCCTTTAAAAATTTCGGACTAAGTTCCAAATTTCAATCAGATTCAAGGCGCAATTGCGCAAGAAGTAGTCAACTTTCACATTTATACTTTAGTACACAGTTCACCTTTATTTTGTAAATATAAAGCCCATATTGTATCCATAGGACAAGTTACTCGGTTTCTAAGAAATGAAATATCAATTTTATTTCCTACGCTCAACCTAAAAATAGTACGGAAAATACTAAACCATTTATAAAATATCGTAACCTTTATAACACAAACTAGCTTTGGAAACATTGTTGAAAAACAAAGAAACAGTAGTACTTAGGCCTTGATATTTTTGAAATACTCGTATACAATAGGATTTAACACATTTAATACCAATTTTATTACATATTACCGAAAATACTGTGTGACATTTCGACGTAGAGCGTTGCTAACACAATAAAATAAGTAACCATCCAATTTCGTAACATCACTACACATATTTCATCGTAATGAAATGAAGTCAAAAACGTTATCTTACGAAATAACGTATCCTGGATATAAGGAAAATAAGATTTTTTATTGGAAAATCCGATGGTCAAAATGGTCAACTTAATTGAATTTTTGAAAGGAAATCGGGAATCCGGAATTCCAGTGAAACGCTAATAAGAGGACGTGCGTATGAATTGGTCCAAAGAATGTAATAATTGTTTGTATTAATTTTGAAAAAGAAGATCCCTTCCCTAAAACTGGATTAATATGGGATCCCTAATTAAATCCAAAATAAATACCTCATTATCCTCCTTTCTACTTATGTTATAAATAAGAAAGTTTGAAAATATTAATGTTTATTTGACGTAGGGTACCTGTAGTAGTAGTTTTAGTTTTAGCGAGACTACGTCCATGCCTGAGACTTTTGGTTTTTTGGAATTAGGTGCTTAGGTCATTTGAAGACAATGTTTCTTCGCCTACGGCCTACAATCTTGAGCTACTCGATAGCTCGACAGAAAGTCAGATAAGAGAGCAATGATTGAGTTAGACATTAGTGCTAATCATATGGGTTACCGAAAGCGTGAAACTACGAGGATCGGATGCGCATTAGTGAAGCAATTAGGATTATCATTGACTGCCAAACATCAATGTATGTATAGTAACGTAAGCCAAGAGGATTTCTAGTTTTCAAGATTCCGTTCAGAACAAATATAATTAAGAATTTCCGTATTTTTTTAAGTTTTGTCTGAAAACATCATCTGGGTAACGAGCCCAATGCTGTCAAAGCAGTGGTGGACTTACCAAGTCAAAATAGTTGTGTGCCACTGTTCTGCTATGGGCAGATGTGTTGACTGTTTTAAATTGCTTGTCCTGTATCGTATAAAAAACTATAATAGTATCGAACTTAATTAAGTCCGTTTTTTACTAATTTTAAATTCAGTAATCTTTGTTGACAATTACAATGGAAATACAGTAAAATCTATTGTATGCTCTACTTAGAGCCGACAAGAGTTTAGCAGGAAAACACGCACCTTCCAAGCACAAGACGTGGGTTCGATCTCCGCTAATTTCTACATCTTTGAAGTACTTTTGGAAGTAGGTATATGATATTATATGTGTATAAATGTATAATATATAATATGTCTATATATGTGACGTTAGATAATAAAGCTGTTGGTTTCTTAATAAAATATGAATTATTATTCAGATTCGTATTTTTGCAATTTTATGGTAGACCAAATAGCAAAAACATACTCGTCCAACCTTCAGTTTAGAGTACCCTTTTCCTCTTTAGTAAAATTTTTCATTTTTATTCCATTAAAATCACTAACAGAACCCTGTGGTTTTACTCGCGTAATTTCCGATCCTATATTTTCCTGGAATAAAAAGAACTAAAATCTATATACGTTCAAAATTTTTACCTGGTCCGTTCGGGCATTCCCTCGTGATTGAGCAAAAACATATAAAAATATCAAAACATCTCAACTTTCGAAATTATATTATTAACAGGATATCATATTTGCAACGTCAATGGACTCAAAATATTATTCCATATTTTGTGAATTCTGTTGTCGCTATTACAGATCTCATATTATCTGATATATTCTAAGCCAATAACTTTTAATATTTTTATATTTTGACTCTACGTTTGTGATAAGAACGTCTAGGCTGTGGAATGAGTTGCCTGAGTGGGTTTTTCCCGATAGTTATAATCTTGGTGTCTTCAAATCGAGAGTGAATCGGTTTCTTCTAGGTAAACACGCTCCATCGTAGACAGCATCGTCGCTTAACATCAGGCGAGATGACGATCAAGTGTAAACCTATTAAAGTTAAAAAAATTAAAAAATTCGACACTACGTAAACTCATAGATAACGGATAGCTTGAATCAAGTAATGCAATACGGTGATTAGTTAAAAGGAAAACCGTCTTACAGTGAGTTTTCCTTCTTATTTTATTACATGTTTTGTGTACCGATTTTCGTTCAATATTTCTGGGTAAACATTCCGTTTTCATTACGTCATGTTGTTGTAGGATGGGGCTTTGGTTCCGTTAGGAATAATATTTTCATACGATCAAGTGCTCTGCTATTATTGTATAATTACGATATTAATCTAAGTTGGGAACTGTTTTGCTTTCAAACTTACGTTAATGGATTTGGTTATAAAATATTAAAACATAAGTAAAACACAAGGTATTAAAGTTAGTTTCACTACTGATCACAGCTTTTTTCCTGTATCCATTATTTAAACTAAGCATACCAATCCTTTAGAGTTGTTTTCCTGTTTTATTGTGAAAAACTGTATTTAATTTTTTAAATAACTTTATAAAAGTGCTTTTGTTGGTGGCTTCAAATTCAGAATTAATTTGTTTCTTAAAGTAAGCTCGCTTTATCATAAGCCTGTATCGTCGCTTAACATAAAGCAAGTTGGAGGTCAAGTAAAAACCATTCATTCTAAAAAAAAACTGAGTACATTTTTACTTCACTACAAATTCATTAAATGATCGTACCATGAAAGAAAGGAAACAAGTACATCAAATTCAAACTTCATTCAATTGTCCACCAATATTTATTATTTATTTATTATTCAAATTTGTCGTCACTTTAACAACCTCTTCATCCAATGTTGCTTAGAATCCAATTAGAATCTAACAACATTTGTATGAGACCTTTGAAATAATAGTCCTTTTTTGTAACAGTCACGGGATGAACAGTATATGAGGCTGGTGGTATGCAGCATGCCTGTCTATAACAGCACAATGCTACGTAGCAAGCTGAACGCACAGTCCATATAACTGCGTAGCATTGCGCTGCCTCCGTCACCCAAATTAAAAGATGACCTATTTTAATCTCATACAGGGCATAGCGTCATCATCGTCTTGATTATTTATTTCTTAAAAAGTTAAGACATACGTAATTTAAACACTTTACAGGAGTCAACCGCCGTGGTCTCCTCGTGACCACGGCGATTGTTACGCTGCCGAAATGTAGAAGTAATTAAATGATAGCTTTGATCGTGATAAAGTCCTGTAACCTGTTGAAATTGTGTTCAAATCCCGAAAGTTACAAAAACAATAAAGACGTAAAGTCTAATCCTACTAATATTACAAAAGTCAATGATTGGATGTTTGGATATTTTGAACCACGTTTTGTTGTAGCGACATCGTTTCATGGTTGATGTTCCAAAGACACGAACGAAGAGATTTGATTCTGTTTTTGTGATAAGAACTTCAAGGCTGTGGAATACGTTGCCTGAGTGGGTTTTCCCGATGGTTACATCTTTGTGTCTTCAAATCGAAAGTGGATCGGTTTGTTCTAGGTAAGCACGCTCCATCGTAGACCGCATCGTTGCTTGACATCAGGCGAGATGGCGGTCAAGTGTATAACAGTAAAAACCTATATATAACAGTTAAAAAAAAACGTCATAACGTATAAAAGAATCGGGTTGAAATTTGGAGCACAGTTAGATTATAGTCAGGAAGAACACATAGGTCCCTTTTAATATGCCATACCATAGGCGACCGTTTCTGTAGCCACACATTGGTCAGAAAAAAAAGAAACTGATTAAAAAAAAAAGAAGAAAATTAAAAAGATACAAAAACTATGTAAAAACAAAAGACAAAATTTTAAAATTTAATAAAATCTTAAAAAAAAACAAGTTTATAGATGTAGCTAGCCCACATTTGAATCGCTGACACGACAAGAAGAAGAAGTCCCTTTTGACCGCGGAAAACCCACAGCAATGGGCACTAAGCAGGTAAAACCACGAAGCGCTGCGAATTCCTTATAATCTACATGTATATATATTACAATATACCCACAGCGCTATCTGGTGCGATGGTTGACTATACAACAGTTTCGTTCTAATGAAACTAGATCGAAAATCAAAGCGATAGTTTCGAACTCTGTGCTCCGTTCGCCTCGTACTATAAAGTTTCACTTTGAACCGATACCCGACACTTAGTTCTATTAATGAGTTATGAAAGACTTCGCTTTGTTGAGAAAAATATAGATACAGATTCCACAACAGTTTTAAAATGTTAAATTATTTCGTCTTTTCGAACGTTACGACTGGTCTAGTCGGGAGAACGGCGACTGCCGATCAGGAACCCCTGGTTCGTACCCCACACGCCCTAAAAAAAGGTTGCGAGTTTTTTTTATTTAGGAAGTTCCAAATATTAACGAAGTAAATTCAAGTCTCAATAAAAAGATACAAAATAACTCAAATGTCAAATGTTTAACTGTCCCGCAATCGTCAGATCCCCGCCCAAAAGTGCCCAATAAGCTTGCGACGTTCCCACGCTGTATTGCCAGGATGTAATTCAAATTAAGTTACGAAAATAAGCATGTAAAGAAACACACACCTCCACGGCATCACTACTTACAATCAGTTCGGAAAGCATTCAAGAATATGATGCAAAGTCACAATGAGAGCAGAAACATCTCAATATAACAACTTTACACGCTCGCTCGCCCCTTTACGCTTCTATTGGGAAATATTAGTATGCATAGCACTCTGCTTTTGTCTGTGTTACATCCGATACCTGCGGATATAAAAATATAAAAAAACACAAAGAGCCCGATCCTTTGTGCTTTGTTGCATATTAATCGGGACCATACGGTGTAGTTGTTTTAACGCTGTTCCTGGTATAGATTTTAAAGTGATCTTATTGTGATGAAGGCCTGTATCTGTTCTGTGTCTGGCTGTTTCAATAATAGTTTTTTTTATGTTAGTATATAGTGACGAGACGAACAGGTCATGCGCCTGATCATAAGCAACACGCCTGTATAACAGCAAAGTGACGCGCAGCTATTAGAACATGAAGAGTCCAAATCATTCAATTTAATTCAATTTATAAACATACAACTCATAAATCAACAAATGTGTCATAAACATGCATTTATAATTATCATAAATATAATATCACAGCTGTATAATTTAAGTTCTTAGTTTGGTGTTTCCTCAGAAATTTTACTGATATGAAATAAAATTTCTCGAAACGATTGCTACATGATATAATCCCTATTAAAAACCGCTTCATAAATCTTATAAAATGTTAAGATATTGTAATTTACACTTAAAATAATCGAATCATTTTGAGTTATTGCATAAAGCTTTCAATAAACTGTAGAACTTTATTCAGCGTCTAAAATCATTGGAGTACTTTTAAAATTAGGCGGGAAAGCGATACTACAGTTAAAAGAATTTGTCTTCCGTGAAACCGAATTAGAAAATCTTTTCTGAAATATAAAATTTGATACGATAATGGACTGCCGACAGGAAGGTGGCTAAATTTTGTTTGGAATACTTATTATATTTTTAAGTAGGTTGGTAGTCAACGTAATGACATCTTTGATCCGATGTCACTTTTGTTTTTCTTAAAAGTTCACGTATACTACGTATAGAGTTGGCACAAATGCTTAACACCGACAGCACGGGTAGCATCTTTCTTGCCTTGTCGCTCTTATGGAAGTGTCGTACTTTTGTCGCGGCACATCACTCTGTTGCCTTAGAAAGTATGCACGTCATCTGTTTACGATTGACACAAAGGAACCGTGCGGAAAATCTAACTCTATATATGTAAACTCTTTGTTTTTTCTGCTGTTTATAAGAATACGAGTTTAATTTTAGGATGAAATAGTCTACAGGCGGTTTGAAGTTTATTTTGTTGGAACATCCCACGTTTGGCCAAAGGATCGCCCACTTACACTTTATGAGGCCCACGCCTAGTACATACTTTATTGAGACGCTATGAACGATGCCTATAGGGCTTTCTGTGATAACACTCCACGAACGCACATTTTTGGTTGCTTTCAACGTAAATTAGAATCATTGGGATATACCCATAGAGTAATTATTGTAGTGTGTACGTAATCCAAAGTAAACTGATTTAAAATCTAAATTTATTTCTCAAAGAATAGCAATATATCAATACTTTGACTTTCTCCTAAATTGACTATTTCCATTTTATTTGTTGGATCTTCTGAAGTGTAGACAAAATCGTTAAAAGTAGCGTAGACGAAAGGAGTAATATAAACGCCTGAGTATATTAAGGTTAAAAATTCGAAGACTTCAAAGTAGAGTAAAATTCTTTGGGGCTAGATGGAGTGACGACATTTGGAAGGCAGTCAGAGTAGCTGGTCAACAGAAAGCTACAAAGCGGACTGACTTGCACATCGTGGCGAGGCAGACTAGTATGACAATAATGATAAAATCGGACGGAACGCCTCTGCCTAGGATATCCTTTGATTTTCTTTACCGGCGTTAGCCCAAATTGACTTAGAAAATCGAATTAGAAAATCGACGAGGTACTATCTGAGGTTCACTTGTACTAGTCATAGCACGAGTACTCGTTGAGTAAGTACTTTAATGAGTATGATAAGTATATTACGCAATACTCTCAGGTATTTTCTAGGTATATAATATTTAACACCAAACTAAGAAGTTGAATTATACAGCTGTGATATTTATATTTATGATACTTTAAAAATGCATGTTTATGACACATTTGTTGATTTATGCCTGCTAGCTAATAAGTTTACTTTAGTTTAGCCCTGCGCCTTCTGCAGTAGTTCAAAGTTCGGTAGCCAATAATAGAGGCCTAATGAAGCGAACTGCTATAATTCCTATTTTGTTAAAAGAAAAGATAAAATTCGTGAATGAGAATGGAGTGATGATGATGTCGAATTGTTTACTCCCTGTTATCAAGAAATAACAAGTTTTTGTTACCCCTTTGTGTACTAAGTTTGAAACATCATGTTTAATATGACAGTGATAGATCGACTTAGCTATTCGACGTAAGTTATTTACTCAGAATAGATTCATCCAATCAGGTACATGGACAGCCATTGTTAACCTTAATTATTGACTAGCAGCTTACTCGTAGATGGTAGGTATGTATCTTCTAAGCTGTAGATTGTGCGTACAATTCTCATTGTGGTCAATTATTTTTAAAGTTATTGTGGCTTTTTACGGTTTAAAAGTATGAATTCTTAATTACGTAAATATCATTATTGTTATTGGTAGTGAGTGTGTTCGCTGAGCCGTATAAGTAGTGGGTTCGATTCCCACCGAAAGAAATAAATGTGTAGTCAATACGGATATTTGTATTATTTCTGTCTAGGTGTTTTTGTGTACAATTAACATGTATTTATAATTATATAAGTATTATATCGGCTGCCTGGTTCTACTTGGAGCCTGAGTGTATTTTATGTGCGATATGTCCACATACTTATTTATTTATCTGGTTCCCATATGAAGGGTCAGGTCCTTATCTCAGAAAATGAAAAGCCTTTACTCTGATTTATAATGGCTTTAATGGGATTTTATATAATCAGTTGGTATACGTTCAGTGTGCAATTAAAAAAAGTAGGTGATGTTCATTTGCATAGATAATATAACAGTCTGATACGATGTTGCCATTGCTAAATATCAAGACGCATAGACGCACTCAAATGAACATCACACAGATTAAATATACTATAAAGTTATATTAAAATACAGTAATTAGCTCATGAACCTTACAGTTCGGCCATCCTCTTAAGGTGAGTCCTCTCACAATTTGAATGATTCAAAACTTAAAAAGTTATAACAACATAAATGACAAATGAAAAACTCAAAAAAAAGAAGGTAATTTACATACAAAACTGTTTTATGTGAACTTAAGTAATTACTATACAATAATAGTTAAACTGCAAACAATCATCAGAAAA
Organism: Ectropis grisescens; assembly: GCA_017562165.1. Lineage (NCBI taxonomy): Eukaryota > Metazoa > Arthropoda > Insecta > Lepidoptera > Geometridae > Ectropis > Ectropis grisescens. The sequence goes on along the minus strand of CM029777.1, from coordinate 8,405,653 downwards.
AGGCAAGAGCAAACAAGGTATTCAACAAACATTAATCAGATCTTTTGCCTAGTTGTTCAAATTCATATCTCTAATCTAATTAAAAATATCTAAAATCTAATCATATTCGTAATCTCAATCCTGCATAGTCTGCTATGATCTGCGATCATCTGTGCGGCATTAGTTACCCAATACCTTTCGCTTTCTGCACTGATCGCTCATAGCCTATGCTTGATTCTATCAAAATCCACGAACCTCAAACAAGCTTTATTAGTAAAAACAATTATCTTTGTCATCGTCTTCATCACGTTTCGAACCTGGACTCGACAGAGAAACGAGGAATATGGTATGATAAAAGGGAGGTCTTTATCCATCAGATAGTTAAAGAAGATTGTGGATGATGATGATGAATCTTTTCATAATGTTACCAACCATAGTCTGATAAGGTGCCCAGGTCACGGGCCCAGAGCCTAGTGTGGGATCATTTTACAAATGCATTAAATGTAATCTGTTCAAGTCAATGACCTATTAATAATACTTCGTTGGTTAAAGTACAAATAAAGTGTGTTAAGCATAACCATCATTATCGTGTTCATGTTCTCGATCAATTAACATAGTAAATATTGTAGTTTTGTCACAAATAAATCCAATTCAATCGTAACTAAGTAATGTTACTAAGCTTCCATATTATTGTCATAATAAGCTAACTAACGTTTAATTGTGTCAGAACTTTCGTCATCTGTATCGCTTTCACTGTCTTTACCATTACATTGTTTAAAATTAAGTCAAGGGTAGATTTATCCAATGCAAAGATATCTTCATACCGTTTGTTGCCTTTTCTACGAAAACTATCTTCAACAAGAAATCTATGATTCAGTAAGATGATCTCTGATCCTATTAATACTGTAAGGATCGTATTTGGCAAATACTTGTAAGCTCAGTCTGCATGATATTTGTCACCAATGGTCCGTTCCATTCGTACTAGATCACCTTCACTGTTATTATCGTGACCACTAATACAGATGTTCCAGTAACTGTGTCACCAATCACGTTATCGGTAGGGCTAACTAACCTGCATCTCAATAATAATACGGATAGACTTTTACCTGCCAATATTATTCGACTCAATGTGAATATCTAGTTGAAGTGAAGTGAAAGAAAATGAGTTTACCTAGTGCCAAGTTTTTTTTTTTTAATACGGCACTTTGTTGACATCGCTTCTGAAATGGTCTAATCAAATCACTCTACCTGCCATTCTGCCTGCCAGCTACGACGTTCATTACGTGTTTAATTAATTAATTTAATAAATAATATGCGATCAGCATTAGTTGATATGCATACCTATATCTCAGTGATGAAATAACAAAATTATAGGTAATTGTTAAAACGATATTGTCTTACGTTATCCATTTATCCAGATTATTTTTAGAAGAGTTTTATGATTTAGTTAATATTTAGTTAGTTAGTTGAGAAGCCCTTAACTTTGTACTCGTACTAAGAAAACATGAGCCGCGATCTGTAATCAATCGTGATGATACCCCGAAATAGGTGCGTTATTATTTAGGAATCTTAACAACATTTATGATTTTTGTACCACGCACTGAATGAATGTTGATGTAAGTACTTTGTAAACGTAGCTAAATATTTCTTCCTAACGTGGTGTATTTTAGGAAAATAAGTAGATTGTAAACTGTTTAAGATTTTTTCAAATCCGGAATGATGGACGTTTTCATGATTCACTTTTACAAATGGCACCTTACATTTCCATTTACTGGAAAACATATAAAGCCTTAAGTTGGTAATTATTCTTAATATCACTACATGATTAGTTAATTTCATCATTCATGTTCATTTTCATCAATTTCTTGTACAGACACGATCCAATCCTTCATGTTCATAATATTCAGTAAGTCAATAATACTTATTTTGTCAAGTAGGTTCAATATAAGGCATTAACGTGTGTCATACGTGTATTCAATGGTGCAGTTGTACTCCCGAAATGTTGTACCCACCATGGTTATATTCGTGGAACGAGATCTCATTTCGTTATTGTGGACAGTAGTTCATTACAGTTGGTTGCTGGATTTTAAATTTTAAACCCAGTAAATGATCTTAAAAACAACTCAAGGAAACTATTACAGCTAAAGCCTCTAATTTGACAAAAAAATTAACTACTGTTCATCATTCAAATCAGCAAACCATCAACATCATGTTGCATCAAAATACCCGCTATACCTAGCTTTGTACCATCAGCGTTCTTTGTCCTTTGTTGGCTCAGGTTCAAACAAAACTAATACAGATTATTGGGTAAGCAGTTATTGTAAATTATCAAACATTTGACTATCTTTGTTAGCCATTTAAATGTAGTACTCAATATATCAGGAGTCTTGCTATAGGAGCAAAATAAAAAACAACCTAAAAAAAAAATCTTGCAAGACCAATGAATCGCCTAACATCGTGAACATTTTTGAAAAATTAAGTATAACAGTCGTTTTCCTGTTACCTATTCCGTTACCACTGACATAGAATCCCAGAAAATCTATTTCTTTTAAACCATTTAAAAACAACATACGTACCTCACACGGTTTTTGTAGTGCTTTCAATTGTGTCTGATCGTGTTTGTTTGTTAACTCTGATCTAACATTTAAATCTGATTCTTTACAATCTTTATGAAAATCACGTAAATCAAAGTCAACCTTTTTACTTATTGCTATTGGGTGCGTTACAAAATTGGGCATTTGTACTATATTTTGTAATCATATTCCGCTTTAATCATTTTCAAGTAGTCAGCTGCCAATAAATAAAATTCATTGCCTATGTTTGTATTCCTCTCAGAGAGACTCTAGTGGGAAGAATCAGAGTAGCTGCTACTACAAGCTACAAATACAAATTACATACAAATTTTCTTAAAATGGTATTTATGTTATTTTTATAATCAATAAGTAATCTTGCACAATGAATACTCTTGTGACCTAGTTTGCATACGTTGCATTTGAATATATATATATATATTTGTAAAAGCTGTGATGTCCAACCTCCTTGCAATAATAACATTTCCCCGACACAACAGTAGTTTACTTATTAACTGGTAAAGTTTTCCACATTATGAATCAGTTTGGAAAATGCGGGATTGTTAGTGTTTGTTAGTTTGTCCAGACTTGCCTTCATAAACTTAATCAGTATAGGTAGTTGTCGTTTTATTATTTGAATGCATTATTGTAGACAGCTTAAGTTTCAACACGTTCCAAAATAAAAATAAAGGATAGAAATAAACGCTAATGCCTGTTAACATGCTCTGAACAAACCCTGTTAATTTTGACAGTGCGTAGGTAAGTATGATATAAGTATCACTCCAATTATATAGTTTCCACATTCGCCTACTTTACTCAACTAAATTTGTATGGCTAGACTTTTGACCATATGTCGCAATCCGAAACAACATCGTAAATTTATTTCCTTCAGGCTACTACTAAGGTTTCAACTAACTCAGTGAAAAATATGTACTGTACTGTTTGTTAAGATTACCTGTATCTTCCTGATGTCCTGTACCTGCACGGCACCTTGCGTCCTGACGCTCCTCACTCCGGCGCCGCAGGCTCCGTCTTACTCCACCGCCACTCCGCTCACAGCTGGAACTCGATCACGCGGCAGCTCCTTTTCTGGCTTCTAATCCGGTCCTGGCTGCGTCGCCGGTCCTGGCTGCATCTCCGGTCCTAGCTGCATCTCCGGTCCTCGCTGCGTCGCCAGTCCTGGCTGCGTCTCCGGTCCTCGCTGCGTCGCCAGTCCTGGCTGCATCTCCGGTCCTGGCTGCATCTCCGGTCCTGGCTGCATCTCCGGTCCTGGCTGCATCTCCGGTCCTGGCTGCATCTCCGGTCCTGGCTGGCATCTCCGGTCATGACTGCATCTCCGGTCCTGGCTGGCATCTCCGATCATGACTGCATCTCCGGTCCTGGCTGCATCTCAAAAATAAATAAATAAAAATTTGTAAATTAGTATCTCCGGTCTCAGCTGAGCCTCCGCTTGGACTAAGACTGCGCTCGTGACTATGTCTGCTCCGGTGTGGGTGCCTTCAGCGGTGATGTCTGATCTTTTCATTCAAGTACTCTTGGTTTTATGCCGTGCGCGTTTATGACGTTGAAGTCGATGTTTTTCTCCAGAAATACTCTTTGTCCGTTGTCCATGATAATGTCGGGCACTCTTGTTACAGTGTACAAATCCAACAAATAGTGGGCTTGGAAGCTCTATCCCACTTCTGAGATGAAGGGTCAGGTCCTTATCTCAGAAAATGAAAAGCCTTTACTCTGATTTATAATGGCTTTAATGGGATTTTATATAATCAGTTGGTATACGTTCAGTGTGCAATTAAAAAAGTAGGTGATGTTCATTTGCATAGATAATATAACAGTCTGATACGATGTTGCCATTGCTAAATATCAAGACGCATAGACGCACTCAAATGAACATCACACAGATTAAATATACTATAAAGTTATATTAAAATACAGTAATTAGCTCATGAACCTTACACATAGTACCAAAATTGTCTACGAAGGCAACAATAGTGCTGTGTCAAAACTATTTTTTATTTATAGGGATAACTGATTAGGTAAGTAGAATGTTTTATAAACATAGAATTTAAAAAAAATGCTATGTAATACAAAATACGAATACGGTTCTTCAAACGTTGTTGTTTAAAATTATTTAATTCAATTGTATCTCTTTGGAATCTATACATCTATAGATAATTAATTTATAAAAAAAAATAAAATAAAGGTATGTGATCATATATCTACTAGCTGAGCTCCAAAAAGTTGTTCTGCAATATAAATCGCGATTATAAGTGGATGGGTGGGTGCAGGAGGGTGAAAAATACTTTACGATGTATTCTCATACATCCATATAAACAAAATAAACGATCTAGCCATTTTGGAGGACAACAACCAAATAATACCGTGACACGAACCTTTTATTTATTAAATAGTTCATTCCATTAATTAACTATATATAAACTTAATCTATCTGTGGCAAAATGGAACAAACGCCACTACACCATTAAATCAATGCCATTACATTTTCAAGTTAATTAACGATTAATGAAACAATACCTATATTCTTATGAATAAAATATACTATGTAATAATCTAATTCTAACTTATAACACTCAATCATAAAGAAATCTGAGCTTAAGGAGTATTTACACTAGTCTATCAATCAAGAGACAATCGAGCTGTTTACTTTTCAAAATTCAAAATCTCTTTTGAAGATTCCCAGTGAAATTTAAACTTTATAATGGCAGTTAATAAACTTAAACATGACAGAAACAGTTTATTATTTGGAATCCTAATAGATCACTGTTTTACAAATTGACATTTTCTTTAATAATCGAAAATACCACAGTTACAGTTCCTATCACTTAAACTCAGGGTAACTATTTTCTTATCTGTGCTCAGAGCTTTTAGTCACAAAAAAAGCCATAGTCATATCCTTTACGATAGTTTCAGTGTCATATTTAGAAGTGGTAGACTACTCTTTGCGGAGTCTACCTGGGGAAGTATCACACCTTTTCTATTTATTAAACCGGGAAGCAGTAATTTCTAAGCGTCAGTATGTTTCAGCTTGAAGAGCAATGCTCCCAGAGAAATTACTAGGCACAGAGACAGAAAGATAGAGTTTTTGTAAAGGTCTCATGGCGAGAAGGTCTGATTACTCAAATATAAGGCCGTAAACTTGTGATTGAATTCTTTGAGTAGATAGATATATTTTCAAATTCAGATGAACAACCTTGTCACTATCACTGTCTTTTACGATAATAGAATTCATTGTGAGGAAACCGAGATGTACCTATAACTATTAATTCGTTGATTTATTCCAAATTTCAATTTTAAAATTATTATACTACTTTATAATAATTATAATTAAGTAGTGCCATAATTACTAAGTTTCCATTTGAAAAGCAAATATGTTCAAATTCAAATTGCTGGACTAAGACATAAACTATCTTACATCTTGCACTGACAAACGTAGAGCAGTGCTAGATAGTGATTGGAACTACATTTATTGTAAAAATACTGTGATATTACATTGTTAAAATAAGCAGGTGTCACTTAGCAGTCATTGGCCCGTTTCGTCTTGATTTCTCAGAAAAAGTTTGATTGATACTTGCGTTACGATTGAAAGTATTATTTTCCTGCAAATTTCTTTCGCGTAAATTTTAGTGAACGTAGGAAAGGAAAATTTCGGTATACGAAACAGCCTATGAGCCTATTTCAGGTTATTATCATTTATTTGAATTATTACTTTCGAGCTGATCCGTTAAATTGTTTCGACGTGATAGAGCAATAAATATGGAATCCTGACCTAAACCTGACTGACCTCGTGGCTTAGTGAGTCTTACCCACGGAGGTCGTGGGTTCGATTTTCACTCAGTGCAAATACTTGTGTGATGAAAACAAACATTTGTTCTGCATCTGGGTGTTTATGTGTATCATAAGTATGTATACTAACTAGGTGTCCTCTTAAAAGGTGCGAAGGTACTTCAAGTCTGAACAGTTGCTTACGTTATACCAAGCACAGATTCGCTCCTACTGCTCGCACCTTTGGGATGGATCGGCTAAGTATTAGCTTGAGTGCGAAAAAGACTACGAAGTCTCTAACATCGCCGGAAAATTGCTACCTTATCGGGGTTTTATCGGATACACTTCGGAGAGTGTGCGACTGATTTGCACGATCTAATAAAACCTTGCCCTTTTTTTATCGGAATGCTCGTAGCTCGAAAAAGCGACATCGTTTCATGGTTGATGTTCCAAAGACACGAAAGTAGAGATTTGACTCTACTGTTGTGATAAGAACGTCAAGGCTGTGGAATACGTTGCCTTAGAGGGTTTTCCCCGATAGTTACAATCTTTGTGTCTTCAAATCGAGAGTGAATCGGTTTCTTCTAGAAAAACACGCTCCATCGTAGACCGCATCATCGTTTATCATCAGGCGAGATGGCGGTCAAGCGTAATCCTATAAAAGTAAAAAAAAGTATTATTTAGGTACTCGTATCGGCTATCTGGCTCCAGAATACTACTCGTAGCTTTGATTAGTGTGTATTCATAATGTTACGGACAATAAACCAGATTACAATATGACAAAGACTAATACATAGTGTCATAAATAGCGTAACCGATAGCAAGAAAAGTAACATGAAGAGCAGAGTAAGATGATATTAGTTGGATTATACGGTGAAAAATGTATTTATTTAATGTTCTGTCTCACTTTCCGGCAATTAATTCCTGAAGGTGGTGCGGTAAGCCTTTTTACATTTGCTTCATCACTTTGCTGTATCCTGAACATCGTTGACGGACAGCTAGCATTCTTTCATGTTATATTGCACTGAATTCATGAATTTTAAACATTTGTGTCTTGAACCTCTTTTTAAAAACAACAAAGCATCTTGATAAGTAAAACATTTCTTCAAATCCAAAAGTTAATCTCTTTCACAGAAATCGGAATCCAACTTTCTAAGAAATCCATACTAATATTATAAATGCGAAAGTAACTCTGTCTGTCTGTCTGTCTGTCTGTCTGTCTGTCTGTCTGTCTGTCTGTCCGTCTTTACCGCCTAAACCAACCAACAGATTTTGATGAAATTTGATACATAGATAAAATAGATCCCGAGAAAGGACATAGGCTACTTTTGTTCCGAAAAAGGGTTGAAAGGGTTAAAATAAGGGATGAAAGTTTATATGGAAAACTTCGTCATTGTTGAAGAACTATGAAACTTTACGTCTAGATATTTAACACGAAACCATAAAATGTATGTTTTAGCAGTTTTGTAGTTTCGAATTGTACCTACGGGGGTGGAATTGGGGTTTTCTTTTTTATTATTTATGGTTATTTATTCTTGGGTCAAATTTAGTAATTCAAATTTCACCCTCTTCCTGTCAACCGATTAATCTGAAATTTTGTATACACTTTGGATTTTGGTGACAATACAATTATGTTTATTCATTATCATTATAAATTCAAGATGGCTGCCGCTACAAAATGGCGGATAATTTATGTTTTATTAATCCCATCAATATGGGTATCAAATGAAAGGGCTCAACAAGCAGAATACAATATACTATAAAAATTGAAATCCAAGATGGCGGCCGCTACAAAATGGCGGATAACGTAGGTTTTATCAATCCCATCAACATGGGTATCAAATGAAAGGGCTCAACAAGCAGAATACAATATACTATAAAAATTGAAATCCAAGATGGCGGCCGCTACACAATGGCGGATAACGTAGGTTTTATCAATCCCATCAATATGGGTATCAAATGAAAGTGCTCAACCAGTAGAATGCAATGTGTTATATAAAATTAAAATCCAAGATGGCGGCCTCTACACAATGGCGGATAACTTAGGTTTTATGAACCCCATCAACATGGGTATCAAATAAAAGGGTTTGACAAGAAGAATACAGTGCACTATACAACCTCAATACTTAAGTTGGGCGCAGCCACTAAATGGCGTATCAGACTATCAGACAGAATTTTTGATAGTCGACGAGATTTCCATGGTGTCTTATCAAATGTTATGCATGATGGACGCTCGATTAAGGCAAATTAAGAACTGTAAAATGAGTTTTTGGAGGAGTAAACGTATTACTTTTCGGTAACCTTTACAACTGCCTCCTATAAAATGATCAGGAACACCTGTTTTCAATTCTCATATGAAATTATATATATGAAAGTAACTCTCTCTGTCCGTTACCGTCTAACGCCTAAGCCACTTAAAGAGTTTGTTACAATTTGGTGCACAGATAGACTACCTAGACTTAGGAAAGGACAACGGCGACTTTTTATCACAGAAAAAGAGTTGAAAAGAGTGGAAATGAGGAGTAAAAGTGTGCATGGAAGGATCTTGGCACTCTTTGTATGCTATTTTTAACCGACTTCAAAAAAGGAGGAGGTTATCAATCCAGTTGTATTTCCAATTGTGAATCAATTTAGATGGTTATTTTTTTGGTTGGTAGATTATAGTTCAGAGGTAGTCATATAAATTTTATCGAAATCAGTGCGGCGGTTTTTGAAATATGAACAACAAACTAAAATTTGCGTTCGTGTAATCAGTCGATATATCTACTAATATCTACTAATAGACTCTAATAAAATTTGGTGGACCGTCCCAATATGATTTTAAATTAAAGTCTGTTTTGATTAATTTTTGAGAACATAGTTTCTTTGTAATTTGTCGTGTAAATTGTACATTTATTAATAAATATAAAACTTTGACTTAGACCGATTTTGATTAGGAAACGTGAATTTGTATGGTAGTAGACATACGAGTAGGTACTGCCTCAATTACTTTAATAAATATGTGGCACGGACGAAGTCGCGGGTAAAAGCTAGTAGCTTCATAAAACGAACTTGTTTGAGTATTTCATGCTACAACAAATAGCACTAAATATTGAGTAGATGTTACTCAGTTTTTCCTTAAATTCACATATCAATAAGGAAGTTCATAAATCCAAAGGTAAAAAATACAGAGTAAAAGGCGCCTTTGAGTGTCCGTTTTCTAGTACAATACAAGCTTTTCTATTGCTTTGTTTGACTACACTCGCCGTGTCAAGAGTCTTGGCGTATTCTTTGAAACATGACATTTTAGAAGCACTGAAGAATTTTTTCAATGTCTATAAACAGAAACAATCAAATTCTAGACTTATTCTAAAAAATATATGTAAAAATAACCTTAAGTCAGTGAAAACGTATGGTGTATATTATGTGAATAGTGTGTGTGTGTGTATAAACGTGTAGTACATTTTCTTCTTCAAGTTTTTTTTTGTATTTTTTTTAATATTTAAAAATTAGATATATATATATAAATAGATAAATAGAGGTTACAAATCTTTAAAAAACAGACCAAAAACATAATTGTACGGAATAGCTTTAATTGCTTGATTATGGGTAAAAAAGTATACACATATGAAATGAGGCCTCACATATGAGAAAAGATTTTCAACGCCATGCAATTTCTTAAAAGGAAGAAAAAAGCGCTCAACGATAATTGTGTTGCAAGGTTCATTTTCGCCTGACACTGTAGATGTTGAAAACTATTTACAAAATACCTAATCTCTGCCCGATGAAACTAAATCTTACAGTAATGGTGATAAAGGTTTCCAGTGGCGATATATATATTTTTCAATTTTGAATGTTTACGTAGTGGTTTACAAGTAGTGTTTTATTCTGTACGCGTGATAGCTTGGGATTATTGTTCATTTCGTGCTTCGGGAAGCGTAGTGTAATAGACATAGTAGTCAGGTAGAGTGACGATCAGCGCCAAAAAATTGGCAAAACTAGATGAAGAGAACTTCGGACCGAGCTCAGTGGCGTGCTTTAAGAGAGACCTACGTCCAGCATGGTCTTCAAAATACTTGACGATGATGATGATCTCTTTTAAATGTTTTGTAAGCTATCTTTAATCAAAGAACTCAGGTCTCTGATATATTTTGCAAGAAATTATTGATATGTAAAATAAAATGATTGCGAATAAATTCGTAATTTTGATAAAATTAAAAAATTCTGTAAAATTTTGTAGTAAAAAAATTAGATGCTAATTAGTTACTGTATCTCTTTTTTGTATTATAAATGTCAGACAATCAAAGGTGATTTCAGAATTGGATGAAATACCTATTTTAGTAGATTTTTATCGATATTTAAATATAGCGAGTAAAACAGAAATTAAAAAAATACGTATCTAAGACTGGTTTTACGAGTATTATATCAAAGGGAATATCTTGAAGAGATTTAAGCAATTTGTTTGTTCATAGTTTTTTTTTCAAATTTCTGGAGCCATCGATTTTTTTTCAAATTTCTGGAGCCATTGATATCCAGTTAAAAATTCCTTTGTTTCAGATTTTTATTATTTCAAATGTCTATTGTGTGTAGTGTGAGTGTCATTCCAAATTACTACAGTTTTAGGTATAAACTGTACAATAGGACTGACAATGTTATTATAATTCAAGCTGATTAAACCGAGAGCGCTAGCAAGTATTGTATTATATAAACTCAATCAACCTATTGAAGCCGTAACAAGAAAAATAACTCTTTCACAACAGAAAAATATCCAAGATCGTAAGTAAATAATGAATACGAAAATAATTAATACTATTTGCGCAAGTTTCTTTCCGATGTGGACTAAGTTTGTGGTTGCAGAGTTTCAAATGTTTCTTGAGAAGTTAGGCAACTATAAGAACACGAAAACATAGGAAGCCCAGTCTATCCAGAGCAAATAACTTGAGCTTTAAACATTTCTTTGAACAATTATGAAGTAAAACCAAGCCTAGATTAAGAAAACTCAATTTAAATTTCACTCGTATTTTTATTACATAACTACTTAAAGCTTGTACGATTCACATAATTAGTACCTGGGTTACTTAGATACATACTGATTTTCTAAAAAAAATGAACTTGAAAAAAGAACGCGGCTGGTTGGATTCGAACCCGGACCTACTTACCATATTTCAACCACCCATCTTCCTGACTGAGCTAATATACTGTCGCGCGCCGTCGCGAAATTTACCATCGCATTCTAATCTTTATGTAACAGTTTTTTGTTGTCTAAAAACGCGCATAAAACGGCGTTTTTTTTAAATTAAACCTGGCTAGATCGATTTATCGTCCTCGAAACTCCCTGTATACATAATTTCATGAAAATCGAGCCGTTTCCGAGATTCAGATTCTATATATTTACAAGAATTGCTCGTTTAAAGGTATATAAGATATTTAACTAGCTGTACCCTGCCACGCTTCGCTGTGGCACATTGTGATGCAAAAATTAGATTTAAAAAAACCATCCTTGATGCGGATTATATATCATTATAAAATTTCAGCTCGATCGGTGCTGAACTTTTTGAGTTTTTGAAGCGTACACAAACCAACATAACATTTTTATATATAGAGATGGGTAAGCCTTTACGGATTATCATATAATTTTATACCACGTTGATAGCTTAACAATGTCGAAAGCGGATAGATAGTTTATTTTTTCAATTCCAGATTTCATACATTTTAAGCTACGCACAGTTTGATAGAAAAAAATCAGGAATAGGGACTGCCAAAAGTGAACACTTTAAACTATTCATTAGTTATAAACATCACCCAATTTAAATTTTAAATGACTTTTATTGCCATTTTTTATACTTTTTGCAAAACATACTTGCACGCACCTGGCAATGTTAAAGCACCGACAAAAAAAACGTCTGGCTTATATATTTTTTATTTCTTTAACATTAAACTACAAGATTAATATTGCCTGAAACATATGCAACAAAAAAAAATGTTTTAGTGTTTATGTCCATTTTGCTACCTTTCAACAACCAGGAGTACCTCCGTGTTGGGATAAATTAGGAGAGCAATGTGGTAAGATTTCAGCTTGCCTTATAAACCTAACCCAAAATTTTCCTTTCGGTCGCCTTTGTAACTGTGTTTTGTAACTAGTTACAAAAGAAGAAAATTTTCTCCTTGCTCGTAACCCGGTTATACAAACTAGGAAATATTTTACTGGACTTAGAATATATTTATAACTAGCTGTACCCTGCCACGCTACGCAGTGGCACATTGTGATGCCGAAATTTTATAAAAACAATCCTTGATGCGGATCGTATATCATTGTAAAATTTCAGCTCGATCGGTGCAGAACTTTTTGAGTTTTTGAAGCGTACACTAACCAACATAACATTTTTAGACATAGAGAAGATTAGTTTTCATGAAAGAATTTTTGAATTTTCTGCTATCTCTCGGAATATATCTATTTCCACAGTATCGATGTCTCATAAAAAGAGATGTCAAAATTCGCAACCTCAGAGTCCCAGTCCATTTACGTTCAATACCGTTCAATTAAAGGAGAATGACAACGCGTTTACTTGAAAACCTAATTAATGATAGAAACATGAACAATGTACCGTAATGAAGGTAACATTGAAAGCTCACAGGCGGAGCGATTTCGATATCCAGGTGAATTCTCATTTCAAAGTACTGGAAGACATTGAAATACTCTGTGGCTTAAAACATTGTATTTGTAGGTATCCTATTATGATAGCAGGAGTGTTGAGCCGCTATAAGAAGAACTATTTCTTTTTAAAGTGAAATCTTCTTTTGGCGCGTAACAGACAGTTTTTTCGTGGGCTGTGAATTGGATTCTAGCGTCACGATCGGGAGTGATAAGAAATCTTCGGGTAAACTCGGGACCACGCTCGGGACTGCCAATATTTTATATAGAATGTACTAAAGGACCGTTCCGTCTTCGCATGGATATTGTCATGTCGAGTCTATTCATCAAAATAAAAACTATTCTATTTTTCAAGTTGGATTAAACTGCACACGATGTGCAAATTTGATTAAAACCAATAAAGTAGTTTAGGAGCCCATCGCGGACAAACAACGTGACGCGTAATTTAATACGTATTAAGATAGTTGCAAGACGAACAAAACATACGGCTGATGGTAAGTAACATGCTTGCCCATAGCACCACAACGACACGCAGCTATTAGATCAACAATTGATTATTAAATTCTATCAGCTATAGGGCCGCTATCTTACAAGATTTACTTAGTTTGGTGTCAGATGGTGTTGTGTTTGATTGTCGTCCAATGCAATCCACATTACACTACACCCTTAACAACTTACACTCAGCTAATCAGAATTATTTATAGATAGACTTACAGTCCGCCCCGTCTTCTCCTGTGGTACATATAAAAGCTATAGGACTCAGGGATCACGTACATACGCAACGGTGAAAGAATTTTAGAAATCTGTCCAGTAGTTCCTAATATTAGCGTATTCAAAAAACCTATTCAGCTTTATAATATTATGTTTGGGGTTTTCGGGTTAATTTCAGTAGTGTTTATGGAATGGTTCATAGTGAATGAAATGTTTGGAATACAACGTCTTGTTTTACGACATCGAAGTATATTACGAGTATAAAGCCGACGAGCTTGTGTGTACAAACGGGCTAATCTCATGAACTACTGGAAAGTTGAAAACTTTTTCACGGCTGGTCACATACGTGATCATGGAGCGAATACTTTTTGCTATACGAAAATGTTCGTTTTTTTAGATTAATACAGTTGTTCATAATTTCGTATAACAAAAACTGCACATTTCATTTACTAAGAACATTCCAGCTAAGACTATTAAGTTATGGCTATTATTATATTTCACCTAACAATGTGTACAAACACTCCTTTAAATAACCTCAAAAGCTGTTATCGTTCCGAACTTATAGGTATTTGATATTTTTCCATTACAAAGGTAAACCCAAAAATGCTCTTAGGAATATTAATCCTGATTTCAAGGATCACCAGAAAAACAAAAAACATTTCTACTATTTGTAAGATATAATACAATATTCAGTTATAGGAACGCGAGAAAATATTAGTAAACATATTCTGAAAGCCTGTTCCCCAGACATATGATCTTATTTATCTAGGTATCTAATATGAAGATTTCAGTATACAATGTTTCGTTCCGTTTTTTTATGAATATAGAATGATGGGAACGGCCACACGTGTACCACGCAGTCAATTGAACATGAAGAATCAAATCACTGCATATCAGTGTTTTGCACTCGTTATGTATCTTGGTATATGTTTTATAAGACGACTAGCGGTCTGCCTCGGCTTCGCCCGTGGTATGGCATACTCAGGGATCATGTTAATATCCAACAGGTTTTTTGAAATCGGTCCACTCTCTCTTGATATTACAATACAAAACACTTTATTGGCAACACAAACAATGTTGACTACAAGTAACACATAAAATAACAAAACATGGGCACAAAAGGCGATCTCATCGCTAAAAGTGATATCTTCCAGATAGCCTTTTATTCATTAGGAAACTGAATTTGTAAGATTTTAGGCAGTGATACGACAAATAAAACACATTATATTAGACCAATAATAACAGTGATATTAGTGTGTTGGAATAAAAAACCTCTTCAGCTTTGTAATATAATTCTAGATTTATCGCTTTGCCCTGCAATGTTTCTTGAAACATACTTGCATTAATGTTTGCACATTTCCTTCTGACAAAAGTTATAAGCATAACCAGCCCCTGAATGTTCCCGCTGCTGGGACTCGGGGCCATCTCGCAAGGAGAGAATCTAGTTCATAATCCACCACGCTGGCCCACAGCGGGTTGGTGGATGACACACAATAACCTAAAAGCATTCTTGTTACCTGTCGGTTTCCTCACCATTTCAACATAGCGGCAAAAAAGTCATAAACGGGTTTTAATTCAAATATGTTTATTAATTTACAGGGAAATGTGGGCTTTCCATACATTTATTTAATTTTGGTACTCGCATCCACGATACAAGGCTTTATTGACCACTGTGTGATAAATCACGGATTTAGTAGGACTTTCGTTATTAATAACATTTCTAATATCGAAACTGTATCTATGTCCAAATATTGTTTCCCTGCATGCCATAACTTATGAGAAAGGGACCCAAAGTATGACGCTAAATCCTTTAAGCCCAACCGGAAAGCAAGCATGAATATTTTGAACAACGGATTAATATGTAACGTTTGTGATGGGGATATAATCATCTTTGTGTATTTAAAGTTTGCTAGTCAAATATATTATTCTATGAACTATTTCACTTCAATACCGTTAAACATTGCCGTTCAGCGTCGTAAAGCTGTGAGTATTCAGGGCACACTACTACTAGCTATGAACATAGATTATCTTGATTTTTCGTAGGTGTGAGTAGTTAAGTATGTAGTGTAGTTTTCCTTAGTATACCTAGTCAAATATTATACGAACTGTTTGGTATCGAGACACTTGGCTGTTGGAGGACAGCTTTCAGCAACAGGAGGATTATCATAAACGTTTTTAGTATGAAATTAAACAAAAATGCTAGCATATATTTATTTGGGCTAACATCTGTTGGTCTTACTTTCGTAGTGGAGTTAATGAGTGGGATGTTTTAGCAGTTCTAATTGTTCTTACTTCTCAATGTGGCTAGAAAGTCGGAGCATACATTTACTGGGAGGTTTTCAGGCTCGTAAGCCGTCATACTATACACCAGTCAAATCATATTGTACGTTGCCAGCCTTCGTTTGGACTATCTGTAGTCATCTGGAAGCTGTATCTATTATATTAGCTTTCGTTTCCTTAAAATATACCTAGGTAGGTAGGTTAGATTTAATTTAAGGGAACAACATTCATAGACCTGCATCAGTCTATGGATTTAATTTAGATGTCTTTAAAAATAAAAGTGAGGTATGTACTACACTGTACAGTATAGTGTTATTTAATCTTTTTAAGAGAGACTAAACTGCATAGACAGTAACTAAGGAAAACAAAATATATTTTTATTTTTATTAAAATCTCTTTTCTGCACGTTTATTACCTACACGAAATAAACGTGCTAAGAACAAAAACTCCCTAACCGATATAACTCAATAATTCACGAAAAAAACAGGAAACGTCTCCACTAATTACACTATTGACGGACATACTTAATGACGACTGACTGATTGTCGAAATAAATCTAGAGCGAAGAGAACTGTTTATGTAGCTAATTGACCAAAAACCGTAAGGGACAGAAAATACCTACTTCGTGACAAATGTGTAATTCTACTTGTCGAGATGACGTAATACATAAGGGCTTCGGGATTTCTCTCTCTTCCTCACGATGGACCCGGCACCCGCACGGTGAATCCATGAAATGCTAAGAAGATCGTCTCTATTCTTCACAAGCCTAGATAACATAATTATATTATTTAATACATTTAAACAGACTGATGATAGGAAAATAACCATATACCTCTAGGCAGGGTAATGTGAGTCAGTTAACTTAACCTTCTTATTTTTTATTAATTGACGTGTATATTGTACATTTATGAATAAAGTACTTTGACTTTGACTTTAACACTTTCGTTTCTATGGTGCTGTAGTTAACGCAAATGCGTTTGTAAACAGATAACACAATATACTACGCTGGTAAAAGAGAACGCCGTCACAATAATAGTTACGACTATTAATAACATAATAACAAACGGGAACACAAACCCGGTCGCTTCAAACAGATTGTATTTAGCTAATTACACAATCAGATTATGATTAAGTTAACTCAGGTTCAAAGCCGCTGGTGGAAGGAATGTCTTAATTACTCAAAGGGAATCAGATTAGGCGGTTGAGTATTCAGAATATATAGCTTCCTTAACCGTTTTCAGCATCTTTAAGAAAACAAGTGACGTGAAAAAATATATTCCAGGACATAATACAATACAAAAAAGGATCTATACAATTTTGTTAAAAGTTAATTTATATATTGATAAGTCGGTGGAGATTTCACACATAACAACGCCACCTAGACCCAAACTTAGCAAAGCTCGTAGGTACCTACTATAATGGGAGCCATATAGCTGATATATAGATAATATCTACTTATAAATTTTTAAAGACATACCTAATATACATAGAAAACACCCAGTCACAGAACAAATTTGTATTTCAATATCAAGTCAAAATTATATATATTGCTGGAATGTAGGTATTATTTACAGGTACAGAAAAATCAATTCACTATATCCGAACCCATAGGGCGTCCAACATTGCACATATAATTGTCTTAATTACAAAACTATATATATATACTCATTCTACAATAATAGCTTATATAAGTTTGCATTTATCATGTGGGTGGGGATCGAACCCACAGCTAATAAATAAGAAGAATCACAACTTGAAAGACGATTTAAGATTGACCCAAAATAGAGATCAGTGGTGTAGGCATAGTATTAGTATACAAGCAGCCCATACAGTGGATTGGAACTTATGGTTTTTTTCTCATGTCAAGTCAGGTCCATTGTCCACCAACCTGGTCAAGTGTAGGTTAGCGATAGTGCAAGGATGTCTTCCAGCCGAGTATAAATTGATCTCTTCTTAATAAACGCGCTTCACCGTGGACCTCCTGATCGCTTAACTTAAGGGAGATAGCAACAAGCTTAAACCTATCAATGATTAAAAAGAGAAGAAAATGCCCATATACAGTACAGGGGTTAGGCTTACAAACTACATACACATATCATATATCTATAACCACTACCACCATGGTCTGGCATGTTTTAAGTACTGTAAGTTTCATAATATATAAGTAAGTGGAGGCAATTGGGGGAGACCATTGCCCAGCTGTGGGACAACTGAGGTTAAATAAAAAAATGTAGAGTGGCGAGGCACTATAGCATAAATATAATAGCACAGTGTCACGCAGCTATGGGACCACGAAAAGTCCAAATCATCACTTAGCACTGTACTGTACCAGTCGCTCAGAGATATAAGATTATTTATTTCTATGCCCTGTGATTTCTCTGAAAATATTACCCCTCAAACCGGGACTTAATGATGCACTTTATTGTTTGACGGTAGAATAATTGCCAAATGGATAGCACTTCTTCAGACAAACTCTGCAAAGAGTCCTACCGCTACAAAAACAGTCTCGCCTAAGGTGCTGGCAGGTCGAACATTCTACAGTATGAATGACCTCTTTAAATGTAAAATTGAGAGATATAATATGGTACAGCATTTCTAATTTTATTTTATTTGTGATGTGGTTACTTGACACGAACGTTATTTTCGAATAAATTAAGGAAATAGGCAAATTTCTCCGCGATAGTGGGTGTATTCCGGCAGTTAGAAAACATAAATATATCATGTTAAATTTTGGTGACAGAAATGATGTTTTATAGTAACTCTAATTCCAGAAAATCTTAAGTGTCTTCTTAAGAAAAACAAGTTTTGTACATAAAGAACAGCTAAACATCACAATAAAATATTATACCTTAAAGCAAAAGGAAGGGGTGTGGAAGGGGTTCCAGGTAGAGGTGCTCGTTTAAAAGGTTTCCAAATACCTAAAAAGTTCATATAATAGGCTAAACCGATTTATCTTTAGCTTTTAAACTGACCTTTTAGGCTTTAAACGTAGAGAAGTTCTGAACTGACTTTCCTCAACCCCAAAACTCTGGGATTAAACAAATTAAGATGCTTTAACTCGTCACTTAATACTCATTTTAAGACAAATTCTATTCATTTATTTCACTAGTATTATAGATATTTTTTTCTGCCCCGAAAAAAAAACCTTTTTTTGATATAGCTTCACTTATGATTTGTTTTGTCAAAACCGTTTTTTTTATATGGTGATATCCGGCGCCCAGCCGATATGGGTTCCGCGCAGCTTCTATGGGTAAGGCATTGCGAAACTGGCAATCATAGAGACTGCTGATAGAAGTAAAAAGTATTAACTTAGAATATTGCAATTATACAGCACTAATAGTGTTGCACAATACGTCATCTGCATAAATGCTGTTATTATGCATTGCGATGACACTATTGTGAGCTTTCATGAAAAAATGTAGAAGGAAGTTGTCAAAAAATAAGGAAGTGTTGTTTTTTTTTCAGAAGATTGCACAAACGTAAATTTGTGCAAAAGACACAGAGGAAGATTTAATTTTATTGGAATGGTTCCAAAAAAATTACAGGAGAATGAGATAAATCAAAGAAATCTTTGAGTGACGAGCGTAGTAAAGTGTTAGGTAGCATTGTTCAGAAAGCTACGTAGCACTACGATATTAGATATATAGATAAACTCTTTATTGCACTTAAGTTACAGAGAAAAAAAATGGGTTGTCTGTTAAGTCGGTTGGTTTACGAACGTTTAACGTGACAAAGTCAGAACGAAACATTTATAGATGCGGCGCAAGCGTACAATGAGCGTAACGGGACATAACAGTACACGTTTTCGTGCATGCAGCCGGCGTTCATCGATTTATTAGACGTTGTCACATCAATGACAATTATAATGAAAAACCTTAAAATATTTACCAAATGCCAACCTTGTCGCTAAGAGCGATATTACAGGCAGACATGTTTCTCGTCGTCTCTATATTTAAATAAGTAATACTTTATATCTGCGCAAAGATGACTCATCCTCGCCTAACCACCTTAATCAACTAATCGAATACCAATAGCATTTATCTGCTAATATAATCCAGCCTCTTAGTAATTAGACCAGTCTATGAGTACCATCGGACGTATTATTTATTCTGTGGTATATGATAGTACATATTGGAGTAGAAACTGAATGTGAAAATGTGCGGCGAACCATAGCACATTGTTGCTAGCTGCAGATGCTATTTTGTTTATGCAATTATTTACTTAATGTTGTTCCAGCTTTGAGAAATATGAGTCTTAAACTTACGCAGTTTGAACTCATTGTAACTATATCAAACTGCGACCTGCTAATAACCGATTTTTAATTTACCTACCTCCCGACGATTTGGTCGTTTTACAACGGCCTAGGGCAAGAGAAAACTGGTAACACAATTAAATCCTGCATTAATATTTTGTATATAAAATTTGAGAAGTTTTTATAAGGATCACAAACAACAAAATATTTTAGTTTTTATTTATTTATTTATTTATTTCTCAACTACTTGCACACTTACAGTCACGCCAAGACGTGTGTCAAGTTATAAACATAGGTAAATTCTTAATAAACATACATTAATAAAGAATAGGATAAGCACTTAAAAAGTAAAACGATGTATAATGTAACTAATACAGTTACATTATTAGTACATAGAAAATTTGGATAAAACGTTAACAAGAAAACATAGGTAATATTGTTTTATATATTAAAAAAAAAAAAAAAAAATTAAAAGAATAATAACTTGCACATACTTTTACATCCTATTTGTACACTGGTAACGAACTTAAACAAACATTAACAAACGCATACAATTTAATGACAAAAATGTCAACTTCTGGATGCTGAGAGAGCAGAGCGTTGAGTAGGGAGATGGCCTGCGCCGTGGGCGCGTGCTGCGCGGTGCGCGTGCGTGCGTTTTGAGCTAAACATCATGTTTTTCACTAATACTACCACCACACCACTGTACAACTGGCAGTGAGTTTGAGTATCTTTATTACTCGTATCTCGTAGAGTATCAGCTTCAGCCATCATACAAGTGTGCTTATCTGTATGTGTTCAAGAAGTTAGTGAGTAGCATAGTGTAGTTTTCACAATAATTTACTTTTTTTAAATTTCTAAGTTACGGCTGGTCTAGAACACTGACTGCCGATCCGGAGCCCCGAGTTCAATCCCACACACACCACTGTCTTTTCTAAGTCATGTGCGTAATTAATCTCTCGAAGTAATTTGTTATTTACCAACACGCACTGGGACAGCGTAGTGGATTATGGCCTATGGTCCCAGCTGTGAGAACATTTAGACTGTAGACTGTTTATGCTATCTTCCAAATTCAATGCTGATGTGCTAATGTCAATGTGAAGTGTTGAGTTCAATAAAAGAGTTGGGAGTTGTTTGAACACTATAAATATCGAGATACGTGAACACGAACGTCGTCTGCCCGGAATTCAATTCCCATCAGGGCGTAGCTCCGGTCTGATTGTTTCAATATACAGCTCTGTATCAGGCGATTGAATGATTGAATCCATTTGAATTTCAGCTTCGCTGTACAGTAAACATCATAAATCTGTATAATTCATTACTATTGAAATTAATATTAATATTTTCATAAATAAAGTTTGCGACGAGGTGTCTCTATCGTTAAAATACTGACGTTTACTAAATTATAATGCGGAAGAGGTTTTTTGGACCGACACACTAGTACCAGGATATCAGGAACTAATGGACAGAGTTCTAAAATTCTTTCACCGTTGGATATGTACATGATCGTTGATTGCTATAGGCTTATTTATTGAGTACCACAGGCGGAGCCGGGGCGGACCGCTAATTACAAATAAATATTAGGTATTGATCAACATTCCCCGCAATGTAGGTAGTTAACTTTCGGGAGCGCGAGAAACTGTTTTTAAAAACTAAATTTAAAGTTAAATTAAAACTAAATACGTCTAGACGAGCCGAAGAGTTTATTCAGACTGCCTTTGCTTATTACAATTATCCTTAAAGAAAACTTATAATCTAACCCAGACGCAACTATGCATTTCTGGGTGGCATGGCGTGATGTCGCCTGATCCTGCGTAGGCGCAAACGCTAGGTCAGCAACTTATGCAGGTTCGCGGGAACATAACGCCTTCCCCCCTCAGACCCGAAGTTATTGGAAAAGGATTTTCCATATAACTTCGCTTCTACATTTTCCTTATCCTATTTATGTTATTATATGTACTATACTCTAACTTAATACTAATGTTGTCTCTACAATACGCAATTCCAATACTTGAAAAGGGTGAGTAGAGGCAACGAGCTTATATTTAATTTAAGTATGTAGTAAAATTGGATTTGCGTTCACATTTTCAGGGTCGTTTACATTAGAATTGATTTTACATAATTTTCGAACAAGTGGTATAAACTTTTTCCAAATGAGGTACGCCAAGCATGACGATAACACTAAATAGAGAACACTTGTGGCTATGCCAAGGCTTTTCACTTCACTTAAATTTGGAACACTTTTCACACTTTTTTAAAAGGTAGTTGAGATGCTGCACTTCGTCTAGGTTGATATCTTGCAGGTCTATAGATTCGGCTTCTTCTGTGGTATTATCTGGTAAGGCAGGTAAGTTTACAATAGGTAAATGGCTGTACGAATTTCCCAATTCACGGAAATGGTTTGCTCGTAAACGAAGAGCATCAATTATAACATCACATGGTTTTGGATTGTAAGGAGGTATGTCCCTCTCAATGGCTCTTGGGTGACGTCATCGTCACATTTTTGAGTAAGTACTTTTGTATATTTGGAGAATATAATCCAGCTGTTATCTGAAATTCTCTGGACCTTTAAATCTTCTGTAGTAATTCGGTGTGCAACACATTTTGAGGGTGTTGTTGGTACTGCATCAATTGTTCAACGCAGGTTTCTCTGGAGTAGGGGCAATGTCATTCTCGGAGCACAAATATTCCTTGGCAGTTATCTCTTTGCATTTTGGGCAATTGGGCGATATCTATTCTCATCCTGGAGTAAATAAGGATATTGGGGAATAATGGTGAAGGTATCGGTAGTAGAGTGGTTGAGCATGGGTAATGGGTACAATTTATAATATACATAGCATTCCTGTTCTACAAGTGGTACATCTATAATAAATCTTATGTTACTATCCTTAAGGTAAGTTTTGACAGAAAATGTTTCCTCTAAATTAATTAAATTCTGGTCATTTACTGGATACATGAGGTTGCCGTATGTACTTATATCTTTCAACAACTTTAGGATTTCTACAGAGTCTATTACAGTTTTATGTAGTACTGAAACCTTGCTGAGGGCTAAAGCCGTCTGTACATCGCTGAGTTTTGTCGAAATAGAGCGGAAGTTACTTATAAAAAGATTGAATACATTTATAATGTGGAAAATTACAAAGTCATCATTATCTCTAGATTTTATAAATTGTTCTATTTTGTTAACTCTGTCGTTCAATATTTTTGTATTTTCGTTTACCATTTTAGACGAGTTTACTATGTGATCCAGCATTTCAGAAATAATAGTAATTTTACTAGAAATGGCTTGCTCACGGGTTTTAGTGTCCGTTATCAGTTGTTCGAAATGGATGGCGTCGTCATTGTCTAGATTTCCTGTTATTACTTTAATTAAGGAACCTAGAGGGTCAATAAGGCCACGTTTTACCCGCTTAGTTGGCATTAGTTGCCCTAATTTCTCTACAGCCTCGTCGCGGATGTAGTTTATTTGGGACTGGAAGTCTTTTAAGTTACTGACAAGAGAAGAAGCATTTTAGAAGACGATATTTTGGCACAAAATTTAGAGTACTGTTGCGAATTGAACTGTAGATCGGATGCTATGCCTTTCAGATCTATGGTTTTATTATAGACCAGCTGTCGACCTGTACAAAAGCACGGCCTTGTTTAACTGGGAGGAGACCTGGGTTTTCATTTACTTCTTGCAGTTGTAGGCCCTGGCTCAGGAACCCTCGGGTTTGCATCACCCATATCACCACCGCCAGGAGGGGGCGCCACCTGCGGAGGGCGTTTTATATTTTTAACTGGGACTTTAGTTTCTCTATTTCGGACTTTTATAGGTAGTATTTTACGTTCCATCTCACCACATACTATTGCTTTTTGATATTTTGGCTTATCTTTAGATTGTCGTTTGTTAACCGCATTTGCGTA
Source organism: Ectropis grisescens (assembly GCA_017562165.1). Lineage (NCBI taxonomy): Eukaryota > Metazoa > Arthropoda > Insecta > Lepidoptera > Geometridae > Ectropis > Ectropis grisescens. The sequence goes on along the minus strand of CM029777.1, from coordinate 8,381,541 downwards.
TAGAGTTTGACCCTCTTGGAACTGTGGTCCTATCTCGCGAAAGTTCTCGGGGTACACTCAGTAACTAGGGTTGTAGGCGTTTGGATTTTTGAGTCGAGTTCTCGAAAGTTAAGGGTTGCGTCACCTTTTTCAATGTCTTCGGGTGAATTTACAACGGTGTCTCTACAGGGCGCTACAGGCTTAAATGAGTTTTCTTGGTTGTTCCAAATCGGGATTTTAGTGTATTGTGTTTCTAATGTTTTGTTACTTGGGTCTATTATAGCTTTCAATTTTACTAACAAATCCCAACCAATGACTCCGTCATACTCTGGGTCGACGTCGTAGATGTAGAATTTGTGGCGCATGTCTTGGTTGAAGGTCTTGAAAAGTGGTATTTGGGCTACTTCTGTGTGCGAACTAGACCCATGCGTACTTTTTATTTGGAAGGGTTCAGACCTCTTGTACTGGGGGGTAGTAAATATCTGCTTTAGCTGGGCTGATGATGCACTTGTTACTGCCAGAGTCTATTATGAATTTGCTGTTAATTTCTGGAATTTTAATGTATGGTAATTTACGAGTCGCGTTGTAATTTAACTCTATACTCTCTGGAGTTTCCTGGGTTACTTCAATTAGAAAACTTCCTACGTTGTCGTAATCCTGAGTCTCTGTAATTTCTTGTTGATACTCGGGGGTAGGGTCTTCATAACAATAATTTTGATTTTCTTGGTAGTTGCTCTTATTGAACTCATACGGGCGGTCTGATAGTTGGCGTTCCTCTGTCACCATTTCGTTTAATGGCACCCTTGGTGCTACGGGGGCAGTTCTCATTGTAACATCGCTGGGGTAAGCTTGAGGGTGACGATAGCCTTGGGGCTGTGGAGCTTTATAACCGAATTGTCCCGGCTGTGGTCTAAATCCGAACTGATGTTGTATTGGGGGGTCTGTAGCCCATCTGTTGTTGGGCAGGATGCTTATAGCCAAATTGCTGCTGAACCGCTGGCTTATAGCCAAATTGACCGGGCTGTGGTCTAAAGCCTAAGGGTTGTTGGGTCGGAGGCCTACACCCAAACTGCTGTTGTGGTGCAGGTGGTTTGTATCCGGATTGATTTTGTGGCACTAATGGCCTAGCTAGCATAGGTTGTATAGAATTCGGTCTGACTCCAAAAGACGGGGGTTGAAAGTTACTATTTGGGGGTTGCATTATTGCCTGAAGGGCTTGAGGTTTCGGATCCATAGTGGGTGTTTTGGGTACGTGGTTGTGAAGCAACCTGGACCTCATTAAATACTGCTCGTGAAAGTTAACTTCGTCCATCACAGTTTTTAGGGCCTCTTCTAAACTGGTAGGGCTTTTTAGTCTTACTATTCTCACTAGGTGTTCCGGCAAATTATATAGGAAAACATTGAGAGCTGTATTATTATGGATGATGGCCTTTGCATGTTTAACTTCGTTGGAATTAGTGACATTAGTATTAATTTTGGAAATTAAAATGGCTCTCACATCTTGAATACGGCTACAAAAATCTAGGTATGACTCATTAGATTGAATTTTTAATGACTCCAACTCTATGGCTACACACTCTTCGCTTCTATGATCTCCGAAATGCTGAATTAGTAGTGTTTTGAAATCGTCATAACTTTCAAAATCACCCCTTTCGCTGATAAGGGCGGCGGCTCTACCTATGACTCTACTAGTTATTGACTGCATTATATATTCGTTGCGTTGAGCAACGCCTTGAAATTGTCTGATAACATACTCGCATTTTCTGAGGAAAATGCGAGCATTTTAGTGTTTCCGTCAAATTCGGGAATGAGCTTAAGCATGTCGCGCAACAGGGGCGGCGCTATTTCGTTAAGCTCAGTCATTTTGCTGTTAAACAGTTTCTAGTTATACTACTTATATACTTCCTTACTTAATTAATGGTGCAATTCTAGTCACCGTTTAAATTATGTTATAACCTAGAGTACTTTTGTGCATTTGTAATCACGCTAGTACGTTTACCTAACTTAGCGTATCTGAGCATTTGTAATCACAGTATACATCTAAAATACTTATCTAATTGTGCAGTTCTAGTCACAGTTTAAATATAGAAATATAAAATAATTGTGCAGTTTTAGTCACAGTTTAAATCTAAAAATATAAAATAATTGTGCAGTTTTAGTCACAGTTTAACCTATGTAGAGACCTGTGCAGTTTTAGTCACCTGGTTCTACAGCTTAAAACTAAACAGTATTTCATGGATAGGATGGGAGGAAACGAAGGATTTTACTCCAGTGAGTACTCTGTTCGCTATAACTTACTTGCCCATCTCCGTCCGGCTCCGGTTAACAAATTTCTTTGGTTCGAGGATTACCACTGCGGCCTTCTTCCGATTTTAGGAAAACCGCTGTCACTGCCAATCACGAAGGTACTAACACTTTTCAAGCACTAGTCACGGATTTTACGTGGTCGCGATAGCAGCGGCTGGTAATCCTACCGGCTGCGCCAGTTAACTTTCGGGAGCGCGAGAAACTGTTTTTAAAAACTAAATTTAAAGTTAAATTAAAACTAAATACGTCTAGACGAGCCGAAGAGTTTATTCAGACTGCCTTTGCTTATTACAATTATCCTTAAAGAAAACTTATAATCTAACCCAGACGCAACTATGCATTTCTGGGTGGCATGGCGTGATGTCGCCTGATCCTGCGTAGGCGCAAACGCTAGGTCAGCAACTTATGCAGGTTCGCGGGAACATAACGAGGTACAACTAACCTCAAATTAAGCAAAGCTTGCATAACTATTATTTAGGTAAATAATAGAGCAGACCATGAACGTGATGGTCAGTAACACGTTGCTCAACGTTTCAGTTCGGTGACACCAGCATTATTATGACAATTCGAAATGTAATATTTGGTCGAATTACTGAATTTAATTTTAAATTGAAGTCAGTTTAAAAAAAAATTGTACCTAGAAAGTAGTCTAATCACAACATAAGAAGACATGGTAAAACTTATCAGTTCAGTCCAAATCATGAGCAGTTAAATTTTGAATTCATTCTAAGTAGTATTCTTTGCGGAGTCCGCATGGAGAAATACCGAACTTTTGCTAGTTATTCTATCGCCTAACAGTCATGTACAAATATTGTTGTGTTTCGGTTTGAAGGAATGTTTCCAGATAAATTACGGAGCAAGGAGATAAATCATCTTATATGCTAAGCAGTTTTTGCACTCTTCATGTTCAAACAGATCGGTAGCACTGTACAGTTACGGGCAGGTGTATTGCTTACGATCAGGCTCAGATATTGCTAGTCTCGTCGGTCTATATTACTGACTAACAGCGCCCCGCGGTTTTACCCGCGTAGTTGCCGTTCCCGTTATTTTCCCGGTACAAAAAGTAGCTTATGTGTTCTTCCGGACAATAATCTAACTGTTTCTCGAATCCCAACCAGATCCGTTCAGACGTTACGTAGTGATTGAGCAACAAACATCCAAAGATCATGCAAATATTCAAACAATGAAATAGCCATTTTTTAACTAAAATACTATGAGAACTACACTTCGCTTCATACCTACCTAACTAACAACTTACACTAAGCACACCTGAATTATCCATATTATCTAAATATTGATATTTATAATAAACTAGCTGTACCCTGCCACGCTTCGCTGTGTCACATTGTTATGCAAAAATTAGATAAAAAAATCCTTGATGCAGATTATATATCATTCTAAAATTTCAGCTCGATCGGTGTAGAACTTTTTGAGTTTTTGAAGCGTACACAAATCAACATAACTTTTTATATAAAGAGATAGTATATAGAGCATAAAAAGGATAAAAAAACCATTTCTGTTTGTACATGTCACCTTAATCTCTGACTGTACCATGTTGTTTGACTGTGATACTACGAGTAGAATCAATTTACGCGAAACTGTTTGCTAGTCTAATTTCGAGGAACCCACCCACCGTTCTAACTACCCACATAAATCCAGATGAACTGAAACAAATGCTCTTAACTTTATCCAATACGTTGATTACTTTACTAATACGCACATTATTACTATGATTTATCGTTAAGTATTGAACATCTCTATATAATTTAACGTTATTAGATTTTAATCTTACAGTTTTTCCAATTTTAAGTTGACATATACATTTCGAAGAGTATGGAACCAACTTGCGTGTTCTTACCACCTTGACCTTTTTTTATCGGACTGCACGTCTCTAAAATTCGACATCATTTCATGGTTGGCGTTTCAGAAACTCTAACGAAGAGGTTTGATCTTACTTTTATGATAAGAATATCTAGGCTGTGGAATGCGTTGCTAAAGTGGGGTTTTCCCGAAGGTTACAATTTTGGTATCTTCAAATCAAGAGCGAATTGATTTCTTCTATATAAACATAAGCATACTCTATCGTAGACTGCATCGTCGTTTGACATCGGGCAATGAATGAAAGGTCGTGAGCAAGTGTTAACCTATAGCAGTTAAAAAATATATCAAAATAACATTTATGAACTAGCTACATCGTTCTTCTCGTAGAGTAGGTACGAAGAGGCATAGTGTCTCCGGTGCTCTATTATGAATTCATTGAAGTAAGACGGCTCTATAGCACCCTAGTTCCTTTGACCAGCCGTCAAGAGTATTTGAAATAGGCACTTGTGTTTTGAATTGTTAGAGTGGAATGCAAATACTTGTTTTCACTATTAGTAACTGTGATTAAGTACCATTATACATTATACATTTATACAATCCTCGAATTATCCAAATAGTTTAAGTTTGCAGAAACCTTTTCGAAATGTAAATAATAAACCCCATACATAGAAATTAAAGTTGATCATTTATGATCGTTTCTGTTTTCGTGGTGAAAAATTCAAGCAATATTTTTCTAACTTATTAATTTCCTGTTATTATAACAAAAAGTCACATCAAGAAATTTTTGTTCTTTTTGTTTTTTTAATCTTAAACTTTAAAAACCATTACGTAAACGGCGTAAATGTTACTAATTTTCTACCAAAATAATTCCTTTTGGAATTGGATAAATTGGAGAAATTGGATTCCTTATTATTTTCCAAGTTTGACTTCACCACTGGCTACAAAGGTGAGCAAAAACATCGTGAGAAAACCAACATGTTCTAAGAAGGTTTCGAAGTAATACATCATCCGCTAACCTTTAATAGATTATGGCCTTGACGACGAGTCCAGCAGTTCCGGGAATATGTAGTGGGCTCATAGAATGTTTATTGCGTTCAAAGAAAATGGCTCCAATGAAACTTTAATTACTACGTATTTACCTTACCTTTACCATTCGGAGTGTTCCTGTTATAACTGAGCGTCTATTTTAATTGTAAAGCAGACAATTACTTCGTCCCCTACGTAAATATTTATTGATAGCGTCAAATTATAGGGTTTTTGGTGACATAAACGACAATTTCAACAAAACAAGCTGAACGTTCAAAACAAAAAGCTTACGCATCGTCGCTAGTGCCATGACACATTATTTGACGATACTTAATCACCATTTTCATTATCAACATTTCCTAAGGGAATATCACCCTATAAGTATAGATAATAGCGGAATGCTGACAGTGTATTAGTAGGCGTAAAAAGCTAAGTTAATGGTGTGTGTACCACTTACTTTAATTATGTTTTTGTGTCTTCCCTGTTTGAACTTTTTTTGTTAATTTTTTTTTCACAAAGAAATGCTTTTGCATTATGAGATACTAGATTTTTTATTATTTGTTATTGGAAGTTGGAAGGAGTTTTTTAATTTTTTTTCTTGGTTTGCAATGAAAAATTATTTTTAATTTTGACACATAGTACAAACCACGCGTGATCTTTCAAATTCCGAAAAAATGAATGGCCGAATGACCGACTTAACATCATACAACAATCATACAACAGGTACATCAATTTTAATTAAATTTTCTATGTGTTCCAGTAGCTTCGAGATTAGTTTAGATTAACAGATTTTAGTAGTTTAGACGTATGTGTGATAATTTACTCTTTGATCTAACAACCTAACAAAAAGCTGACGTTCTTTTCTTGTATCGTGATTTTCACTACAACCCTCATTTAAAAATTTAGTAAAGGTAAAAAGAAGACTATTTGCAGAGTCGCCCTTGGGAAGTACTACATATTTGTTATACATTCTAAAGCAAAGCGGTAACGCGAAAGTATTCTAGTATGAAGGGAAATGTCTCAGGAGAATTTACAAGGTAAAGATATAAATCATTTATGGATAACAAGCGCAATGCAATTCTAGGTAGTGATTCTGAACTTTTCTTGTTCAAATAGCTACGATGCACCGTGTTGCCATTCCACTGTTACCGTATCACAAAACCATAACTTAAATGATTTATTTCAAATCTTTTTTTATTTTATTTAATAGGTTTACATTTGACTGCCATCTCGCTTGATGTTAAGCGACGATGCGGTCTACGATGGAGCGTGCTCACCTAGTAAAAACTGATTCACTCTCGATTTGAGGACACCAATATTAAAACTATTCACTCAGCTAACATTCCACTGCCAAGGCATTCTTATTACAAAAGTAGAGTTAAGCCTCTTCGTTCGTGTCTTTGGTACATCAACCATGAAACAATGTAGCTTTCGAACGTTTCTATACCAATTTAAATTTATTCAAACATTTTTAGATTAGTACTTGCGCGACAAACCGGCGTGTTTATATAACTCGGCGTTTTATGAACCAAACTCACAAGTTTTTGATAGTTCTAGTGGTCGCCAGTAGTCGAAATTCTATGCACAGTTAAAAACTCATAATATGTAAACTGTACTTGTGAGGAATAAGGAGAATAAGGAAAAAGAGGGGTATCAAGTTTTTGCTTTCACCATCATCATCAGGAGTAAGACGTTCTCTGCTGAACATAGGCCTCCCCCCTAGATTTCCACAACGAACGATCCTGCGCCTTCTGCAACTAGCGGTTTCCAGCGACCTTTGTGAGGTCATCTGTCCATCTAGTGCTTTGGCGCATTTTCCTTTACTTATTAATAAATTAATAGATAAGTAAATATATAAATATACAACACTAATTCAATTCATTAAATTGCATGAAATTTGCGATAGTGCTGCAAAAGTAGCCTTAACTAAAGCGATACTAGGAAAAATACGCCAAAAAACGTATGTCATCTTATGTCACGAAACGGTATTTTCATCACGATCGCTATAAAACGAGACGTGACTCTTTATTTACTGAATCAGATAAAAAAAACGATAAGGATAATATTACTTGAGCTTGATAAAATATCCAGTTTCATTGATTCTTTTCACAAATATTTGATGGCGACACTGCCCTCCCTAACCGCTTAACTGGATTCTACGGTCATCCCCAATGATTGAATTGGCCGTCTCGTAAAATCTTCGTTTAAATTTTCCACTATGATGGTCTGGTCAGGTTCGATAGAGCGTAATCTTCTAATACCACGTTTATTGAGCTGAATAAAAAAACGAATCTGAAAATTGAAGATTACGAAGCCCACAAAATAGAAGTGTTCTTAAATATAACTTAACACAATGAGGAGTTTTCGGAATAACCTACTTATTTGTATGATTTTATTTTTTGACTATTATATCTATGGTCATTTACCATAGTTGGTTTGAGCTATTATATATACGAGTATTATACTCGTAACATAGGTTTCCACTTATTACACAGAATATAGACACAAAAGGGGAAGCATTTGATTGTTCTGTATTGCCTAAATTTTAACTGTAATTTGAGACTACATAATTAAGGGCTACATAAAGTTCTGTTTTTACATAGGTTTAATTGACCGCCATCTCGTTTGATGTTAAGCGACAATGCGATATACGATGGAGCTTGCTTACCGATTTCACACTCGCTTTGTTTGTTCGATCCCTGTATGTGGTTGTTGTTGGAACTATCGTTTTTGTCGTGTTCACACTTATTGTCTTTTCTTTTACAAGTGAAAACAGTTTTCGTTTTTATTGTTCTTATTCCGCCTCACGCTAATAACATATCTACGTCTTGAGTAAATATTAATAGATTCTATTCGTCCACTGCTAGACATAGGCCTCTCCCGTGATACGCCACACAGCCCAATCCTCAGTCTTGCGTCTCTAACCGCCACCAACTGCTTTTCGAATATCGTCACTTCATCTAGTCTCATGGCGTTCATACTTAGGCATGTTGTATTTATCAATACATAATATTTATATATTAATTACGATCAGACACTCGTCTCCACTATACAGGTACATATCATTCAGAGTGACAGGATGAGTGCCTTATAATAAACTACTCGTACATCAGCTGCTTATAACCTGTAACAACACAGTGCCACGCAGCTTTTTGAACATGAAGAGCCCAAATCACTGCCTAGCACTGCAATTTGCACACCACCAGGATAAATACGAATAAGATGATTTATATATTTGCCCTATAGTTTTACTGGAAATATTAGGCTTTAAACCGGAATATCGTTAGTTTAGACATTACTGCATAGTAGTACAATCATTGGCAAAAGAGTGGTATTTTCTCAGGGGGAATTTGCAAAAAGTCACCACTACAAACAAATAAATACCATTATCCTATTCATGTCAATGTTTGAATGTTTGTTGCTCAAATACGTCGTAATTTCTGAACGGATCGGGCTAAAATTTCGAACATAGACAGATAATAGTCTGGAAAAAACACAGACTATTTTTTGTCCCGGGAAAATTACGGAAATAATAGGAACAGGAACCACGCGGGGTGCTGCTAGGACATAATATTATAGCAATAAAAACAATGAGCTTACATATACTACGTATGGAATTGGCTCAAACGCTTTACACCGAAAGCACGGGTAGCATCTTTCTTGCCTTGTCGCTCTTGTGGAAGTGTCATACTCCTGTTGCGGCACATTACTCTGTTGCCATAGAAAGTATACACGTCATCTGCTTACGATTGACACAAAGGAACCGTGCGGAAAATCTAAAACCCGCTACACACGAGTTCTAAAATCAGAGGAAATTACGTAAAAGTAGTGGGGAGGACCCTACATCGCACCATAAATCACCAATCATATGGTGCGACGTAGGGCCCTTCCCTATACTCTTTGAATAAAAACAAATTTCAAAAACTGTTGTCAAAAGTCTTTTTATCAGGGAGAGATATAGATTTCGAAAGGATTGTAAGATTGCTATACAAATCTCGCGAGACGTACTTACTTACTACCTAGACACAAAAAGAAACGATAAATTTATAAAAATATGACGGATCATGTTTGGTGACTCCCAGAAAATGCTATACTCGTAAAAGAAAACAAAAAAATATGAGTTTTATGTTAACAGACCACTTCGTGTTCCTAGTTTTGGGACTCACCTCTCATAAAGAAGGACTCAAGGCCATAAACCACTTCTCTAGAAATCAATATTTTCCTTCGCCGGAAAAAGTCAGTGGTAGCACAAATAAGTAGTTTAATCAGCTCACTAAATGTTCCCATTGTCACTTCCCTCCCTTATCTCACTAGGAGAGAGTCAAGGATATAATTCACCACCCTGACCCAGTGCAGGCTGGTCGATGACACACGACCTCGACAGATTATAGGTGCACATCGATTACCTCACGATGTTTTCCTTCAACGTTTTTTTTTAGTTTGCGGCATAACGCACATGACTTCGAAAAGACAGTGACACGCGTGGGAATTAAATTTTCTGCTCTCAGCTCTGTACCGGCTTTTATTTTGTATTTTCCTTTCTTCCGACTAGATCAACCGTAACTTAGTAATAAGTTAGTACCTATCTTACCATTTATCTTTTTTTTTTTAAATCTCAAAAGTGCAACCCCGATTCGGAAATTATTCTTTAACATTTCACAACAAGTGAGTTCATTCATATATTTTCATACCGACGTGAGACCGTTATATGCAGACTACGAATAAATGATTTGGGTTAAAGTAAAAGCAGGGTTCGGGATAAAAGCCTGATTTATTTTACGCAGATAAAAATTATTTTGACTTCAATAACACTACGTGTAAGCTTTATGGTTATGGAATCCTTTCCGGTGCTGAAAAAGGTGTTTGCGGAAATTTTAAAGGTCGACCCACAATAAAAGTCAGCTAGATTCATAAAAATAATGGATGATTTTTTAAAGTGAAATCTTCTTTTGGTTTAACTCAAATAGATTTTTTCCATAGGCAAAACAAAAATGTCAGTTTTCGAATGTAATATGACAAAATATACACTCTACCACTCTCTACTTAGTCTGTGACACTAATTTTACAAATTGATCTGAACATAACCTTAAATTTGAGCAAAATACTATCTTAGTAATAATTAAGTTATGATATGCGTCTGATTAGCGTCATGAATTTTTATTAGATTCTTTTTTGTGTCGTCTTAAAATGTCTCATTTGAGGTTTCTAATTCAAGATTCAAAACCTTTCTAAATATCACTCGTATCGAGTTTATAAATAGGCCATTGTCATCACTGTGGCTGTTTTTCCATCAAATTATGAAGTGCCGAGGCATGGAGTGGGTTCCATTTAGCTAAAACATAATTTTCATAAGCGCAGTATTTTTTGGAGGATTTGAGAGAATCACCTTTTCAGCTTTATTGTAAGGCGACTTTTGTTGTCATCCTTAAAAGACTTTATGAAGAGATTTTCGCACCAGCTATCACTAAAACATTTCGTAGGAGTATTATTTTTTTAATTTGAAGCGCAGACTGTTTGTGGGGTTTATTTTGAAATAGCTTAACCTAGATAAAAATATTTTCTGCGTTGTTTCTTTGTACATTGTTATAATTAATTATCGCTTACATTGGAAAATTTCACGTTATTTCGTGCTCTGGACCTTAGAAAAGGTATTCAATAAATTTTGGGAAAATAAAGCCTAGGAAAGTCTACAAATTGAGGATTTTCCTCAATTTTGAATTAGTTATTGTATAATTATGTCAGAAATAAATAATTTCCGTTGAATCTAGCTTATCTTCTATACAAAATAGATACATTGACTATTTTTTTTACTAATCTTAATTTATTAAGAGAATTAATTATCTTGGTAACGCCAATACCAGACCCATTACCACTCATAACATTTATGCACACAGTTATCGAACAATTCTTTAAATGATGGCATAGCCAAATAGCCGTATCGCTTGGAAGTGAAACTTTCACAGTTGTGATATTCGTAGAATAAAATAAATTAGTAATATATAGGCTATAAAGTACCGATGTAATAATCTATAAAGCTAGTCTAATCGGGAGAACAACGACGACCTATTCGGAGCCCCGGGTTCAAATCCCACGCGCACCACTGTAGTTTCGAAGTCATATGCGCAAAGCCGATAACTTAAAAACGGTGAAGGAAAACATCGTGAGGAAACTGACAAGTGCCTAGAATCCTTCGAGGCCATGTGTCATCTATCAATCCACAATGGGCTAGCGTATTGAATTGCAGCCTTTACTTACCTTGCGAAAAAAGGCTCCGTCTTTTTTTAATAGTGTGACAAGACGAACAGGACACGCGCCTGGTGGTAAGCAACATGCCTGCCACATAACAGCACAGTGACACGCAGATACAATACAAAACACTTTATTGGCACCACAAAACAAAGTTGACAACAAGTAACATATAAAATAACAAAACATAATGGGCACAAAAGGCGATCTTATCGCTAAAAAGACATTACGATATTGGAACATGAAGAGTCCAAATAATTACCTAGCACTGTATTGCGTTCGTCACCTAGAGATCTAAGATATTATATCTCGAAGCCCTGTAATTTCTCTGGAAACATTTAATATCTCCCAGCAGTGGGAACATTCAGTGGGCTGCTTATGCTATGTAGTATATAATAGTGACATTAAAATAATCTACTAGTACTTAATAATAAATAATAAACAATCTAGAAATGGGCATATCGTTATTAAGTTACGGGTACAATGGCGTCACACCACACGCAACTAAGGATAAGTTTCGCCAGTTTACCCCGCCACAGTCCCTCTGGTCTATATTTGGGAGCAGGTATCATGTGGTTGACATGATACACGTACCAATATTGACATCGGACAGGCTGTCCAAACTACACCAAACTCACTTACATGTGCCGGGGCCGATAACAATACCATTAATAATTTTCAACGGAAAATTAGGTCAAATTATAGCAGCGTGGGTAGTCAAACTAACGGGAGTTTTGGAACTTGTGCATTTTCATGTTTAAAGAAACCAAATAATAAATAAATTGTATAACCCGTTTGTTTGTAAAAGATCTGTTATTTCACTAATTTCAATATCGTAATGTATCTCTTTACGTACTTGTGCGGTAATGTAATGTAAAACGCACAGTTTATCAAAACGCTCCATCTAAAACGAACGGTACTTTTTATATCTTTTCAAAGAGTTTTTATGTCAGAATAGTTATCAATTTTCAGTTTAGTTTATTCAGTTATTCTATCGTCAAGCAATATTGTGAAAACATCACTTGAAGGATAATGTTTCCAGTGAAATTACATGGAATAGAAATAATACAACCTTTAACTCTGAGCTGAGTACAGTGCTATGTAGTGATTTGGACTCTCCATGTTCCAATAGCTGCGTTTCACTGTGCTGGCAGGCATGTGACTTACCATCAGCCACATGTCTTGTACGTCTCGTCACTTTATTCTATAAAAAAGACATCAATAAAATACTAGTGTAATGAGCAATTTCACGAAATCAATTTTCAAGCACAACAAATTGCACTGTAACAGTTTCCAAAGAAAAGTTGGTACCTTGTTTTGTTTTCCGAACAGTTTATAAATACAACTTTCTTTTCATTTATGTTATTTGTAATAATGTCTTCCTAAATTTAGCCTACGCCTACAATATTGTCGTACACTCCGCGAGGCATAAGCTGAGCTTTGCATTTGTGTGAGTGTACATGGATAGTGTAGGTGTGACAACCGGCCTTAGGCGCGGCGCCATTCTGTCTCGCCGCGCTCCTGCCTGATTGGTGATCACTCACACTAATGCAAAGCTCAGCCTATACCTCGCGGACAAAATTTCAAGCTCCTGCCTGATTGGTGACACTCACACTAATGCAAAGCTCAGCTTATACCTCGCGGACAAAATTTCAAGCTCCTGCCTGATTGGTGACACTCACACTAATGCAAAGCTTAGCTTATACCTCGCGGACAAAATTTGAAGCTCCTGCCTGATTGGTGACACTCACACTAATGCAAAGCTCAGCTTATCCCTCGCGGAGTGTACTTTCTCGTGCTTACGTGTTGTTAAGGTAAACCATGGTGATAATGTTTTGTCCACTTATAGCGCCACGCAATATTTCCTCATTCTTATCCAAATCTGGGATAAAATGTATTTTATTTATGTTCTAACAGCCTCAAGCCTCAAGTTCCTTTGTCATAAAAATATTAGTTTTTATGTGACATTATACTTATACTACTATCATACTCACCTATAATACTAAATAGTACAAGTATGAATGTGTTGGACCCTGATAATAATATTTATTTTTGATATTTAGATATATAACCTATCTATGTTTATGTATTGTATTATACACCTGTACTATATTTATATATAAGTATATATTATATATACCATATTTACATTATGTGTTTATTTGTAAATGGAATTTATTTGATTTATGGAATTGTTCTCGTATTCGTATCAAGGATGCCACACCACTGCCCTTATCTGTAACATTGTCCTATCAAACAAAAGGTTATCTGGAAGAGATCGCTATTAGCGATAAGATCGCCTTTTGTGCCCAAAATGTTTGATGTTATATTTAATCATTGTTCTTGTAACATTTTTGTGGTATAATAAAGTGTTTTGTATTGTATTGTATTGTATTGTATTGTATAATAATGTTTTTTTTATAAAGTGCCCATTACAGACAACTGCCCACCATCTATTTGAATATGAAGAGTTTAAATCACTGTCTAGCACTGAACTGCGCTTGTCTTCTGTAGGTATAAGATGATTTATTCTGATTTATCCCACTACCCTATGTTTTTTTCTGGAGTTATTGCCTTTCAAACTGAAACACAGTACCGTTTGCATATGTTCGACCCACAGATTTTTAAAACAAAAGGCAGATGGAACGTGCAGAACACAGATCCTTAGGTTCAGAAAGCAAATATCAAACGCCAAAGCAAATACAAACTCCAATCAGTACGAATCGGACTTCCGTCTCGTACGGGAGTCCCGTGTGATTTTAAATTTTGTTTAAGATTATGCCGTATTGTGTCTTCAAAAAATTGCAAACATTGTTCCCAAAAATAAGAAAAGGAAAGAGGAATATCATTTCATAGGAAAGCTTGAATATTTTACTGCTATTTATATAATTTAGACAATTTTATTTCATTTAATGAATGGAAACACAACACCACAACGAAAATTGATTAGTGTTGCTATACTTAATTGAAATTATTTTCCCTAAAGTTAAGGTAAAATATAGATTATGATTTTTTTGAAGATACTCGTAGACCAAATTATTTATGTAGATTGTATTATTCTATTTTAAACCCTATTTTTATAATCGTCATTTTTTAATTTAATGTGAATCGATGCCTAGCACAAATCCACGTCATTACTAGCGTTTATAAAAATACTAATAGTGTTGATGAAAACCATAGTTATGAAGTAAGTTTTTATACGTGTAAGTGGAGCTTAAAAAATTTGGCGAGTTCTTTTGAGAGATCTAATCGTTTTAATTAACCTCATGTTATCTGGTCGAGTCAGTAGTGACATTGTCAAAGTTTTATACGGTGCTAATTTGTGCGTACATACTTACCCAAAAAAGATGTTGGGATCAGGCCAATCGCTGTTGGCACCACATACACTGGCCTTGCTGCCTAGGTTAACTTTTCGTTTGCGACACGCGTCCAGACAAAGGTTGGATACTAAATAAATTAAATGATCTGGCCCTCCAACATCAAATCAGTTGACAAAAATTCTCTGCACATCCTGTGTTCACCGATATTAAATGAGTAGTTGCCACCTTTTGTCAAGCATAATATTCAAAGTTTTACAAAAAGCTCCGATAGAATACTCAAAATAAACACACACATGACTTTTACTATTATTTGGCGTTGTCTTTTTATTCCGAATTTTCTGTACAAATATTCGAAGTTTTAGTTGCATGCAAAATCAAAATTCTTAACTTCATAGGATGGAAATTACTATGTATTTCTATCATAACAAGAAATCCTTGCATAATATATAATCGGTGTAATATTAAATTATTAACATTGTAATATATTTTAGGTGTTTATTATACGCGAAGATTTCCGAAGCTAAGACAACAATAGTGGGTTTTTTTTCTTAAGACTGGGAACATTACACGCACACCAACGCGAGTAATTTGACAACGTCGGTGAGAGCTGTCACGCAAACATAACTAATTACTGGCCTCACAGTGTCGTTCACGAAGGTTTCATCTGTTTAGAAATCTGTGGTTCGACCGTAGAATAGCTAGCAAAGGTATAGTAATTTCCAAGGGAGACACAACAAACAACCCTATCACTACAAAACGTTTGTTTGAAATAGTTTTTCTAATTACTTCTATTGAAATTAAAAAACACAGTATCTGAAGCAATACAATTGATGTGATTCTTGTAACCGTACAAAATAATTGACAAATTATTTTGCGTTTTACTAATGAACAAAATAATACTAAATAGAATTAACTTAAATAGAATACTATCTGCGCCCGCGGTTTTACCCGCGTAGTTTCCATTTCTGTTATTTTCCCTAGACAAAAAATAGATAATGTGTTATCTCAGCTTATATTGTTTCAGTGTTCTAACTATCAGCCCGTTCCGTTCAGCCGTTCCGGCGTAATTGAGCAGCAAATATGCAAAATTTTGTATTTATTTTACATTAGTAAGGTTTTTGTAGGAAGTAGGATTATACTAGATTTTTTTAATTATGAAAGATAGCATATCTTTCGCATAGCAAAAGTGTGCGAGTGAGAAGATATGATTAGAACTTTCTTTAATGACGTTTAAGCTTAAATTTATGAAAAAAAGTTTTTCGAAAGAAGCCTCCATTTATATTTTAAACGAGAATAAACTGTAATTTTTCCTATTCATAATTTCATTTTTTGTTACCGTAAAAGTTAAGATGATTTAAAAAGAAATTTTCGAACAGCTCTCCTTTTCAACTTTCTACATAATATTTCTGCAAACAAACCTAATTCAACATCCGATTTACAAAATGGTACTAAAATTAGGGGACCTTTTAAATTCAAAACTGCGAAGACAAGTATCGAGCGGTCCCTTTGAAGATGTTTGCGAAACCGCTGAGTATTCGCGCTTCATTGATCTTTCATTAAATTCGAAAGAACCATTAATTACCTTAGTATAATTGATGAAACTAAGTTATTTTCGAACATCGAAATCAATTACCCTCATTGGTGAGACCCCTTCTGTTCAATATGGTTGACATCAGCTACTTATTCAACTGTATTTGAACTAAACTCTGAAATACACAAGTAACTCTAATTATATATTTCATAATGTAGTTTAGAATCGGATTAAAAAAATAATTCAAAATTGATGGCACTGATACGTGACGACATAAGTTTGCTTTGTAATTACGAAGGATGTTTTGTACTTTGCCACGACTCGTAATAAGAGTTGCTAAGCTGTGGAATACGTTGCTTGAATGGGTGTTGCCTAATGAATCTATTTTGAGTGTCTTCAAGTGAGAGTAAATCGTTTTTAAGGTAAACGTGCTCCATAGTAGACTACATCATCGTTTAACGATGGCGGTCAAGTGCAAACAAGTAGTGTGTTTCCAGAGAAATTACCGGGCTTAGAGATATAAGATCTTAGATCTCTGGGTGACAAGCGCAGTGCAGTGCTAGGTAATGATTTGAACTCTTCATGTTCCAATAGCTGCGTGTCACTGTGCTATTATGTGTCAGGCATGTTGCTTACCATCAGGCACATGTCTTGATCGTCTAGCCACTCTTTATTTAAAAAAACTAAAATCAACAAATGACATTTTTATTTCTAAATAGCTGTCATACAAATGGTACTACATTTTGTTTTAAAGCTCCAGATACTACGCAACAATAAACAAGTATTTTCATTCTAAAAAAGTCCATAGCGTTTTTTTTTGTCTCATTTGTTACATCACGGCAGCGGTTATTTTATGACAATAAATGATCCAATAAATTTCTAAATGAAGTTCGATCATTACATATGAGTCAGATTATTCAAAAACATGGGAAACAAATTATATAAATAAATCATAAAAGCGTAAGTTAAGTATAAGAAAGACTAAACATAGTCTGCATTTGAATAAAAAATCAAAAATGTTTTGATTCCAGAAATACAGGACATTGTTTTTCATTTTCCGATAATATACACAGCGGATTACTGAAAACCTAGTACTGAAATATTTGAGCCTAGTTTTTTTAAGTAGGGAAGGACGTAACATTAAAGATCATCATGAATAGTTTAAAAATATCAACAAAAAAAAAAATTGGTTGTCTGTAAAGTCGGTTTGTTTACGTACGATAGTTTAACTTGACAACGTCATAACATAACATAGATAGATGCGGCGCAAGCGTACAATGAGAGTAACGGGACATAACGGGACACTTTTTCGCGCAAGCAACCGGCGTTTATCGATTTATTAGACGTTGTCACGTCAATAACAGGTAGTTAATTGACGCCCAAAATATTAATAAACAATTTGAGCTACTGTTTGTAAGGTACTTAATCTATTCAGGCGTCTCAGTTTGAGGAAAACAATCTCGAATGAGCTCGAGTGATTAAATTCCGTTTCGGTCAACGTTACCTCAAAATATTTGAATTCGGCAAGTTTGCGATGGGACTTCAAACAAGTTTCCTGCTACAAAGTTTTAGATTTTGAGTGTTTATTGATTTCAATTTATCATCGTCGTAATCAAATCTTCATCATCCACTGGTATAAATAGGAGTTTTTCTTTGACTTTTCTATGCCACTAGGCTAGATCGGAAATCTTTTCATTCATAGTTACCTCCTCGCTACTTTATGCAAAGCGTTACTCCGTCTGACCACAGGATTCATAATTTTTTTTTTTGCCTAGACGCGATATTCACACAAACACGTTTCTACCCTAATGTTTATTTAATATTCCTCGAGTGAACATGATGGCAAAACCATGAACACATGATTGTCCTGCCTAAACTTGCTGTTACTAGCAAATTATTTAGTCCGTTTTCCTTCTTGCTTAACTTTTGCACAAAAGCTACATTTTACGGCTTAATTTCGAGCCTCTGTCTAACTATAACTCTTTAACCAATATCATAGTTATCCCAAAAATAAAATTCTGCATACTTTTGTTTATACAAAAGCCGACCGTAATATTTTACAAAAAACTCCCCATTAACAACTCTAAATGATAACAAAAGTAAACAGAAATTTACTGCTTTCCCCGTTAGCAGTAAATTCCAAGCGTTACGTAAGTTATTTCTATTTGCTCTAGAAGCCGGAATGAATTGTCTATTTCTACAGTCTGAAGCCCTAAGCCGTGACTAATCTATCCTTTCTATATCCGTGTACAAATCGCATTACTGTCTGGTACACTCGTACAGTTCATGTGAAATTAACCCTTCTAAAGGTGGAATTATTTCCAGAAATATCTATTACATGTTTCAAATTGTGTATGCGCTTAATGTGGCTAGTTAACTAGTTATTCAATGTCTGGGTTTGTAGTGGTAGGACTCTTTGACTACACCTTTGCCTGTTATTCTACCGCCAAGCAGTAATGTGCAAACATTACGGGGCAATGTACTACGTTTTGAAGGGCAATGTTTCCAGAGAAATTACAGCGCTTAGAGATCTCTGGGTGACGAGCGCAGTGCAGTGCTAGGTAAAGATTTGGACTCTTCATGTTCCAATAGCTGCGTGTCACTGTGCTATTATGTGGCAGGCATGATGCTTACCATCAGGCACATATCCTGCTCGTCTCATCACACTTTATTAAAAAAAAACAATTATCAACAAATTTTTGAAAAGAAACGAATCTATGTCAAAGTTTGGATATTTGTTGCTCAATTAAGTTGTAACGTCGTTGTAAATTTTAAACCTAGATAGATAGACTATAATTTGGAAAAACAGTCTACTTTTTATCCCTGGGAAATTACAGGAACTGGAACTACGTAAGAGTAATCGCGAGACCTGTTAGTGTTTCATGTATAATGCCTATTACAAAATATATTAACATACCACGACGCATTTTCGATTCTGCTAAAACTCAAGTTTCATCCTCACAAGGATTCAAGATCATAATCCACCATACTGACCAAGTTAGCAAGAAGTTAGCAAGTAGATTAGCAGACATCACAAGTTTTTCCATGTATAGATGCTGTGTCATGCAATGAAGAACAAAACGTCTAAAACACACGGTCATATTCTAAGATGAAGATGTTTTTAGAATATGACCGTTTTTTCACGACGTTTTGCTTCCCCATTGCATGACACAGCATCTACACATGAAAAAACTGTCCTAAATGGATACGAACCTACAACCTTACGATTATGTAATTGGGTTTTATCGAGTATCTCTCTACTTAGTCTGTGGGTTTTATTTCCTCTAGATCATAACCACTTCGCTAGAATTGCTATTACAAAATGCATAATAGCTACAAGACATATTTGTAGATTTAAATTGACACGTTTTCAAATATGAAGAAAATGAGATAAAACTAAAGAAAATTTAGTTAAATATAAAACTAGACTTTAACATTATACAAATAACGCATAAAAACGCATTATCGCGTGTGTTTTTTAAAAACATTATTTATATGTGTAGAGGTAGTTTAGTTGCTCTACAAATAAGTTAGTTGTACCATACTCTATATTTTATTTGGTCTCCGACTCCACGTAGAAAAAGTTTTATTCTAGTTTCTCTTCAGTTTATCACAAAGTTGAAATCGAATTCCAGTTACTTCTCGTTCCTTGAAAGTCACGAGATTATCTTGCTCATAAAGAGTGTAGGTATTTATTATAGAGTAAACATTATACTCACGTTTATTAACAACTCTTACGACTAATACAAGTTTGTCAACGTCAAAAATTATCTGAAAGAATAAAGGCTCGTTGAAATTAATAAAAAATAAATTACAGTTATTTCTTACCTTGCGAAATCAGGAGTCGTCTCATGGCTAAGTTTCCTAATGATGAAATGACAGTGTTTCTTTGGTTTAGACAGATTTGTGCATATGTTTTTATTTCTAAGACATCATACTTGGACAGAAAATCGAAATTGTTATAGTTAAACTAAAATTGAACAAAACATGAAGTTTTTTTACCAACTTATTTCAGGTATTTCGTAACCTAGTTCGTTTGGTTTTCCAATATTTGATGGAATGTCGAAGAAAAATATTAATTTTGAAGTCAATTGAAAAAAATATCTTAATTGGCTTCATAAATGTCGAACAAAAAAGATCATAAGAAGTCCAAAGATCGACCTCGAATTCAGCTTTAATCCAAATTGCTTTGAAGGCATGTTCGTGAAATTTTGCTTATTCGATCCAAGGGATAAAGAGACTTTTCGAAGACATCCTATTATGCTACAGGATTTAGTAAATTTCGTGAATTTTAAATTATATGCCCCTATAGATATTAAATAAAATAGATATTATATGAAAAAGACCCGTTAAATGTTTTTGTATTTCATTCATACATTTTGACGGTCCTTTGAGGAATCGAGGAATACAAAAAGATGTTTTAATAGGTTAAAACTTGACCACCATCTCGTCTGATGTTGAGTGATGATGCGGTCTACAATCGAGCATACTTATCTAGACAAATTCTATAAGTAACAAACTGAAGAAAAGACACCTACAAACTTTTTATTATAGCTGACCTATTTGTAAAAGGAAAAATGTCAAGCCTGGGACTGTTATTTTTTGGTTTATATTTAACGTTCTATGAATAGAATACACTAAAACGCCATTCAGATTATCTAACTTGTTTCATACAAGTTTTTGGATATATTTAACCGCTCAAGTCTAAACTATTGAAATTATTTATTTGAAAACAAATAAACATTAAATGGGATGTAGGTATTTTAAAATGTAGTAGATTACGATTGTTATGGTATTAGGTGCTGTTTATATTGAAATTAGCATCGATATAATTAAAGAAACGAAGATGAGGTATGCTATGATCTAAAGACAAAATAACGTGGCGAAAATTTGTTTGAAAAATTTGAAAATTGAATTGTCAGCGAACGTACACAATTGTCAGCGAACGTACACAACTCCTTGTTGCGACTGAGACTAAATCAGAAGACGTCACCTGATTTTGCATCGTCATAGTAGAAGCGTGTTGCCACTTCTGCCGTTTTTAAGAGTTCGATGGGAATTAGGTATGACTTCAACACGAATATACTGAGTTCCATGCAAGGCTAGACATAGGTCGCGTCATATGTTACATCAGTAAAATAATTATTATATTATTTGGGGTTAAACCCAACTGGAAGAAGGTCAGCAAATAGAAAGGTTAAGTCTGTCAACGTCAATATTCCAATCTTTTGTAATATAATGTATGTCGTTTGCCCTATAACGTCTCACAAATCAAAAAGTTACGACGATGAATTAAACATCTGACAATTTGAGGGGAAGCTTTCGTCTTTACAAATGTTTGAATACGTGGGCTGGGTTTTAATTCGGTGAATCGATTTACTCAAGAATAATAATTACCTATAAGGTGGGTGAAATTTGATTTACCATCATCCTACGACCGAACCCATTTTCTGTTTTACAGAGACTAAAAATAGAATGGCTAGCCCAATCACTTTGCGGGATGATACATAATCAGAAACAGAAGAAGATTTCAAGAGTTTTTTGAATAAGTATATAGAGAATAGAGAATATATATATTTAAATATATATATATATATATATATATATTAAATAAAGAGTGATGAGACAGTCAGGGCATGTCTGATGGTAAGCAACATGCCTGCCACATAACAGCACAGTGACACGCAGCTATTGCAACATGAAAAGTCCAAATCATTACCTAGCACTGCACTGCGCTCGTCACCCAGAGATCTAAGATCTTATATCTCTAAGCCCTGTAATTTCTCTGGAAACATTACCCTTCATTTTCCAACATATTTTGGAGTGATATCATTTTTTATAGTATACAGTGATAAGATGAGCAGGGCATGTGCCCGATGGCAAGCAACACGCCGTGCCATTACTGCACAGCATCACGCAGCTATAGGGATGTTAACACTAATCACACAATAATGTTTAATGTAAATTTTATGATAGTGTGCATTAATAGAATATACAAAATCACATTATCATAATTTAATATTACGTAGAAAATTTATAATAAATGATTTTAAATGCTATATTTTTAATCTGTTGTCACGTGACTTTTTTTTTTTTTTTTTTAAATTAGCCACTCCACAGACTCTGGGGTCCGTGACCTTTGTCATTACAATTATCTTTTTTTTTTACAAATTTCTTGGATTAGGAGAAGAAAAGGAAAATAGGGGGGGTGTTGTGAACATTTAATTCTAGTACTAGTCCGATTTCGTCTGTTGAGCCGATCACTACCGGTTGGGATTCCGACAGTAATCGACTCGACATCGTCTTCTGCTTAAGCCGCCTCCTCCCGGCGCAGAGCCTCCACTATTGCCGCGTTTCTGTCTTTTATGTCACGTGACTGGAAACGCCAATATGAATTATTACGTCACTAGTCGCAAAACAAACTGTCGAAACTGATTAAACTGTTTACTTTTCTGCATTTTTATTATAGTTTGCGATCTTAGCGACGACGATTTTGATTGTTTGTATTCAAGTAATGATAAGAAAACACATAAAGTGAACATACAGTCATGAATCGCTATCAATGTTTCGCGACTAGTGACGTCATGTCAGTCGTTAGTGTTTTAGCGGTAAAATTCAAAATTAGTCTAATACTGTGTATTTACTCATCGAAAATACTAATATTATGAAATAAAATATTAATTTTAACGGTAAACAAGTGTCAATCTTCAAAATAAAAGCAGTTCCGAAAAATTGTTAACATCCCTATTGGAACATTAAAATACCTGGCTCTAATAAGATAATGATCTATGATTTGTAATTTCTCCGGGACATAGTAATTTTTGCGTTGCTTGGTGATAGAATGAATGATTGGGAAAGACGGAAAAATACAAGGAAAGGTTAGAGAAGTAACACTTCCCCAGGCGAACTCGGCAAAGAGTTCTACCACTATAAAACAATTTAAACCACACAAACACACATTTTAAATTACTTCCAATTATACTAACATCTATTTTCTACTTCTACAATTAACATACTAAGTACTAACATAGAGTTGAGTTGAATATTCCGATATACTCATTTAAATTTCTTCAACTTTTAGATCCCTGTGTAGGCAATGATTCTGTAATTACAAATAGAATGAGACAATTAAACTTATTTAATTACTTCGAAACAGAACATGTGCTAAGCTTTGTCTGATGACAATTAGGGTTATGTTACTTTAGCAGATACATAAAACAGATAGATACACTATATTAAACAAAGCCAAGAAATATATGTAACTAGCTTCCGCCGCTGTAACTGCCCGCGGCTTCGCTCGCGTTTTGAAAGTCGTGGACTTAAGGCCTAAGCATTTATATGAAAATTTTACCCCCTGTATGTACAACGTACAAGTTTGATCAAACTTTTATCTTTCGATAAATCTTTCTTTATTTCTCTTATATTATTCGTTATTCCTCCTTTGATGTAGGGAGTTACTCCTACATCATAGGAGGATTACGAATGCGAAATTTAAATTTTCTAGCTCTACGGGTTTGCCCTGCGCGTTTATGCTAAACTATCATCCCCTATGTTACCCTCTTAGGGATTGAATTTCGCAAAACCCTGTCTTAGCGAGCGCCTACGGCCTACGTGCTAATAGACACTTCCATGCAAAATTTCAGCCTCCTAGCATTTGTAGCTCCTGAGATTTCGTGATGAGTGACCTTTCGCTCTTATATAAAGATGATGCACAAGTTGAAACAATTCATAAAGCGGGTGTGAAAGACTGTATTATCGCTGTTCTTATACAAGCAACCTTAAAGTGGAAAATAAATGTTGAAAGTTTAAATATATAGGTTTCATCTAAGTAGCGGTTTTCCCACGTAGTTGCCGCCCTGGTTATTTTTTCGGGACATAAAGTAATATAATAAAGTTTTTGCAGACTATAATCTGACTTTGTTCAAAATGTTTGCCATTTGCGTGCATACTTTGCGACGCGATTGAGCAACAAGCATCCCAACATTGAAATGTATAACATGAATAGGATTAGCAGTACTTATTTCGATGGACATTCATCACTGTCCATTTCAGTAGTTAACGACGGTATATAAAAGCTTTTACAACAATACCTTTATAAATTTGTCCACGCACGTGGCAACCCTGTCACACTCAGCTAACGTTAAGTTGCTAATGCTTCGTAAAGTAGGTGTGACACTTCGCGGGTGTAAAATCTCTTTCACGAAGTTACGCGACTTATGAGACGAAGTAGTTTTGCAATGTTAAACATTGCCTTAAGTCGTGTGGTTCACTACACTATTATCATTAATTTCACCGTATCTATATTAATAAGTGGAGCGTTTTAATAACGCTTAATTAATTAACGTTTTAAGAGCTTTTAAATTAATATTGTCAATGCGAAACATTGGATGTTTGTTGTTCTATGACGTCGGAATGTTTTTTAGCTAACATTTTGAACTTTATTTATATGGAATTATGTTCTGGAATAGGCAGGCTATTTTGTATCGTGATAAATAATGGCGACGGGAACTACGTGAGTAAAATGGCGAGGCACTGCTAGTATTATATTTTATCCAAAATTATGAAAACGTCTTCTTGGCTCACGTTTAAGTGTTGCGTAAAATTTGGGACTGAGTGCCAAACGTGTGCACTGCTTTTTTAAACTTTTCTAGGTTTACACTTGACCGCCAGCTCACCTGATGTTAAGCGACGATGTGGTCTGCGATGGAGCGTGTTTACCTAGAAGAAACTAATTCACTCTCGACTTGAAGACACAAAGATTGTAACCATCGGGTAAAATCCACTCAGGCAACGTATTCCATAGCCTAGACGTTCTTATCACAAAAGTAGTCATATCTCTTCGTTCGTGTCTTTGTAACATTAACCATGAAACGATGTCGCTTTTTCGAGCTACAAGCATTCCGATAGAAAAAAGAGCAAGGTGGTATCAGATCATGCAAATCAGTTGCACACTCTCCAAAGTGTATCCGATAAAAAACCGATAGGCTGGCAATTTTTCGGCGATGATCAAGACTTTGTAGTCTTTTTCGTACAAGAGTGTCGTAGCCTATGAGCCTTTTGGCACGTCTCTCGATGGATTCCAGGGCCTCCAGCTGATACTTAGCCGATCCATCCCAAAGGTGCGAACAGTACTCCATGCAAGAGCGAATCTGTGCTTGATACAATGTGAGCAACTGTTTAGACTTGAAATACCTTCGCACATTTGAGAGGACACCTAGTTTTAAAAACTGTCCTTGATAAATGCCACCGGATGAAATAAGTTTTTATAGGCGTACCACGAAATTGGAATTGGATGACATTGTCAGGAAGGCGTGGGCATCGGGAAATCGGTCATCAGCAACTCTGGTTGGCTGGACGATGGCGTTAGTTCCCATAATGAGCCACGCGCCATTGTTTCCATGTAAGGGTATAATTGGTTACTAAGAAGTTAGTCGAACTGACCATATTACGCGTGGGTTACCCGTGAATTGGGATGACGACAAGGTCAAAAATATACCATTCTAATTAGTTCGTCAGATAGATTATGGAAAAATACGTGACACGTATTTTTTGTTTTATAAAATTATCAAAAATTTACAAAGATATAGATCATCAAACTTTCAGAGTGGGAGGTTGTGACGTCATACTATAGTAAAAATCGTATCATATCGTAACATGACTCAAAACTTCTAAGCACTGTCTGTCGTTTTTTGTTTGTGTAAGATAAAAAAAAAAACATGTACCTTTAATATTTTTTAATAACCTAACTGTCGCAATAATTGCTTTTTCCTTTATATTAAAAAAAATAATTTAGTCGTTTCGCCTAATTGAAAATTTGTAACAACACGTTCGTTTTATTATGAAATCTTGAATAAATGTTTGAATTACCGCATCCAAAAGCTAAATTTCACAGCCAAACTGAGCGGAAAAGTCCAATACTTAGTTCTAGCTAACTTTAAGTACTGGTCGGTGTAACCTGTTATAATGCATTAGTGTCACAGGCAGACTCGTAAACTTTTCAGCTACTCGCCGACCAAGTAGTGCGTTAAGTCATGCAGTAGCTCATAAGTTATGTTACCGTAACTTTGTTGCTAAGTAGACGCCTAACTTGATTTAAGTTGATATGCCTTGCCCTGTTTATGGCAACTAGTTTTTAAAATAAGGTTCTTTTTTTTTAAATTTTGTAATAATAAGTCTCTTTGCATAGTCCACCTGGGGTTGTACCTACAACACATTTTTTAGGTATTTTACCGCCAACCAGTAACGTGCAAACATCACAGGTTTGAAGAGTCATATTTTTAGTTAAATTACAGAGATATTCTTTTACTTGTAGGTGACGAACGCAGTTCAGTATTAGGTAGTGATTTAGATTCCTCGTGTTGGAATAGCCGCGTGATACTACGATGTCATGGGCATGCATGCTGCTTTCCATCATGCACATGTCTTTATGTCCTTAACTATATCATTCGATTCTAAGACGATATGGTTTATAAACGTAACCCTTTAAAATGAATCTATTCAAAGCACGTAAATTTTATAAAACATAAAAAGTATTAACCAGAGAATTAATATTCAGATATGTAAATCAAAGCAAAGATCACTCGAAATCCGTTGAATTTTTTCCCTAATTTCTCTAGTGATAAGAGTCCATGAAAAATTTCCTTTAGGAAAGTACCACGTCTTTGTCAATTATTCTACAATCGCCAATCAGTAATGAGTAAACATTAAGATGTTCCAGTTCAAAGGGAAATGTTTTTGGGATAATTAGAGAACATGGATTTACTTTACATCTAATATCATATTGTGACAAGCACAGGCAGTAATTGGCAGTGATTACTATTTATGTTTAAATGTACGCTCATAATGTCTCATAGATAAATGGCACAGAACAAAATTCATACATACATCATACATTCTAAATAACTACTATGATAAACAAACAAAAAAAACATCGAGTTGAATTAAGACCCTCCTCCTTTTTGGAAGTTGGTTAAAAAGTACTTCATTTTGAGGTGTTCAACTTCAACTCTTGGTTTATGGCTTTTATTCGCCAATTTCGCCAATGTCAAGGATGAATAGTTTAATCTGTGTTCATTTTACATTCTCTTTGAAGTACTCCTCGACGCCTCAAAGTCGAAATGACAATCCTTGTCTCTGTCATCATATCTGATACATCTAAAAAGTTTATATATGCTACGTACAGAGTTGGAACAAACGCTTTACACTGAAAGCACGGGTCTGATCGCTCTTGCCTTGTCGCTCTTGTGGAAGTGTTATACTTTTGTCGCGGCACATTACTCTTTTGCCATAGTACGCACGTCATCTGCTTACGATTGGTACAAAGGAACCATGAGGAAAAACCTGATCTATATACTTATTCCCTATCTAAGGTCTAAACGGATAAGACAAAAACCGAGAGGTTTGATTCCGTGTTGAGATCAATCCGCCTTGGTTCAGAATCACCACGCCGAACTCCAAAGAAAACTCTGTTGAAATGTACATTTTTCCTCTAACGACACTTTTATTGAAACACGTTGTTTTTTCACAATTCCGAAAACATGATACAAATAAATGATTTGCCTCATAAATTATGAGTTTGATACAAACACAAAAATGTATAAGCCAGTCTTTTATTGAAAGCCGTGATTTACACAAACAGAAATACTTTATTGATGTGGAATTTTATTTAAAGACTAGCGGTCTGCCCTGGCTTTACCCGTGGTACATATAAAAGCCCATTGCACTCAGGAATTAGGTACATGCTCACCGGCGAAATATTTTCTTTAATTGGTCAATAGCTCCTGAGATTAGCGTGTTAAACAAATAAGCACTTCCGCTTTACAATATTAGTATAGATGGGGCTATGACTATAAATAAATATAAAATTGAAGAACGCTTTTCACACAAAATTATCTTGTTCAAACAAAGACAATTAAGGCAAGTTTGTACCTACAATAGAATAAAGTAGCTGATATCCTACTTATTCTATAAATGCGAAAGTTTGTATGTATGTTGTAACGTTACATATTGGCTTTAAACAATATGTAAGCGTACATTTCACTGAACACTGAACTCTACCGTGGGCTACTGATACTGCTGTGGGCTACTACCGCTGCTGATCAAGAAACCCTCTCAGTTCCTGTTTTCTGGTTTCCAAATGTTGTGTCCCTTTCTTTTTTAATTTACTTTATCCCTTTTTTTTACATCCCTTTAACTTTTATATTACATTTACTTTCATTATACTTGTTTCCTTAACCTTTTATTTCACCCTGATCCCTAACCTCCCTACAAACCTCTTATGTTCACTATCGTGACAATGTATGTATAAATGATTGATTTTCTTTCAATTAAAAACTACTAAAGGGCATCTGGATGAAATTCAGTACAGAGATTGATAATAGTCTGAAATAGCACAAAGTCCATTTCAAAGAGTTTACATTTCGTATAGAGTTGGCACAAACGCTTTACACCAAAAGGACGGGTAGCATCTTTCTTGCCGTGTCGCTCTTGTGGAAGTATCATACATTTTCATTACTCTGTTGCCATAGAAAGTATGCACGTCATCTGCTTACGATTAACGCAAAGGAACCGTGCGGAAAATTTAACTCTATACGTAGTATATGTAAACTCTTTGGTCAATTTTTAACGCACGAAAATAGGTTAGGCTACTTTTCACCGTTTAAGTTAATTATAGTTGATTATAGTCTGGAAAAGCACATAAGCTATTTTTATGCGCTTTTTTTTTAACTATAATTGGTTCGCACTTGACCACCATCTCGCCTGATGTTAAGCGATGATGAGATCTACGATGGAGCGTGCTTACCTAGAAAAAACCGATTCACCACTCTCGATTTGAAGACACCAAGATTGTAACCATTATTGCGGGAAATTAACAGGATCGAGAACTACGCAGATCCCTCTGGGTGCTCCGAGTATTAGTCAAGTACCTCTATGTTACTGAAACGTTTTTCTTTCTTTTGTTAGCAGCCATGAATATCTCGATGCAAGTAGCGGTGGTGGTGGCGGCGGTGTGTCTCTGCCTCGCGGATGGGGCCCCGGACGGTCGTCTGGTGCGGACCAAGCAACAACGCCCGACCAGGGGCTTCAAGAACGTCGAAATGATGACCGCGAGGGGCTTCGGCAAGCGTGACAGGCCTCACACCAGGGCTGAACGTATGTATTGCGTACTATAACTGTAACATTTTTATGTAGCTTAAAAAAAATATCTTATCTTATCTTAACTGTAACTTCTCGCCCTTGGGGACTTTTAGTATGTTCATTTAACTGGGATAATGACCGAACTCTCACCTTCGTAAAATTTTAGTATGTTCGTCTTATGGAATGACTGTACCAACTTTCAAAACTACACGAATTATGTATTTGTTCTAATCGTCGATTTTAAGCTAATTTTCATAGATTGAACATTGGTTTTAACCGATGTTTTTTTTAACACGATAGAATGATGAACGTATTTATCTCACGGTGTTACGACCTCGATATTTCGGAGCACTTTCATGTAATGTTAATTCGTGTTTAAGTGAGCATAGAGGCTGAAACTACCTGCAGATATGATGAATGACGTTGCATCAAAATATCGGGGACTCGCTCCACCGCATAACCACAGAAAACAACTCATAGTTATTGTGCTAGTAACGAGACCTATAATGTATTACGAAATTTATACAACTAACATATTTTTTTCATTTAGCTTTAAGAATCTGATTCAAGTGTAGTTACTAGTAGATACCTACTTTTTGAAATTAAAATCTATTCTTTGGTAAATGTTCTATCAGAGTTATTGATATTGACGCCATTCAATTTTCAATAGGTATACTAGGTTTGCCACTTCTATTATTTTGTTGTCAACATAAATTTTGTATTGAAGTAATGAAATATTTTTGTATTGCAAAAGTAGTTCTCAATTGCTTCAAAGGTGAAGTTAATGTGACATTTTCATCAAAAATCGAATTTGTTTTTCGTATAGCAAGTAGATACAAACAATTACAGCTATGTCAAAAGATAAAACAATAATAAATATGCTACCAAATTGATAAATATCAACAAATACGAACCAGTATTCATTCCTAATGAATATACATATATCTTCATGGATCTTTTCACCAAAACAGACTTTTGGAGCTTCCAATTCATACATTACCAGTATTTCCAGTACCTCAGCGGTTTCCGTTTGGGTGGTAAACGAAGTCAATGGCCACAAAGACGAACCCTGGGTAAATACGTCACCGGACAGTCCGTCCGTCCGGCCAGACCTTAATTAACAGGCAATGTTAATTACCAAATAGTCTCTTCACTCAACCGTAGTAGGCAACCGTCGGTGGTTAACCTTGTTACGCATTCACTCAACGACTAAGTCTTTGGAGAACGTTCTGGAAAGATCCGCTGGAGAATTTGAATGTTTTGATTTATTGCAAGAACTAGTTTTTTACGGTCTACTCTCAATTGTTTTTTTCAGTAAAAATAAATAAGCAAAGTGGAATAACTGAGCTGTGAAATCTACTATTGGAGGTCTATTCCAATGCAATTATAAAAACAAAATATAAAGACGAATTTGTATATAGAATTTGCAGTAAAAAATTAGAAGTAGAATTATTAGAAGTAGAAACATATTATACTACAAATAGAAATAAAAATATAATTTATTGCCAAAAATTGTTGTAGGTATACAAATTTCAATTACACCCCGGTTTGCTGCTCTATCTATCTGTTAGTGTGTTCCATGTAAAGATCGTACTAATTTATATACAGAACAAAGTATAGTACTGGAGGCATAATATGTAATTTTTCAATTTTGTTTTGATATCGTGTTATTACGTTTTATTTGCTAATTGCAAATGACATACAGTTACCTATTCTTGAATAGACAATTTATGGTTGTAAGAGAAAAGTTGAAAACGGCGAAAAAATAACAGCCGAATACAAAAATACAAGATCAATCTAGATACAAAATATATTAAACGTAGACAAGCTACACAATTTTCCCTATTTCACAAACATCTCGGAGCTAATGGGCCAAATAATATGCTATGAATATTATACTCGCTATTTACCTTTTCGTTTCCGTTCTTCAAATATTACGAAAATTTATTTGAGAGAAGCTGGTGGTTGTTTAAACGACGGTTACTTGATATTATACGTATTTTAATTAGCAACCTAATGTTTTGTTGTGATGATTATCCTAATGTTTTGTTTTGATTGGTAAATTATAAGGTACTTACTGATTTTTTGGAAGAGTAGGGCCTTGAGCCTTTTACTCTAGCTCAAAGGTCAAAGGCAGTAGAGGTCCCTTGAGGTAAACAGCCATAGGTCTCTTTAAAGAAAAGGTATCTTAAAAGTTTATTACAGGATCTTCAAATTAAGTAGGTACTTATTTAAAATTCGAATATATTTTAACTTCGTTTAATCCGTTACTTTTTCTTTGTTTATCTACTTAGGTACTTTCTAAGTTAAAATTTTGATTGGTTTACTACAACTAAAATTACTTTTTAATTTTTAGTGTTTTAACATAAAAAATATTTTCATTTTTAAACTACAGATCTGCTTATCAACTTTCACTAGCTCTAGGTTCTAGGTAGGTGTGTTAACCTTCAAGTTCACTTAAAAGGCCGTTTTTCATTAGAAAAGCAATGAAAAACATATTATCTGTGTATAAATGTATTAACACTGTTCATTCATTAAAAAAAAAACAGAACACTCTCTAACGAAGCTTAAGATTTGAAACTGTCGTTTTAATTTGAATTATCATTTTTCCATGCCACAGTTATAATCGTGTTTTGAAAAAGTAAAATACTCGAACAAATCAAAACGACTATTTCAACAATGTTTTGTTGAAAAACATTGTTGAAAGAAATAAAAAATAAGATGTAAAGCGGTCTTTTAAGATCTCACTTAGTGATGTCATTGTTATGTCCTGACTTCTTCTCCCCTTAATTAAGGTGACGTACACCACCAATCGTCGTCAGAGCGCGCGGGTCGCAGCACACCTACGTTTAAGAGCCCCACCGTTAGCATTGCTAGGGATTTCGGTAAACGATCTTCCGACGGCAATGAAGGTAGAAAACTTTATACAACGTGATGTGAATGCAGCTGAGAACGGTATGCCAGTAAGGACAATCAGTGCGAGCGGACAGATTTGGATTTTGAAATTAGAACAAAGCCTTTAACTATAAAATATGTCAGAAAAAGTAATTGGGACTGGAATAAGTAATATCTATTTCGTAAGCCCTTGCGAAAACATCAGATTTGAATGTCAATGTAAATCGTTTAGTAGGGCTCTACGCCTTTTGCGCTAATTCAGAGATAGGCAGTTAAGGCGACATGAGGTCAACTGTCATAAAACTGTTTAGTATACGATACAAAAAGAAAACTACTTTGCTAGGTAAAAAAAAAATCAATTTTTTAAACCGCTTTACCTAATTGCTATAGTAGACAAATACAATCAATAAGACAATTTTTGAGCACCGAGATAAAAAAAAAATTGCATTGATTGTAATTGAATGGTTTTTCGGCTTAAAAATATTTAATTTAAATCTTTAATACAAAAAACAACTTCAGAATTTAGTAACACCAAGGTTCGTGTACCAAATTTGTCCGTATCGTAACATCCCTTACTGGCCAAAATCGCCACGGAGCTTGTTAATGGATTTATAACGGTGAAAGCTGAAATCCTTTGGAGCTGGAACCGACGCCTGGTACTGAAAGGCAACGCTTTCCAAGTGTTTGTGAAAGTGCGAATTCTGTTTATGTGAATGGCAACATTGAAGGGACTCTACGGCTCAACACAGAGGGGGTCCAAACGTGTGAAGTGTACGGTTATTGTAAAAGGTGACAACGCTAGACTAAATTTACTAAAGTTTCTACGAAGGTGCCGTATTCTGAATGCATCCAAATCGAATTTGGTACTTTCGAAAGTATCGACAAAGTTCGTAGTTTTGGGCTCTTTTGCACTTAAATATACCATATTTCTAACATATCCGATTCTAAACAGCATTGTAGTTTTACATCTTTTGACGTGACAACGTCTTATAAATTGGTTTGCCGGGTGACACTTCAAGAAATTGCGTTACGCTCCGCTCACGTTATGCGCTCACAACGAGAGCGAGTGAGAGGCACGCGTCCCTTCCACTCGGGCATGGTTAGCCCGCCTAAGAAAGAGAGAGACAGACATAAAAAGTGAAAAGCACGCGTCCCTTCCGTAAAATTATTTTACCACTCAAAGTCGTTGTCACGTAAAACTTTCGCCCGTATACCGACTTTACAGGCAACCAATTTTTTTTTCTCGACAATTATATAAATAAACTTGCATTTTAGTCTGATAATCCCGATCGGTATTATTGAAGTACTGATAGCATCACAACGCTTTTATATAACAATTGTTTTTCAATAGCATAACGTCAAGTTAAAATCTTAAATATTTAAAGAACTTTTAGAAAATAAATATGAGTAGAAAACATATACAGAAGTATTCACACATTTAGACTCACTCTGTTGTTGACAAGGAATTCTTTGGCATTATCCGAAGTAATCTTTGACTGGTAATTGTACACGAAAAGACGATAACACGTCTGTTGAACGCCTTCTGGACTGGAAATTGTGTTAACGTGGCTATTGTACATTATTGGAATTGTATGCTGTGTATATGAGGACAAAAACTTGTGATGAAAATGTTCGATTTCAATGATTGATAAAAAAACAAGTCTCAACAAAACTTAAAAATGAAACTGCTTTTTGACATCGAATTGGCTTAGAAATGCCAACACTAAACGAATTACAGCAAATTTTCGAATTCAATATTAATTACATTTTGTTTTATTCCTCGGTACCAGAAACACTTCATTCATATTTATTATCACAAGAGTTTGTTTTCTATCAAATAGTATATACAACTTAGTAAATAAGATAGGATAAGTGGTTACACATACGCAATACACTATACTGTAAACATTTTACATAAATTAACAGAAACTTTTGAGGCACCAACACTTAAGAAGAAGTTCAAACCTAAGAACAGTCTGATGGTAGCGTATGACTTTGGCAAGCGAAGTGGTAATGAAGATTTGAATGAAGGTAAAGCTTCTGCGGCCTAAAAGAGTGCTTGGATACATTGTAACCAATTTAACCAATGCTTGGTTGTTTAAAACTGCAGGGTTTCTAAAGCAACACATTTTCTATCCCGTCATTTCTGTGTTGTTGTCAATTTTGTGACTATTAATACGTTTTTGCGTTTAAAAGCAAGATATCTATCTATCACAAACACTTACAAAACGTTTATAAATCAGTCTGAAAATAATTATCATTGGACGAAACTAACATGCCTCAAATGACAAAGTAAACGGTATGTTATAAGCAAAAAAAGATGTAGAAGTAGCATTGAATTTTTTCGTTTATTTGATTTTAAAATTTGACTTCTTTATAGTTCCTTTAGTTGACACTACAAGAAGTAAATTTATTGAATTCATTTAAAACATTTGAAATTTTCGAGTGGTAAGTACTATGCGTCTTAACAATCGATACATATTTTATTTTATTTTATGAATGGAAGTTAATGAATTATTACTTTTGCAAGCCAAGTCTACACTCCATACAATGTCACATGTGAATTAATATGACACCTAAGATAAAATTCTTTAGTATTGCTGTTTTTGTTTACAGCCTTGGTTTTTCTAAACACTAATTTACCGATAGATTTCAACTCAATAATCTACATAGTATTGACGGGATCAGAAAAACCGATTGCTGTAGAATTAACCCATAAAGCGAAATTTGTATACCTTAAACTATCGACTAAACGCTTCCGCTTTTAATATTAAGAGTATATTAAAGTCTGGGTTGAAATTTGACAGAGGAGGAAATTAGGGTGACCCGAGGAACTTTCAGGCCCAACTCAAACATTCTCATTGCAAGGGGGTATGGCAAACGCGCTGGAGACTCCGACAGAGGTATCGAGATATACCTAAATATATATCAAAATTAAAAGCCGTTTCGTGATGTGACAGCTTTTAACTATCAGTATAATTAAATTATATGACAAAAACAAAGCAATACTGCAAAACGTTCTGACCTATTGTCCTACGCATGCGATGGGAGCGGCAACGTGATGCGATGCAAACAATTAAAAGTAATACTGAAATAAAACGTCTGTGAGAGGATTTGTTTCACTATTTCTAACAAAGGATAAAGATTTAATTGTGAATAAAAGCAAACAAACACATGTAAGTTAAATTATAACAACAACGCACATTTGCATCTCTATTTTGGTTGAAATAATATTTATTATCATTGTACCTAATAAATCTTTAAATATTTTAATTTGTACTCAACAAAAATATAAATTTAAGTGGGTTCTACACTTCCGCGCTAACCTAAAAGTCCGTCAGGTAGTTGGAGCGCTCACCACCAGCTAGTATAGGTTAGTTAAAAATTAAATAAAAAAATAGCAATTTAAAGTATCCTTTCTAAAAATACATTTTTGATTTACTTGGTACCTTTACATGCTTGCAAAGTTTTATAGCAAAAATATTATTCTAAGTATTCATGATTCTAACAGGAACAAACTCATCTAGTTACTTGAATTGTATCGCTCATAACTTGCCACTCTTCTTTCCGTAAGACAATAGGTAACCACTTACTATTGAACGGAGTATAAGCTATGGCCTCAAGGGTCGCTCACACACAACGTATTGGGCAGATAGACATGCAATACTCGCTTGTATATGTGACAAAACTAAAAGCATTAAAACTGTACCCAGACGATCCATTACAGTGCAAATGTGTGCAGCGTCTGTGTATGTGAAAGCACATGTATAATAGAATATAGATAGCGCCTTAATTAACGACACAACATTTTTGAAGATTTTACTTTGGTAATTTTTTACTATTGTCTATCAACCCATGTTAACAAAACTTAATATCTGCTCTACAAAATGCGATCGATAGATTCCAATAATAACAAAAAATATAAAAGTCATTGAAGAATACAATCATTTTAAAAAACCCAAAAATGTCCCCTTTTATTAAACCACTTTTGGCATGTACTGATGTGGTACATCACCGAGTGGTGATGAAAATAACAATAATTATTGTATTTTTAATGTTTTATGAATGTACCTACCTCTACTCGTTATAAATAATTACATATTTTGGGATATCCTTCAACAACAATATCTTGCCTTAACCTAAACAAAACTTTTATTAATGTGACGAGATAACTGATAATATATATATATTATAAACACTAATACTTGTGATATTAGGAGACACTAATATATTTGTCCTGAGTGGTTATCGAGCCCAGTCACTATATACGGTCTGATGTTAATATACGAGATTACGAGATTAATGTAACCAACTCAGCTTATTGGTAATATAAATCTTAAAATATAAAACGCTGAGCGTACTTGGTAATCCAATATCATTAAATGTACGTGCCATTATGGACCAAAGCTATCTCCATGAAGGACCTAAACAATACTTAAGTAGCTTTTACGTGCTTCTGAATAGGCTCAAAGTTATTTAAAGGATATATGACCTGCGTGATTGATACTATATATCCACACGCGTGTGAAAGTCAGATATCAACATCTTAAGAGTCTCATTTCCTCAAAGAATGAGAAAACACGAAGGTGATTTCAACTAAACACGTAATGTAAGGAATATTTACCGCTGAGCTTCAACAGTACACAAGCAGTAGAACAACTTGCATTGCCTTTTTTTATTTTTTATCATTACGTGTAAGCTACGTACATAATATTGCATTCACATACATTTCACCTAACCTGTTTTTATTCTAATCGAACACAATAATTTTGAAATTCACTACAACATACAATAAAATTATGAGTAAAAATAACGTTTTGTAACGATTTCATGAATAACAATATTCACAAATGTACTTAAACTCATGATTATAATTAAGACATACAAACTACAAACTGAATTACAATCACACTACATTGAAGTTACTCTACCATACATATTCTAATCATACCGTACCCAAGTTTGTGTTGTATGCATTTTCAAGTTGCAGAAGATTGTTTCTGCGGTACTAACTAAGCACAACAAATAAGTATGGACGATGTACGCTCATGTGTATGTGTGTTTAAAATTTTAAGCAATACCCATACTGTTTGGGTTGTTGTATGATGTTATTTTGTTCTACCGTCTTATGAAAAAGAATATCTTGTCTCTCGTGGCTGGTAAAAGCTTTCATTGTGTACATTGCGTTGAGGAGGCTTTCGCCTAATGCTTATTAAGATTCTTGAATGCGTCTGTGTATGCCAAGTTAATTGACGCCGCTTTTTTTCGAAGTGAGACGACTTCGCGTAAATTGTCTTTAGAATAATCGTTGTTTTATGTGATGATGTGACGATGTTTGTTTTTCTAATGGACTGTTAAATAAAGTCTTGTCTTGAGAGTCTTGTTCTACATTTGTCTTCATTTTTATGTTGTTGCGGGTTGATATATTACTCATTATACACAAAAATGAACGCAAATGAAACTGAATAAAGATTCGAATGATTTTATTTCGGTGATTTGTACATGACCGTAATCTTGTTAAACTAATATGAAATTCTTTGCCTTGAAATCAACTTGAGATTCAATAAACCGGACAAATAATTCTAAGATGGTTCTCGTTTTACAATGCACGACAGAAAATATTCTTGTTATTAAAAAAAGTGTTATTAAATCTCGAGTTTACTTGATCTTTCAGATTTCATAAGAATAATCATGCTTTACTGTCATTTGTGTTTCAATATATTTAAGGACTTGGCTAGTTTTATTTTATACACTGAATTTTTTATTGTGTCGGTGGTAATACTGTTTTGTGTTTTAGTTCTGGATACCGAAGACTTCCTCGAAATCCTCGGTTCAGCACCAGAGAAGGACACTATGGAAAACAATGACGACAAAACGACAGACAGGTGAGATAAGAATATCGCAAACTAGAGTTCACGCCACGAGTAGTAGTATGCTAGTTAAACTGTGGAACTATGTCGCTTTCATTCAAAAGCTATTGTTTATCATTGTCAAATACGACATTAGTGCCAATCTTTTCGTTCGTTTCGAAGAGCGGGGACTCCTGATACAGGCATATGTTTGCTTAAAAGGGCTCCTCAATGTACTGTAAAATTTGATGTGTTGTAAAATGTGAAATAATTTTTCATTTATTTTTTCAATATTGAAA
Source organism: Ectropis grisescens (assembly GCA_017562165.1). Taxonomy (NCBI): domain Eukaryota; kingdom Metazoa; phylum Arthropoda; class Insecta; order Lepidoptera; family Geometridae; genus Ectropis; species Ectropis grisescens. The sequence continues at coordinate 8,343,131 of CM029777.1, read as the reverse complement.
GATCAGGAATCGTGACGTGAATTCAACTTGCACCCCTTGAACTAAGATAGTATTCTACAGGATAAGAGAAACATATTTAATATTAATTCCAATTCTTAAATGAAACAAAAGTGATGTAAAGATTTTACTATAATAGACACATAATATCAGTTTTAGTCTGATCGGGACTGTGAATTAGAATACAAAATAATACAACTCTTTTGGCTAAACTTATAACTGTGATTGAAGTATTCTGGTTCCCAATTTCATCGTTTAAAGCAATCTCTGCCCTACAACATGGCACGGATAGGAAAATAATTCTCAAACGAAAATTTTAATTAAAATATTTAAAAAAATCATATTAAAAAAATTAAAATGATTCTCGTTTATTTTACTATCCTACTAATATTATACCTAAATACGAAAGTTTGGATGTTTGTTGCTCAATGACGTCGAAACGGCTGAAATTTGGAATACAAGTTGTTTTAGAATAAATAAACAGCACATGGCTAATTTTTATAGCGGAAACTATACATAAAATAACGAAAACGGGAATAATGCGTGTAAAACCGCGAATTATTGTTAATTGTCCATAAAATAATTTGATCCGGTTATCCCCAACTGCTGTTGGTCAACTGTGATTAAGATATCCTATTAATATTTAGTTAATTTATACCGGTTGACCAATTAGTAGATACACACCTGTCGCTCCTTACCCTCGAGGCAAAACCAAGTACCCAAATAGGTTTACGCGTGATTCTGTAACTTCTACTAAATCCCTCGTAATCTCTATATATAAAAATGCTATTATGTTGGTTTGTGTACGCTTCAAAAACTCAAAAAGTTCTGCACCGATCGAGCTGAAATTTTCAAATGATATATAATCCGCATGAAGGATTGTTTTTATCTATTTTTTGCAATACAATGTGCCACAGCGAAGCGTAGCAGGGTACAGCTAGTTAATAATAAAAGAGAGTAAAGTTCAGTATGTATTTTGATTCTTTTGCAAGCATTTTTAATTTCATATCCATTGACAGATAGCGCTAGCTGACGTTTTCTTTCTTGCGACGCGATTAAGCAGCGAACGTACTCGTACAAACTTTCACTTACTTAACTTCAAAATAATCTCTTTTAGCGATAATCAATTTAAAAAAAAAGGCATTTTTTTATCCCGTGAATAAGGGATCGAGAAACACGCGGGCGAAGCCACGGGGCACTGCTAGCTGCTAGTAGATAAAAATTTCATGAAACCTTTTTACGCTGAAAAAATAAATTTTACAGCCAGGACAGACACAAAAATACTATTACTTATTCTGTCCCGCTAACATTAAAGTGACAATGAAAAAACAGTGGGTTTCAAAAGTGACAGCAGTTGTTTTATAAACACGTATTCATAATAGCAGGGGGAGTCAACTGATATACTTATATTGATAGTTAAGGCACCGTTTCAAGCTGTCTATAAATGGATCCGTGATTTTTGTAGCACGAGTATAAGAGTACAATGGCGTATTGGACTGGGTCAAAAATAAACCATTCTAATTAGTCCGGCAGATATATCATGGAAAAATATGAAACACGTATTTTTTGTTTAATCAAATTATAAAAAAACGACGAAGATATAGATCACTAAACTTCCAGAGTGGGTCGTGACGTCACTACGTGGGTAAAAATCGTACCCACAAGTGACGTCACGTGAAACTTCTGAGCGCGGTATCTTCGTAATTTTTTGTTTATCGAACAAAAGAAAAAATACGTGTACAATATTTTTTTGCAATCTAACTGACGGACTATTTGTTTTTTAAGGATTGCACCCTATTTTATTTGATGTAAAGGTAGTATTCTCCATGGAGTCTACCAGGAGAAGTACCGTTACCAGTTATTCAAAGTTAAATTTATAGGTCCAAGAGATAAATTCTATATAATATACTCTTATTATAAATGCTAAACTTTGAACTTTTGTTTCTTGATGACGTTAGAACAGCTGAACCGCTTGTGTTGTAATTCGGAACATACATATTTTTTAGCATAATATATGTAAATTACGGGGAAATCACGGAAACGGGATCTACGTGGGTAAAGAAGGGAGATGCGGCGCTAATTTGTTTGTCTTTTATAATATATAAATATTTATACTCCACTTTTGACCATAAAAAATATTAAAATAATAATGATAAAAATTCATAAAAACAGCTATAACTTTGAAGTTTCAACTATACTTTGTCTAAGTGGAAATTTTCTGGTTTAATACAACCTGCATGTCTTTAAGTTAAGAGTGAATTGGTTTCTTTTGAGTTAGCGTGTTACTACTACTAAGTATAAGTTCAATAGATTACAATGAGCCGTGAAAAGAGACTTTGTAGAACTTGACCTCGATTGTGATCAATAGGCCTGACACGTCCCTGGGTACTTCAATAGCACAGTATTAAATTGTACGGGTCACATCAAACGTTGGCATTTCAACATTGACTGGTCTATTATTAGGATACCTATCATATCTCAAGTAACTCTAGACATTGGTATTCTTAGTACAGATACGTGTAAAGTGGCACTCAATTTGAAACAATGTGACTCTGAGTTAAATTTTGCTACAAGGTGTTAGAAATTTTAAACATCACGCATAATTTTGTACGAATAAATAAATAAATAATCAAGATTTGTAAGCTGACTACCAGCCGGAAGCGTGCCCTGCATGCTGGCAGCATTAACACGCTGAATGGTCAAATAAAAACCAGTATTTTGGTGACGCGGTGCGTCGACCAAGCGCTCGGAAAGGCTTTTGAGCCACGCTGAACTTGTCGGCAGTGATAGAGAAAAACGTAGTCTCATTAAACACTTGTTAGGTAGTAATCACGATCCTCAGTTATAGATAGATTCAAAATCCTTAGCTAAACTGAGAAAATCGTTAATTTGTACTAAAGAACTAAAAAACTAAATAAACAGTAACTTGTTCAACGATCCGAAACAGGCTGAAATTCTAATTTGTAAATTAGTTATTAACTCAACAAGTACGATATTAATTAACGTTATTATTCACGAGTTAATTTGACAGAATATTAATTAACCACGTTTGCTGATAGCGTGTTGTAGTTTTGCCATGGTTATATGTTTTATATCAGTAATTTACTGCCGTGTTTGAAGCAGCCCACTAGGTATGTCCCCAGTGCTGGGACTCGGAGCATTATCTCATAATGAGAGTGTCAGGTCTATAAAATCCACCACGTAGGCTATCTGCGGATTGGTGGATAGCAAACTTGTACCATAAAGATGTATTTCTAGCAACACACCAGTTTCTTCACGATATTTTCCTTCACCGTTAAAGCCACTACAAATGACAAACTGGTATATTTACACTTGGAAAATAATCAGTGTTGCAAGCGAGGTTCGAAGAAAATTCAAGATTTAATAGAAGTCTATACTAATATTATAAAGCTGGCGACGTTTTTTTTGTTGAACGTGCTAAGTTCAGAAACTACTGAACCTTTTTTATATATTTTTTAAATATTATTACACCATTGGATATGTAGGTACGTAATCTCTGAATGCTATTATGGGCTATATACTATGTACTACAGACGAAACCGGCCTACCTACCTACCTTCTACCGCCTAACTAGGAGCTACTGCGGTGTCTATCATTTCAAGGTCTATCATTTCTCTATCATTTCAAGCGGAAAGGAAAGAGAGAGAAATATCAAAGCTAAGACATTTTTCGTTGGGCGGTAGACCCCCGGGACGGACTGCTAGTTAATTCCTAAATAGAAGTTGAGACAAAAACTAATTGAAACAGACCAAAAAGAGACTTGAACCAAGTTTTGAAATACTACTTTTGGTTTAATGTTCTTACTGTTAAAAGCTAGTAGGACTTACTAACAATAGCTTGCTATCTTAGCCTTAAAAACTAGCCTCGTGTCGCTGGGGCATAATATAAACACACCTCACAAAATAATCTACATACATTTTAAATAATACTGATCATGCTTCTTGTATATGAGTATCATTTCTTGGACCCAACAGCCACAAGCCAAAAACTTTGAGGACGGCAGAACCACAGACTCAATAATTTTATTACTAAACTTCCGACCTATATTAATTTCGCTTCAAAATTAGATCCACCTCCATGATTAACATACTTTTAAGTCCAAAGTTTACAAAGGTTATACGGAACCTGAAAAAAGTTTGAAATTGAATAAAACTGTGTCAAAATAACTTTCTCGGAATCGCACTCATTTTGTTTCGCGCCAAAACGTAAAACTCTACGACAAAAAAGAAAAAGTTTTGCAACACCATGTGCTGTTTTCATTTCTGCTACAGCCAGGAAGTAATACATTTTGATTATATCTTTAGCCGCGTTATTTTAAAATCTTTAACTTTCATCCAGTTTCTATTTTGATAGTTACATTAGTTAATTATCAAAATAGAAATTACGTAATTCGCACGCAGTTCTATGTCCTATTTACTTTTTTTTAGATAAACGTCAAAAAAAAAAACAAAAGTACTAATAGAAAATATTCATTTGATTTTATAAAAGGTTTTGTTTGTTCAATTATAGTTTACATTTAAATAATTATAAGTTTATACAATCGAAGAGTACCCAAAAAACAATAAAGCTATTTCAATATTTCGCAGCCACGCGTTTGATTTTTGTTATAGTATAATAGGAAATCGTGATAACTGATGCGCAGAAAGGTTTAACTCAAAGTGTAGGGTGTGTTGAGGTAATCTCGTGTCAGGGGTGCCTCGAAGTAAACAGATACCGTAGCCGGGAAAGCTGGGGAAAATTCCCCTGTAGCCGGGGATTGTAAAGGTGCAAATCTGTACATTTCGGTAACTTTTACACAAAGTTTGCGCTTATAAATAGCTTTTTAATACTACTGTGCGAACTGCTATTTTAAACTTGGATTTAAAACCGATTACAGCTTTCAAAATTAATGCTTAGATTTGATAGGTATACGACTTTGAATTATTGATTTGATTATGATTTATATCCTACTAATATTGTTATAATTGAAAAAGTTTATGAGGATTGGTGTTTGTTTTTCTCACGCAAAAACTACAAAAAGGAATTGAATGAAATTTGATATACAATAATTTTGAACGAAATGATAACATATAGAATATTTTGTTTTCTGGGAAAACAACAGGAACGAAAACTGCGCGGGTAAAACCACTGGGCGGTGCTAGTGGATAATTATTTACCTAATACATCAATCTCCCTACGTATCTAATCAGCTCTAATCAGTGATGATTTTAAAACGCTATTGGCGATCAAAATTTGTTTACGGCTACGCTGCGCTACGCACAAGCACTACGGCTGCGCTGCGCTACGCACAAGCACTGCGGCTGCACTGCGCTACGCACAAACGCTACGGCTCATATCGCCGGGAAACGTACATAAAAGAATCATGCTTTAACGAGATGACTACAATGACAATCTTTACATCTACATAAACTATAAGAGTAATAAAGAAATTGGCAATCATAAGTAGTGCTGATACAAGTTAAAACATATAACCTTAAATTTAGAATTAAACAGCACTAGTTTAGCACAATATGTCACATGTTTCCTGACAATATTTTGTCTCCTACAGATATACTGCAATTTCGAATATCAGTAATATTAACTCGCTCGATTTATTTTATTCAAAAAGTATCAACCGCGCGTGTTCCTCTCCATTGTAGTATAACTGATGATATAAGCAATTAAACTGAACATCATTTTACATAGTTTGTAGGTACATCATTAAGGAAATTCAGATATATTTTTACAACGATGCAGATTTTTTTTCAAACCGACATTTAGTTGTGAAAATTATCCTTTTTAATATTTATATGTATGTTTATACATATTTATTTATAATATGTATATTTGTTTTGACAGTATTCCTGTGGAGCTGTTTGTGATGGAAATGCTCAACCACCCAGAGTTTGCGCGCTTAGTCGTCAGCAAATTCCTTGATGTTAATCAGGCGAGTATGAACCTTAAAGCTTTGTTGTCAAGTATCATAATTTCGTTTAGTTATTTCCTGTTTGTTTCTGACAAAATACATATATATTTTTTTAATTATTTCAGACAAAATGAATTTAGCTAAATTAGTTATTTATTTTAGACATAATGAATTATCTTCATCAAACATCTTCATACAACTAGTGGGAAAAGGGCTCTTTCCCATCCTCGCTCTCATTTTAATCGATGTATTAATAAATTGTATGATCAATGATAATCTACAAACCATATTTTCACTTGTACTATTTAATGTTGAACATGGGTTGTACATTGAAGCTGCTTCAATTTGTTAATGAAAGTAGCTTTAATATGGATTTTCTTAAAATTAACGAGTTTAACTTCCTTAAAACTTCCGAATATAATTTTCTTATAATTAATTTCCTTACTTTGCCTTAGAAGAAGCAAAATTTTGCTACTTTGGCACCATTTTGCATTTCCGAAACTATGATTAATATCTAGTTATACCTTATACATAATATATATTAGTTGCATGAATAATATACGGAAAAATATTTATTTAATAATAACTAAGTAACAGCTGAACTTTTAGAATTTTAAATTTATAATGGTAAATTTAGAAACTCACATAATATTTTGCACATAATTATTATTTTAAAGTCTTTATATTATTGCTAAACTAGTGGTTACTTACCCACGATCTACGACATAATAAAGTGTAATCGTGTTTTTATAATTATTGACGAGTCTGTCCAGAATCTTTCCAAATGTTTAGAATGTGTTTGCTAGAATTAAAGTGTTTAAAAGTAAATGTTTGTGAATGTGACTTACATGATAATAAATATTTTCTATTCATCTTCTTTCTATTCTTCTTAAAATGTATGTTTTCTTTTTTATTACAGGATGGAATACTGTCACTGGAAGAACTACTCAGGAACACGGCCTAAAGGAACTATTTTAAGTTGACAAACTTATTTTGACTTGTTACAATGTAACCACGATATTAATTTATTATGAAATACTGTATTTATTCAGTTACAGACTATAACGTACTGTGATATATGAAATATTTAACGAGCAAATTGAAATACAAAAAATATGCTTCTGTTACAAATTATCCCGCTAATGAAATGTTATTTTAGTATTAAAATGTTGTTCAAATTAAAGTCTTGTAAATAGTTTTAAACTAAACTTTATGGCGTAAGTTTTCTGTCCATAGAGTAACGAGGTTAGAATAAATTCTTGTTGTTTAAAATCTTTGACATAAATCTTTTAAATTTGATATCTGTGTCCGTCATGATTGTATTCGTGCATTTGGAACTAATGTAAGAGGTAAAAGACTTAAATAATTTAATGTTAGCTGGTATTTTAAGTTAAAATATACTATTGGCCACTTTTTAAAATACAATTTGGAATCATCTTAACCGGCTTATTTTTTATTCGCTACTAATACATATATTTCTGTCGCCTTATTATTTTTCTTAAATATTATTTTTGCTTCGTTTAAAAACGCAAATAGGCAGAGATCAATAACAATAACCTCAAATGGATAGTAGACCATCCGATTTTACTTTTCCAATACAGTTTTTTTTCAATATTTTCCAATACGCAAAGCAAATTATCTAGTCATTGCTTCAAACTCTAAAAAAATACAATTGAAAATGTATCCAATAAATAGCAAAAGTAGCTAGTTTAAAAACTTTGTTTCTCTTATTACAAATATTTTATAATAAAATTATGATTTGTAAATCATTATTTTATGAATTGGACATGTTAATTTTAAGGAAATAGGGATTTCCACTTGGTTCTAGAACTTCGAAATGGCTGTATTTTCATTGCCAGGATTGGTATAGATCATCCTGCTATCGCTTTTTTGAAAATACCTTTTTTGTAATGTCGTTTCTATTCAATTTAACTGATTTTGCTGTTTTGAACTAGAATATACTTGAAAAATACTTAATAAATGTTTCTTCTTAATATATTTTGTTACTGATTTAATATAAACTTGTACATCATAAATGTTTGATAACGTTACCTACATAAATGTTTTTATGAAAGTCAGTATTTTTAACACATTTTTAGAATAATTTTGGATCAGTCAGATCAGTTGCAGTCTTTTTATCGGATTTAAAGAGAGTTTTACGCGAAGAATATTTCATTTATTTATCCGAATTGTCTTCAACGGGCGAAATTCGTCTTTATGTATTTCCGTAAAAATTACATAGTCAAGCATTGGTTATTTATATCTTATATTATCATACATTGTTACAACTAGTACTAAAACAACTATTAAACAAATATTGTTACTTCTAGGGGAAAAGCTTTGTACTTCTGAACTCTGGCTGGGTAAAAAAAAATGTCAATTTACTAGAAAAACTGTAAATTAGTTGTATTACCTAAAGCTGGCTCTACATACATACATATAATTAATATTTATGTACTAAGCGAATTAATTCATTGAAATGAATGTTTAGGTACCCAAGTACTTAGTTTGTTGTTAATTACAAGATGTAAAAGTTTTGGATGGAAATAAAAATATAATCGGGTATCGATATTGTAGTTTCATTCCTATCGTGTGTTTGTAACATTTACTCAAGACTTATTACCGTCTGAAGTACACTATTCGGTCGCTATTCGATGTACGAGACGTAATTAGTACTCGCTGAGTACGGTGAGTGTGCTACGTATATGGAACTTACATTATAGCTACTTTAAGTTATGCTCTTCGTATACGTACGCAACAAAGCTCAAAGTCGCACAGCGATCTATGGAGAGATCTATGCTCAGAGTCTCTTTGCGCGATATAATGAAGATATTTTCAAAAAGAATGAAAGTAGCCGACATAGCTCAAACAGTAAGCAAGCTGAAATGGCAATGAGCAGTTCACCTCGCTTGCAGAACTGACAAATGATGGGGAAGAAAGGTTCTCGAGTGGCGCCCACGAACCAAAGACGCGGTGTTCGACGGCCTCCCACAGATGGACAGATAACCTCACAAAGGTCGCTGGATACCGCTAGTTGCAGGTTGCACAAATCGATTGTTGTGGAAATCATCTAGGGGGGAGGCCTTAGTTCAGCAGTGGGCGTCTTGCGGCTGATGATGATGATATGTATGTAAGCATAATAGGTAAGATTAACTTAGTAGTACCCTGAATCCTTAGGAAGTAGTACGCTAGACCAAAATGCGGTAGGTAGTAGAAACCACTTAAGACCAACCTCCATAGAGGTAATATCTAATAGGTATTAAACTCGCGTAAAACCGTGTGGCAATTCTATAATAATTTGAAAAGGTAGATTTTGTATTACACTATGCAATGACGAGACGAGCAGATCACGTGACTGATAGTGAGCAGCATGCCTGCCCATAACAGCACAGTGACACGCAGCTATGGTAACATAAAGAGTTCGAATCACAGCCTAGCACTGCACTGCGCTCGTCACCCAGAGTTATAAGAGGTTTTATCTCTATGCCCAGTAACTTCATTGGAAAGATTGCCCTTCAAACCGAAACACAGTGATATTTTCACATTACTGCTTGGCGGTAGTATAACTGGCAAAGGTGTTGTACTTCCCCAAACAGACTCTGGAAAGAGTCTTACCACTACAAAACCATCATGGTTCAAAAGGTAGTGTCAAATTAATTTAACAGAACTAGAGACAGGTACAGATCGACGCTGGAGTTGTAGCAATCAGATTCCGTGATGGGTACGGAAAATGCAAAATTTAGAGGTTTAAGTACAGCCACAATAAATTATTTAATAACATTATGTATTCAGTTTGAAATTTGTTGTGCGCCCTAATTTCATTTCAACGGCTTTTGGTGTCTTAATTCACATAAAACTTAGTGCTAACAAGTTTCGATATTCCATACTTTGCCTTTTTTCTTATGATTATACCTCTAAACAAATAAAAGTGGTCAAGTCCGAGTCGAACTTCCGTAGCAGCAAGTAACATAATATAAAAGTTCTCGTAGTACGTTTCTTCATTCATACTTTAACCAGTGTTTCAACAATAGTTAATTTTTGACGTATTAAAATAAACACTACTTACTTTTAGATCTCATTCAAACCAACTTTCGTTGACAGTTGACATGGTAATGTACATCATTCTTTTTTTTAGTTTTGTCTTTCTCTTATTTTAGAAGTTACAGGGGAGGGACACACATTTTACCACTTTGGAAGAGTCTCTTGCGCAAACTATTAAGTTTAGAAAAAAAATGTTACAAAGCTCCATATAATTTTTGAAGACCTATCCATAGATAACCCACACGTCTTTTGATAGAATTTTTTTTTGGGTGCCAGTTCTAAGTATGGGACACCCCCAATATGTATTGTTTTTTCTATTTTGTATGAAAATCTTAATGCGGTTCACAGAATACATCTACTTACCAAGTTTCAATAGTATATCTCTCATAGTTTCGGAGAAAAGTGGCTGTGACATACGGACGGACATACAGACAGACAAACATGACGAATCTATAAGAGTCCCGTATTTTATTATTTCGCTATGGAACCATAAAAATGCTAAACAACTAATACTTATTTCCTAGTAAATGCTATATGGCTGTTTATTGAAGAGAAAACATATTTTGCTGCTTTGATCAAATTTAATATTTCGTGACAAGTTCAATTAATGACATTTACCTTGAAGTTAATGTCGGTATAAAAATGTATAAATACAATAAACAAGGTACACAGGGACTATATTATCTTTCTCGCTCTGACGCGCTTGTGCACTGTATTTTGTTTCTCGCTCTAGCATCCCGAATTCCTCCGAAAAGTATTATCATACCCGAGCGTGACGGTTCATTTCAATTCACAGCCCACGAAAGCTCGGTCCGAGGCGCGCCCAAAGAAGTTTTCTTTTGAAAAGTTAGTGAAATTTTGTCACCCCTGAACAGTGGTACAGAAAGAGCTTGGAATGTATACCTGCGCGGGATTGCATTGCACTTTTGCCTCCGGGCGCAACCTGGAACTTAAACACGTATAATACAGTATTTACCTGACAGTGTGCCATGCACATGATAGGCTTTTTTGGCGAGAGTTCTAGAGAACATATTGGTAACTCATATTGGCTCAGAAGGCATGATGACAAAAAAAAAAAAATTAGTCTATCAGTCAGACTGTAACAAAAATATTGCACACAGATTTTTTCTTTCGTTTCACAAACAATAAATGATGAATGTACTTGTACTTACGTGGGACACTCAAAAAGTTTTGAGAAACTAAAACCCTTATACGAAAAAAATGTTAGACAGCTTTCTCTTATGTCTTTTCGCTGTTACATATCAACAATCTGTTGAAGCCTAGTAAGCCGGTATCTGTGGGAATCTAGCGCATGAGAGCCAGTGGGCAGCAAACTCAGGTACTGAGAGAGTATGATCGAGAGTTTGAACTTGACCCTTGAGGCAGTCTCTAAATAAAACGAAGCTTAACGAGCTAAAGTTTAACGAGGAAAACCCGCAAGTTTGTCTGTTCTATGCCAAAATGCTATGTCCGTACATAGTAGTCATGCGTTTGCCCCACATAAAATACACAATTTAAAAAAATAGTAATGTCCGGAAGGATTATTTCGAAATGTGAATCAATGAGAGGAAATTTGTTAGATGGAATTATAATGATAAAGGTCATAACAAAATATATCTAAGTAGGTATTAGTGGGTAGGGACGGCATTTTTCAGTTTTTGCCCCGCCTAAAAATATTGGGCTACATAAAGTGACACCCCCCCCCCTAGATAAAGGCATACATGAATCTAACGGCAATATCATTCAAGTTGGCTACATTCACTAGATATGGTATCACTTATTGCAGTAACGACACGCTGCAGGTGGGATTAACTACTACACAAATTTTGGGGTTTGTATTTCATATTTTGGAAAATTTGGGGAAATCGAAATCAGGCATCGGCAATACTTTATTTCCCATTTTGGCCACGTGCCATTCGATATTCTTGTAACCCTATACGTAATACTGACAGTTTCCACGTCAAACTTAAAACTGTCTTGCGGATCATGCTTAAGGCTCACGTAGTAGGTATAATTTGTTTTCTTCAGTCGTCATGCCTATTGAGCAGCTTTATCGTCACAATTCTTTGTACCTAAATTAAATGTGAAAACGTCATTTCCACCCTTTCTGAAATGTCACAGAATTATTTCATATCTGATCAGCAAAATCTGTGGCAAAATTCATCATTGACTTCCCACGAACCACGTAATAAAAAAGGTGTAAATACGAACACAATATGTAATATTTCACGCAGAAGATTCTGAAATATTATATTACGTAACATCACAGGCTTCCTTACGTACGCGAGAATGAGCGTAGTAGAAATTTTACGCGCGTAAAAATTAAAGTAATGCTTTGAAACTGATACACAAAGGCAGGTTTTAATATTAAATACGTTTAGGTATGTGTGTATGATAATTCTGTTGTTTTCTTAAAGCACCGCTTTTGTTAAGTTTGGATATCTAGATCTTGGGATGTTTGTTATTCAATCGCGTAGGAGAGGCGAAACTGTGTGGATTGAAATTTGGAACACGGGTAGATTATAGTGTAGAGTCTATATGATTTTTTGCGCAATAATAAGGGATGGAACAACGCGCGTAAAACTGCGGATTGGATTCTGTGATAAAAAGTTTCCAATGTGTTATTTTATAATCTACCTTTGTTTCAAATTGCAAGTCGATCAGTTCAGACGTTTCGACGTTATAGAGCAACAAACATCCAAACCGTCGCATTATTTTTACTATAATAGATGTGCACTTTACCTCTCGCCTCTCGCCTGATGTTAAGCGATGATGCGATCTACGATGGAGCGTGCTTGCCTAGAAGAAACCGATTCACTCTCGATTTAAAGACACTATGATTGTAACTATCGGGGAAAACCCACTCAGGCAACGCATTCCACAACCTAGATTCTACGATTCTTATAAGATTAGTAGGATTGTTCTCGTCAAATTCGTTAATGAACAAGCCTGCTTTAGCCAGTGCTATGCGCGAATGTATGCGCTATGTGGTTCACAAAACGAAACTTATGGAGAGCACATAATGTAGAGCTTCGAACATAATTTTGTGAAAATTAGTCACGCTGCAATGGCATTCCGGAATGTAATATGTTCAGCTGCAATCGCAATTATTAGAATTTCGTAGCATATTGGGCTTCCGATTGGATGGACTTTCTCGGCGAAATATCCGGATCATTTTGATGAAATATTCGTGATGTTTCGACTAATTTTGTGATAGGTGCACTCTACGATCCAAGTATGCAGTTGCCATATAATCACCGACATTATCAGCCATTGACCGTATGCTGATGGATATAAGCTTCTCTATCTGAGAGTTCAATTTGCAGATGGCCATCAAGGACAGAAATGCAGTCATGGTGGAGGCGCTGAGCCGGGAGGAGGCGATTTAGAAAATAAAAAAGGCCTAGAATTAGAATGTAAATGTTCCCTACTCCCATCTATTTCCTTTTTTCTCCTAATCCAAGATTTATGTAAATAAAAAAAAAAAATGACAAAGGTCATTGGAGTCTGTGAGTCTGTGGAGTTGTTAAATTCAAATAATAAAAAAATAAAAAAAGACATAGGCTTCCTAGCCCCTTCTCTTCTTCTTTCTTCTTAACGTACGTCACTGAGCTAGATCGACAGTCATCATACTCATAAATCTACTACTGTGTTCTCATCTTAGATAAAGAATAAGTAAGGAGATCAGGTTTTTCGGCATGCTTCCTTTGTACCAATCGTAAGCAGATGAGGTGTATGCTAGCTATGGCAGCATAGTGATGTGCCGCAACAAAAGTATGACACTTCCACGAGAGCGACAAGACAAGAGCGATCAGACCCGTGCTGTAGCCATAAAACGTTAGTTCTAACTCTATACGTAGTATATGTAACTCTTTTGTCCTCGTCTATATACGCAGTTCGTCATGCACCAAATCACCTGTGTCTAGACATCCGACGGCTTTTACTAAACTCGACTAAAGAACTAAGTTCGACTAAAGAACTTGACTACGCCAGCGTTTATTGGTTGTCCTGATGGGATCCGTTCATTGCATTTTTGTTTGGTAATTCAATTTCGAATTTGAATCACGTCAGTACGTATTTTCTATATTTTAAACATTTATTATAACTCTAGTCGTCCTACCACAGCGGTTGTAACGCTGCCGAAACGCGGAGGTGATTAAAAATGTATAATTTATACCGACTTTTGTAGCAAAAGGTCTTCAAAAATTACCTCCGCTTACATTTGACCGTTTACGTCCCCCCACTCGTTCATTTAGATTGTAATTAAGTCCTGAGTGATCTATCCTACTCATAACATAAAGGCGAAAGTCTGTGAGTGGGTATGTTTGTTACTTCTTCACGTCGAAACGGCTGAATTGATTTTAAACATATTTGATATGGATTAATACATAGGCTCTTATTTATCCCGGTAAAATAACAAGATCGAGAAATACGCTGTTGGAACCGCCGAGAGCTGCTAGTTCAAAGTTCAGTCATTACCCTTCATTGCTTTTAATGCGGCCGCACTTACAAAATTAAATCATCTATTTTGTGTAAATTTACATTAATTTAATCAGCGTCTTCGCAGTCGATCCTGTAGAGACTTTAACTTGATTATAGGTACCGGTAGAGACTAGATCATAATCGCATCAAGCTGGGCTGCCATAACAGAATTACCTATAGTGCAGCTTTTTTAACTGTATCGAATACAAAGCGGAAGTTTTGGCTTAAATTGGCATCCTTATTGTTAAAAGCGTTTTTTCTTCATGCAACTATATGATGGCAAAGGGTTATTATTTTAAGGAGTAGTTATTATTTAGATTTGATTTTTGTGCAAATCAAAATCAAAGTACTTTCATTCATTAATGTACAATTTACACGTCAATTACTAAAAAAAAACCAAAGAACAGAAAACTGTCAACCATTATACGAGTATAATATCTTTTTATAACAATTTCACAAATCTTTTAATAAAATTGTACGTACTCATGTCATTTTTTTTGCTTTACACTCTTATAGGAACTTAGCCATCACTCTCTAAAAATTCACTATATTTATAAATAGTGTTGTATCAAAAATTAAAGTAGGCTTGAGCATCTCGATTTTATCTGTAGACATTCATCGGTCTTTGAATATTTCAGATGTGTTTGGTGTAACGAGTTAGGAATCTAGCGTTGTGTAGTTTTCATTGTATATTCGTTTTTTTATGACCCTGTCCACTTTACTTACTAACATTTCAATTAAATTCTATACAATAAGAGATCAACTTTACACCTTTGATTTTGTGTGTACTTTATTGTACATTTTTGTTTCGTGAAATTATTAAATTTCACGTCCTTGCACACAAAAAAATACATAAATAATAATAAACAAACAAATAACAAATCAATAGATTACAATTATGATTCAATAAAGAATAGTGAGTTAAAGTGGCTGAATGAGTGCAACAAATAAAATTGTCTCACTTTGTTCTTTAAGACAGCAAGTTGCATGCTTGCCTAGTGCTAACGCCAAGTCGTATCACAGCTGGACAGCTTGAAAAGCAAACGACTTGCTATAAAGAAATACTATTTGCTCTATTAATTTAATATATGAAAAACATCGTATGTGCCTTTGAAATTTTTGAGTTTCTCTCGATTTCTTAGTATGTCATCATCAGATCCTGACTTGGTGGTCATGGGACCACCTCAAATATGTAACTATTCCTAACAAAAAAAAAATTAAAATCAGTCCATAATTGATGGAGAAATCGGTGAACATACATAGAAAACAAGAAACATACCGTCGAACACCTCCTTTTTTGAAGTCGCTAAAAAGTACATACTCTGTGCTCCGACGGTGTCTGAATCAAAAAGAAGTTATTTTTCGACCTGATAAGTAGAATTAAGGTAGAATTTATGCAGTAGCGTTCTCGAAGATAAAAGTTATTAACAAAAAGGTAAATGTCATTCACATATTTACTAGCAACGGCCCACGGTGTTACTTGCGTAGTTACTGCTCTCATAAGTTTCCCATGATAAAAGCCGCTTATTCAAAAAGAGTTTACACTTTTACTTTATCTAAGGCTATATATAATCTATGTTCCATATTCCAATCCAATCCGTTCAGGCGTTCGGACGAGATTGAGCAACAAACATACAATCAAAGTCAAAGTCAAAGTTCTTTATTGATAAATATACAATTTACACGGCAATTTTAAAAAAAACAAAATAAAAGCATATAAAGAGTTTACATTTTATTAAAGTTTTGATTGAACATTCTATTGTACGATAATAAATTTCGATATCTTGCAATTATAACAAATTTTTTTATTATTAGGATATTTGAAATGTTTAAATACGTATCACACATTCACCCTAAAAGCAGTCAAAGTTTACATGCAACTTTTGTGACACTCTATGAAGTGTTTCGTCACAGAAATAATATACCTAGCAACTTGGCAGCTTCTACAGCTTTAATTTCACCTTTCCCTACAAATCTGTTTTAAGACAATGTGACTTCTTCTTTCTTTTTCATAGGGACTTCAAAAAAGGAGAAGATTCTCTATTCGGTTGTATGTAGGTATTTTGTATGTTTGTAACGCGATAGCTCCGTATATTGTGAATCAATTTTGATGTTATTTTCTTAGTTTGATACATCACAGAAGTGGACCCATATAAAGATCTAAGCGAGTCAAGGTCATAATAAAATAACACAAGGCCTCGAAAGATTCTTCCAAGTACAAGACAAGTGCAAGATCGCGTCGCAAAAGCACTTGAAATTGTTAAAAAAATATTCAACCCATTTTAAAGGAAAAGTATGGGTCTACCGGTATTGAAGAAAATCAAATTACGTACGTCTAATAATTGGTCTTCTCTGAAAAATAGAACAACCGACTTCATTTTACAAATTAAACTGACACAAATTTTAATAGAATTATAACATATCGTCGATTAATTTTTTTTTTTTTTTTTTTGTTTTCTATTTTCTTTGTCATTGTTCATATCACTGCTCTACAGAATTCGTTATGAAGTCATTGGTTATTTTATTTTTTGCAGAAAAACAAATAACGATCTCCAAGTTCCAAGGGTTCATAAACTTTCTGAAATTTCGTTTCGTTTGATGATTCGTGTTTTGATAATTTGTGAAGTTTTTTTCAGCAATTTACATTAATTTGTATCACGCCACGCAGTTGATTCAAAACATAATTTAAACGCTTTACGACTTGACCGTTCACTTCAAAGTTGAAGAGATTTTGTGTCGTGGCTTATAGTATAAGAGCTACAGTTCTTAATTTCAGAGCGTCATTTAGTCTGTTTCGTGTAACCTGTGACTATTATTATGTACAAATAGTTTTAGTAGTATTGAGTTACTCAATGCATTTTAACATCAACTGAAATAGTTTTTTTTTTAAAGCGACACATTGCAGACGGCATTAGATAGCCTATCCTGCCTAGCGAAATTTAGGCAAAAGATCCAAGGCCTTTCTAATTGAAATAAAATTAATAACTTTTACTAGTTTTAAAACATGAAATAACCACTGTAAGTCAGCGACTTCGATAAGTTAACATCGTGAATCTGCGTACACAGCGTAAGACAAGCACAACACAAGCTCGTAACATAAGTTCGATTAAATTATAGTAAATGTAAGGCAGTATCTCAAGAAGAAACCCCAAAAAATAGAGCTGAGTGAGCATGTTATGCAATGCGCCTGTTGTGGCTGTGAACAATGACAGACAACCAGGATAGTGATTATTGTAACGATATTTAAATAGTGAGTTTATTTTCTGTTTCGTAAAATTGATATTATTGCTTTTATAATGCTTCTAATCAAATTTACCTTTAAGCTCATATAAATGAATAACAACTTTTTCACAATTAGGAAACAAATATCAAATCACGAAACAATCCCATAATAATCTTTCGACTTAGTAGACGTTCGTTTACATTACAAAATTTATCAATTTAATTTTTTATTATTTTAAATGTAAGCTCTCAGACTACAAAATCAAGTGGCTGATTTAAACATTTTTTCTTATCTTGTTCACGAGAAATTTTGTTTACACATTTGGATTCAAATTTCAAAACTTTGAAAGTTGATAAATGAGAAACGCTTTGCATTTGTGTAATGGTCCGTATGAAAGCGAGTTTTAAAAGTATTTTTTAATGTCTGACAAAAATACAGCTATTTTAATAATAAAGGCTATTTTAAAAACATGTAATAAAAATTCAACGTACATGAAAACAACGGTGACAATGTAAAACTATGTTTCATGTCTAAATCAGTTAGAAAAACAAAATAAAAAGATTTGTTTAAATATCTGCGCAAGATAAAATTAAAAAGATTTGGTTAAATATTCAGATATTATATTTGTCAGAACAATTGGCAAAGAGTTTTATTTAGTGTAGTTAAAATAAGTATTTAGAATCTTTACTAATATTGTAAAGTTGAAGAATTTACTTGTGTGAATGCGCTGATTGTTTATAAGCGTATGAATTTTTTTTAAAGGGGGCAGAGCCTTTATTAACAAAACTAAACAAAATACAAAGAACACTACACTACATACCTAACTAACTAACGTAACTGAATTATCCATATACCACTGAAGGTCTACAGATAATCAAGATGTTCAAAACCACTACCAATCGGAAGCGTACCCAGCATGCTGGGGTCATTACCACGCTGAATGGCAATGCTTATGCGTTGGGCCATATGGTCGTATGAGAATGAGGATAATTTAAGATATTTTCAGTAATCCCTTTCTCAAAATAAGTGAGTAGTGAGGTTAAGTGAGTAAGTAGTGAAGGCCTGACATTGTTCTGATAAATCCTTCTGGAGTTAGTTATTTGTTCCAGCATATGCCTAGCGAGTTTACTGCTTGGCGGTAGAATAGGGGGTGTGGGATTCCCCCAGGCGTACTCTGCGAAGAGTCCTACCACTACAGAAACCTGTAGAAACGTATCTAAATATCATCATCAACAGCCCACTAAATTTTCCCACTGTTGGGACTCAGGGCCTTATCTCACAAGGAGAGAGTTAAAGCCCTAATCCATCACGTTGGCTCAGTGCGGTTTGGTGGATGACACATTACTTCGAAAGAATCTGGGTGCATGTCGGTTTCGTCACGATGTTTTCCTTCACCAGCACTTTAAGTTAGCGGCATTACGCACATGACTTCGAAAAGACAGTGGTGCGTGTGGGGTTTGAACCCGGGGTCTCCGGATCGGCTGGCGCCGTTCTCCCGACTAGACCAGCCGTAACTAAATATCTAAATATACCGAGTATGTATAATAATAGGTTAGTAGAGTCCTACTCTTCTAAGTTAGTAGAAAAAAGAAGCCATTTGATACAAAGTACTATAGGACTCTTAATAAAAAATAAATGGTAAATCTACTTACATAGGTATTGACGTCAATGCCCGTGGGAACTCTATCAAACTCGCAATAACTTTTAAATCTTCGAAAGAAGTCGTAAAAATGTTGTTCGGTAAGTAACATTCTTGAATTTTAAATAGGCTCTCTTTCTAGTGGATTGAGAAACGTGGTACAGTACTTGCAACATTTTCTTTTTAATTAAGTAAATCTAGGTAGTTGTTGGAAAATGTACGGTCTTAGTTTAAGTTGGCCAATCGGCATATTCGTCCCGGCATTTTCTCGTCTTCTTGATGAAGGCTTTGATTATATTTTACCCGACAGCGCGACGCAAAGCAGTGGTAATGTGTTTATCAGTCTATAAATGTCTATACATACATACATGTATGTACGAGTATGTATGTATGATTCTCGTATGTATGATTCTTTGAAGCACTATACAGACCAAAGGCCTGGGCCGATTTTTATGATTCATACGTCATTCGATTCCTCTTAGTCTCGCGAGTGACATTCAAGACATGACATTAGTGTAAATTCAACATGGCGGCTACCAGTCGCCATATTCTCCAAATAAAAAAAATTAGGTCAACAAACTATGTCAAAAGGGTATCGTTGAATAGGTATTTAAAAATAAATTTTAGCTTTCTTTCAACGTTTTTTGATTTGGCTGACCGTTTAGGATGTGTATCGATCTAAAGTTGCGTAACAACCATATTTAAATTTATAGGTAGGTAGCAGAAAACTTCGTATAACTGTAGTGGTCTCTGAGAATCTCTCGGCAGAGTCCGTCCGGGGAAGTACCACACCTTTGCCAGCTATTCTACCGCCAAGCAGTAATAAGCAAACATTACTGTGTTCCGGTCTGAAGGGCAATGTTTCCAGATAAATTACAGGGCTTAGACGTATAACATCTTAGATCTCTGGGTGACGAGCGCAGTGCAGTGCTAGGTAATGACTTGGACTTTTCATGTTCCAATAGCTGCGTGTCACTGTGGTGTTATGTGGCAGGCATGCTTACCATCAGGCACATGTCCTGCTTGTCTCGTCGCTCTTAATTTAAAAAAACTAGCTATATGCGTGAATGTGCATGGACATAATTATATACAAAAGTATCTAGTGGGTATATTGGACTACCTGTTTTCGTACGAAGAAGAAATGCATTTACGCATACCCTACCGCCCGGGGGACACGGCGGGGTTATGTTGCACTCTATACCATGTATGGATATGGAGCCTCTAGCAAAGGTGTGGTACTCCAAACTTCAACTAAAAAACCTCCACGGGATTTCAACTCTGCTGCTGATGGTGGGAACACGGAATCTCTCTCAAATTACTCCGCCTGGGCCCCCAGCTCTGATTTCAAACGATTTGGTACTCAACTTCGGTCAAAAATCTATGATTATATAGGTACTTACATAAAACTATAAAAAATTACGTACCGTAGAAAACCCTACATATCATATTATGAATGATGCATATTTTGTAGATTATAGTAACAGTCATAGCATTGTTCATAACTAAAAAATATAAAATAAAATAAATATGATTTAAAAACTCAAAAAACCCGACTGCATAAAAAGTGAACCAAACTACATACTATTAAACTGAAAAGAATAAAACAAGCACTTAGATTTCTGGTGGTCTAGAATCCTATAATGTGTTATTGAATTAATACTATTGCAGAAAATAAAATATATTCTAGTAAAGGAACATAAGAACTGAACAGCCCGATTGTTCAGTCCATCCATTGAATAATTATATTGGCTGTAGAATAATAATGGATCCCGACTGTTCAGAACACAAGAATGTGTTCTTTTACTAGAATATATTTTATTTTCTGCAATAGTATTAAATCAATAACATATTATAGACTAATAGACCACCAGAAATCTAAGTGCTTGTTTTATTCTTTTCAGTTTTATAGTATGTAAGTACGTAGTTGGGTTTACTTTTTATGCAGTCAGGTTTTTTGAGTTTTTAAATTATATTTATTTTGTTTTATATTTTTTAGTTGTGAACAATGCTATGACTGTTACTATAATCTACAAAATATGCATCTTTTGGTTTTAGACCAAATGTCTTCGTTTTTACTGATAATATGAAATGTAGGTTTTTCTACGGTATGCAATTTTTACCGTTGATATATCGTTGACCGTTTCGTTAACATCAGGCGCGATGACGGTCAAGTGTAAACTTATTATTGTAAAAAATAATGTTGGACTTTCAAAGAAAATTAATTGTTATCAGCATAAGAACTTTGTTTGTGGTGCCAATAAAGTGTTTTGTATTGTATTGTATAAGAGATATTTGTGATACATAAGTGAAAGAATGCTAAAGTTATTAACATTGACTTTTTAAACACAACAAACTACTAGGAACACCTTTTGAGTAGGTAGCGAAGTTAGGTTTTAATATTCTGAATACGGTTAAGTGCTGGCGTTTAAGACTAAATAGTACTGTATATTATTTACAAACCGTTTTATCATCTTTTTGTACATTCAACTCTATCTCTCCTTGGATCTAAATCAAACGTCTCTTGACCTGATTTGACACAAAATATTACCGACTGAACTCTTTTACTCATACCTGTATCCAAAAGACAAAGGTAAGCCAAATAGCCTCAAGGTTTCTAACGTTCAGAAGCTATGAATACACGAATCGCCACTTGCGCCAAAAGAAACGGGCTGTGAAAGGTTTATCATAAACCTTTTCTATTTGTCGCAGAAAAGGTTCACTAGACTCATATTGACAACAAGAGCGACACGGCCTTGCGGTCGGGTTTTGGGGTTCTGTACACAAATCGTGCAAAACAAAAATATTTTATTATTCACAGGATATAGTTTTTTATCGAGTCCGAGTTTGACCACCAACTCACCTGATAGCGACAGTGTGGTGGAAGAATAGAATAGAATAATTTTATTGACATATTTAAACATTCAATTAACATTTCTTACTTTAATAGGTTGCAAAACAATGAATAACAGGACTTAAAATAAAGATGATATACGCTGACCTAGAAAGTATATATTCACTTCGACTTGGAAAATTCTAGATTGTATCTCTCAGTGAACCAGAGGCCAGCAATTTATTCTGCTCTGAAGCTGTACGCATAAGGAAAGTGGGCTCAAACCGTTTTGAACCAATTTTGGGAATATCCACAATGTATAGATAGTAGTGGGCCGACTTACGACTTGTGCTGTAGTGGAAAAGGAAAGGCAATAATATAGGGTTATGTAACCCGGCTGTACACTCTCCAAAATGTATTCTGTGAAATACAGGCAGACTAGCCACTTTTCGACAATGTTTTAGGCTGAAGAGAATTTTTGCTACTAAGTGTCTTAGTGCTAGAGAGGACAATTTACCCTATTTTTGTGGGAGATGTATTGAGTTTTAACAAAAGTTGTTTGTTCAAACTTACAGAACACGCCTTTAAACGGATGCAGGCTGATACTGTAACTCTGAATAACACTTTTTATATTTTATTGTAATACGTAAATCGTCCGCAAATATTATATCAACGCAATTAATTGCTGCATTAATTATTCGTACTCAATTCTTCAATAAACAGCAAATACATTAAATAGTTTAAATAAAATAAATAGTTACTTACATAAATAATTAGTGTCATTGAGTTAAAAGACCAGTGTTTTTTTATCTCATTAAAATGTGAACTAAGTTATTCATTTTTAAACTAGAGACATTTTCGTCCTCAAATCTACAATTTAAATTTTTTCTTTTGTTTATTATGAATTTGTCGTTCAACAGAGTTAACAATACCTAACTGCAGACTAGATACGTTTATATTCGATACTAAACTAGGACAAAGAAGCTGTCGCATTGTTCCAAACAATAGCGAAGTCCATTAGCGGATATCATCACGGTATGATGCCGGTGAGACTGGTTGCATTCTGTATTTAGAAACTAGTGACAACTCTGCTACTATGTTATCGGATCAGGGGCTCTACCGCCCTGCCGCTACTAAAATGGTCAAGACTTTGATACGTTTTGTAGTATAAAGTGATGAGACGAGCAGAACATGTATCTGAATGTAAACAACATGCCTGCCCATAACAAATGCCAAAATGTGACTTATACGAATGGTCTTTCATGCTATCTTGAAAAATATCAATTTAATGTAAGAAATTTACTAATAATAATTAAGGCCATTCGCAAGCGTACGAGTTAATTGTAAAATTCAAATCTCTGGGTGCTAAAACATAATTTAACTAGTTTTCGTCTCTTGATTTTCTAGACTTGATTATAAGATCAATCTCGAGATCATACTTCGAAAATTCGAATTTTACTCGAATAGTTTGCAAAGTTTTTATTTATATTTGAACTGACAAATAAATCGTATCAATACTGACTATGTAGCTCAGTAGTAAGAACGCCTGTCGAGCTATATGTACAGAGGTCGTACTTTCGATTCCTACTAGAGATAAATATTCGCCTTATGAATTGCAGTATTAGTTTTATGCTTGAGTGTTTCTATGTATCATAAGGATTTTTAATTTATATCGATACTAGTTGCGTCCCACGGTTTTAAGATCTGTATTCTTATCTATACTAATATTATAAAGCTGAAGAGTTTGTTTGTTTGTACGCTAGGATCTCGGGAAGTACTGGTCCGAATTAAAAGATTATTTTTCTATTGGATAGTGCATTTATCGACGAAGGCTATAGGCTATAAAACATAACGCTACTATCAATAGAAGCGGAGCATGAATCAATAAAGTAACAAAAATGGGAAAAAATAATCTTTTTGAGAGTTGTCGTACCGTGCTTTGTACATGACAGCATGTGTCTAAGATTGCGTCATTGAATATAAACCTTTGCTAATCAAATTTGTTCCTAAATCTGAGTTGGTACGACCAATTTCCGATAGGTGGCGTTGCAGGTAGCTGAAGAGGTTTTTTGTTTGAATGCGATATTCTCAAGAATTACTGAACCGATTTCATTCATTCTTTCACCGTTAGATATGTACGAGATCCCGATGAGTGATACATTTGTACCACGGGCGAAGCGATCTAGTAATATATATAATGTAGATATGGACCGTAAAAAAAACAAAACACACTAACAGGACCAACATCTTTTAAATGATAAACAATATGTACTGGACGAAAAATATAATAAGTATAACATAATGTTTGACAAATATTGCTGTATTGACAGCTGTCATACTTCGCGACCTCACGTAACGTTTTATCTGTCAAGTTAGCCGAATAGGAGACGAAAATACCTTAGCGAAAATAATTTTACCCTCACATTGTCTCTATTAATTAAATATTCGATAATGTCTAGATCGATAATGTTTTCCTGTACCAGAGTAATAGCTACAATAATTAAGGACTTTGCTTACATAGAGAACATTGAGTTAATTAACGTGAATGTCATGTTTACTTGAATATGTTGCAGTTCTAAGTCTGTAATACTACATAAGTTCTCTAGCTGTTTTTGAACTAAGTAAACAACCAATTTTGTGGGATTTTTGAGTAGTACAGTAGTTTGTCTTTTCCGCTATTCTATGTATTGTGCTTTTTTAGTTAAACATATACATTTAATCCAGAGATAGATTTTCGCTTGAGGGAAAAAATCGGAAATATTTTGGATTACATCACATAGTATTTATTAACTGGCAGTTATCGTATATAGAATACTAGCAGTATCAAGCAGTTTATCCCGCGCAGTTCTCATTCGCATTACTTTCCCGTGTTAAAAAGTAGTTTATGTGCTATTCTAGACTATAACCTATAATGTAGTGTTTCATATATCCATTCAATTTGTTCCGACGTGATTGTGATTGAGCAATAAACATTCCAACGTTGACATTTATGTATAATATTTAGTAGTATAATATATATTGTAATTCATCGATGTCACATGCAAACCCCATCTATTAACACTCCGTTTATCTTTTTTCCACCCTAAGGTTGCCTGGGAGAGATCGCTCTTAGCGATAAGGCCGCCGATTGTGGCACTAGTTTTATTAGTATAAAATGTTATATTCTTGTAAATTATTTTTATTTAGTGTGTTCAATAAAGTGTCTCTATCTATCTATCTATAATATTACGAGTAGTTAGATACTTTTCCATAAAACAGTAGAACGCAGTATTCTCCGAGTGAAAATTATGGATATAAAATAAGACCTAGCTCGGATTAAGTTAAATTTTATTTTATTTATCAATTTTCACAGTTAGATCTGTTTGAGTTCATATATTTATAGTTCGTTTGTATAAAACATACCTGTCAAACTTTGTAAATGTGTACTTTTTACAGTGGGTTTATTTCTCGGGAAGCCATGATAATTTTTGGAACAAGGTTATTATTACCAAATAAGTATCCGGTCCTTCGAAATTAAACTTAAATTATTTCGTTCTAAGTTTGTTATTTGCACGTCTACTTAGTTTTCTCATTTTCCGTTAAAAATAGCTAATAAGAGGGTGGTTTTAAATCCTATTTTTATGACACCTACTCTACTGTAGAAACTTGGTAAAAGCTTCTGAGATAATCTAACGGATCCGCTAGAGGGGAGAAAGTAAACAGATATGCCGTCCCAAGGATACAAAAAACAACCTAAAGGTAGAATTACCTTTGTGAAGTCGCCATGAAATATTGCCTTGTCAAGTCTCAATACACGTTGATCTTTTGAATGGAATAAGATGTCGTTTACAATTTTTATTTGTCGTATATAAGACAAGACGAACAGGACTTGTGCCTTATGCCTAGTGGTAAGCAACATACCTGCCTATAACAACACAGTGACACACAGCTACTGGAACCATGAAAACATTATGCCCCGTAATTTCATTGGAAACATTGCCCTTTGGCAATAGCTAATAACAGGATGTCTTACAACGACACGAAAACTTTTACTGGTAACCAATTACCGTTTTACAAACGTTTTTTTCAAGCTTTGCGCAAGCTATAATCCTGAAAATAGATTTCTCCTAGGTTGTCACGTTTTATCATGGATCGCATAATTGTTTAACACGAGACTTATGTTGCAATAGCGTGACACTGCTGGGAATGGCATCCGGGTTGCTTTTTATTATTATAAAGTGATGGAACGAGCAAAACATGTGCCTGATACTAAGCAATAACGCGTTTGCGAATTATTCTACCACCAAGCAGTAATGTACAAACATCACAAATTTCTTTGGAAGCATTGCACTTCAAACCGGAACACAGTGATGTTTGCACATTACTGCTAGTACGTAGAATAACTGGAAAAGGTGTTACTGCTTCTATCATACACGTTTTGCTCGTCGCATAACTTGAAACTATAACAAGAACAAAATTAAAAATTTTGACTAACCCCCGACTACCTAAGATTTGTTATCTGTACAACATTCTACTAGTCAAGCCCTTTCATTTGATACCCATATTAAGGGAGTTGTGAAAAAAGAAATGTAATTCGCCATTTTGTGGTATCGGCCATCTTGGATTTGAAATTTGTCATAGTGCAAAGTATTCTACTAATCAAGCCCTTTCGTTTGATACCCATATTGAGGTAGTAGTGAAAAAAAGTTTGTGGTGGCGGCCATCTTGGATTTGATTTTTTTATAGTGTATAGTATTCTACTAGTCAAGCCCTTTCATTTGATACCCATATTGAGGCAGGTTGTGAAAAAATATTTTGTCCGCCATTTTGTGGCGGCGGCCATCTCGAATCGATATTAACCAAACATAGCTAAGAACATCCGCACGGATGTTAACTTTCAAATAAAAAAAAAAACGCATTGAAATCGGCCCATCCGTTTGAGCTCTACGGTGCCACAGACAGACACACACACAGACAGACAGACCTGTCTGTCTGTCAGACAGACAGACAGATAGACAGACAGACAGACATCGACGTCAAACTTATAACACCCCTTTTTTTGGTCGGGGGTTAAAAAAGGTGAAATGGCGGCCTAGAGAAAACCTATCATAGACAAAAATCCTTTAAAATATTTGGTATAACTTTAATCGATTTAGTAAATTCCATCTTTTGTACCGTAAAATACATCCAAAGAGTAAAATTTTAATAACGCTTGCTCTATCGTTTAGGTAAGGTGTAGTAATACGTCGCAGTAAATTCAATACTTTAAGCCAATTTCAAGAGTCGTTTCAAAGTAAACGCCGGGCTTGCTGATAAGTAAGTCATCATATTTCTCTATGGGACGAGCGCAGTGCCATGCTAGGTAATCAGAATCAGAATCGTTTATTGCATAGCTGTGTACAAAGAAGATGGTAGGTACTAAACGTCATTAAGTAACAACAGTTTACCCATTTCGGGCGTGCAATATAAAGTTTAACATACTTTTAAAATATTACGAATATAACACATTTTACCTACATGGTAAAATTATTAAGTATTTACATAGGTAGAAAATTTAAGATAAAAATGAAATATGTTAAGAAAAGTTGAAAAAGAATATGAAACATGCAGTAGTTAAGAAAAGTTAAAATGTTACCTAATCTAAAACAATCTACGCTAAAGAACAATTTTACCCTAGTCTTAAATACCTTTATAATTACAGAAATTTATTTACAACCACAGTGATAAATACTTAATGCATGGTAAACACTTATATAGAATTAAATATAAACTAAACAAAAATTTAAATGTTAAATTGCCCATTGTTAACCTTATCTATTATCTAAATACAAACAAAACCATTATAATCAGTATCATTTATTATTCATTTTCAAAATATTCGCTTAACTTAAAATAGACCTTCGATACAAGCCATTTTTTAAAGTTATTTTGAATTTGGCTGTTTTTAATGACTTCTGCTCCACCGGTAGGTGGTTGTATATTTTAATCGCAGTATAAAATGCGCTATTGAAAAATATTGCATTGTTGACTTGTCGAACAGAAATGTTGAATTTATGCTTGGTACGTAAAGTATCAGCACGGCGTGAAGGTATGTTGAAAAAATATGCTTTTTACAAACGTGCATATTTCTAATATATTTATTCAATAACTTATTTTCCTTATTTTCTGTGTCTAATGATTTGGAATCTTAATGTT
Source organism: Ectropis grisescens (assembly GCA_017562165.1). Lineage (NCBI taxonomy): Eukaryota > Metazoa > Arthropoda > Insecta > Lepidoptera > Geometridae > Ectropis > Ectropis grisescens. The sequence continues at coordinate 8,314,819 of CM029777.1, read as the reverse complement.
TCAATAGCTGCGTGATTTCATGCTGATATTGGCAAGAGTGTACACTTCCTAAGTTCTACTTGTACCGTCACTATAGATATACATAGAGGACTAGCAGTCCGCCCCGTAGTACGTAATGTAAAGCCTATGATACTGAGGGATCACTGATACAAACAAAAGATGAAATAATTTTCAAAAAAAGATCCAAAGAAGATATAAAAAGTAGCCTATATGTACTTCCAGTCTATTCAACTATAGTCATGTCAACACACTAGTTTTTGTGTTATGTAGGTAAATATGAAAAAAATATTTTTCGCTAAATTCATTTTACGATATTTATTTCGTCATTGTTACCTTTAATACCCATCAAAACTGAATGACTATTGCTAGATAATTGTTTTAACTAGATAAATTATTAACACCTAATTAATTTTCTTACGTCCTATAATTGTGTAGTTATTATGGTCACTTATGACGAGAAATGGTTGGATGACAAAATCAAAATGGCTGCAATTTCAAGGGGGCTGTAGGACAAGGGAGAGTGGAATATTTACCGACTAAATAACCCCAAAAACAACCCCCTAAAATATTTGTCATACGAGACCAAACACATTATATATTGTATCGAGGTTATTTTCCTTCTATAATCCCAATAAACTCGTTTTGTATTGTCTCAATTTCCCTCTAAATACGAAACAGTGCTCTTCTTCACAACGCCATTAACGTCATTGTCCACAAACTGACAGGAGATAAGGAATCTTTTCAATATAACGGCCCTATATTTGGACGAAATCAAGAAGCCCGTAGGGTCGGTCTCTATATGCGTCAGAAAAAATAATTAAAACTGTTGATTTAAGTTTCAAATTATAATGTTTTTATCGACTGTGAAGTGTAAATTATATAAGTTTTAATCATGATTCAGTTCTACGTGCTACGTGATGCTGTTTGGTATGACTGTGAGTAAAGAATGAAAGTTCAATCCCAAATTTCAAAAACTACATAAAAGAGTTCTGAATACAATGGAATATTATTGAAAAATAATCAAAAATATGAAAATCTAATACATCAACGAAATTTTGCTTTACTCTGAAATCTCGTTGTCTCATTACAGTAGTGCATTTAGTTAGCTGATCCATCCTACTAATATTATAAATGCGGAAGTTTGCATAGATGGATGTTTGTTACTCTTTCACATAAAAACTACTGAACGGATCGGGCTGAAATTTGTGACATAGATAAATTATAGTTTGAAAAAACACATTAGCTACTTTTTATCCCAAAAAAACGGAAACGTCGGGTACTGGCACTACGCGGGTAAAACCGTGGGTCCTGTTTGTATATATTATTTACAATATGTACATCAGTATAAAAACAAAATAAAATTATTATACCATACAATAAAAATAAACAAATTTACAAATTAAACACGCCGTCGAGATCACTACTGCGCGGCAGGGTACCCAGAATGCTGGCAGCGTTGCCTCTTTGAATAGCTTTGTTTGTATTATATTTTAACAAGGTATCTACTCTCCACTAAAAAAAATATCCACCAACTTTAAAAAAAATAGTCTTTTGTGTTGTCCGATGCAAGATTTCTCAATCAGTATATATTTAATATTTATGCTAATCCTCGAAAATCGTAGGGATTTACGTAACAATCTCGAGGGTTTTAGCTCTGCTGCTCGACGTTCACTTGTTGAAATCGAGATCCGCCCGCAGAACCGTTGGTGGCAGGTTCGAATCTCTCGGACAAATATTTGTATGATTAATATATTGATATTATATACTTGTTTATTCAGTGTCTGAGTGTTTCTTTGCATCACATCTAAATGTGTTAACCATACATTAACAAGGAAGAACATTTTGGGGCTACATTAACATATTTGATACTATAACACATACCATATTTTTTTAAAATACTGGTGCTACTTATTAATTGAACTGCCCCGGTATGAAATCTAATAAAAAAATCTCAATATTGTTTATATATCGCTTGTGGAAACGGTGCCTATAAAGTACTGTATTTTATTTTAATTGAACGTCATTTCTGGGACGCATTTTTCATTTTCGTAATCTATTTATGACTGACAGAAGTAAAAGTTCCTTGTTAGAAAGTTACTCAAAAAGCTGTGTAGAGTTTTTTCCTTTTAATTCAGCATTGCCTGTTTACTGGTTGATTTAGACAATTTTTACAACGTCAAGATGAATGTCGGTTAGATTGACTTTGACAATTCGATATTTTTAACATTTTATTCCGAGAGCGGGTAGCAAAATTTGGGTAGGTATTTGAGGCAAGTAAGAATTATCACATAGTTTTTCTATTATATCCTTACACGGAGGTGCCGACCTGGTTGGTGAGTACTGTAGCGGCGCAAAATGAATCCCTCAATTTAGATCACCACCCAGGTAGACAGTCCCTCAGAAATGATCTCTCTTTTTGAAAATCCATATTCTTCAGTAGAATAACGCCCAATTTAAATTTCAAATTGCCGCAAACCCATTTTTATATTTTTTGGTACTTAAATGTATTTTGCACGCCAGGCAAATTAAACAAAATACTAAATCATTACTTTAACCAACAAATAATTGATTGGTTGGTCTTTTTTTCTATACATTAAACTATAACATTTACAATAGAGATTTAGCTATCTATCGTAAACGCATGTTATTTTAATATATGTATATATATTTTATGTTTATATTATATATTGCTTAAATATTTCAAGATTGTAGTAGGTACCTGTTGCTGTTATCAACATGGAGCCTTTTAAATATGTATTCTATTCTGATTTTTGCTTGCTATACCGGCAACATAACTATACCAACTGTGAAAATTTCAACTGTCTAGCTATCAAGATTCATGAGATACAGCGTGGTGTCAGACAAACAGACGGACAGCATAGTCTTAGTAATAGCGCTCTATTTTAGCCTTTGGACATGGAACCCTAAAGACATCATACTACACGAAACTCTAAAAATATAGATAACTAGCTGTTACCCGCGACTTCGTCCGCGTAGAATTTTGATTTGTTTTAAGTGTAAATTCACTGCTTTCAAAAAATGGTAAAAATGTAGAGTTGTTGTCTTACTTTGTTTGTTATAGTTCTTTTATAGTAACTACGGGGTGTTTGTATATTTCACTCTTTACCATACAAACATAACTTATGTGAATTCTTACAAAAAACAATAATTTTGCCAAATTAGTAACGTCGGCAGAGTTTTAGTCAGCTATATGCCGATTCAGAGTATAATTATGTACCTTATGTCGCCAAAACCGGTTGGCATACAAAATACCTTAAAATCTTTCGTGTTCATCGTCGTTATGTTATGCTATGCTATGTTGTATTGTGTTGTGTTGAATTCTGTTTCGTAACGTAAACGTAACGTACATTTCAACAAACTCTAGTTTGGCGTACCGATGTTGATACTTGATCCCTAAGGAACTGTGGATGATTTCGGGATGAAATGTAGCCTATGTGTTATATATATCTAAACATAAATATAGCTATAACCTATAAGCTATCTGTGTATTTTATTTCAGCTCGATCCGTTGAGTCGTTTGAGCGTGATTGCGCAACAAACATTCATACATTGAAATTTATGATATTATTAGTAGGATAGGATTTCAGACTAAGAACTATTTGTGTTTCAAATTGCAACAAAATCTAATAAGGCGTTCCGATATTAAATGTATACTTGACCCTTTAGGAACTGTGTATGTTTTCGGGATAGTAAATAGCCTGTTTTATTTTGATGTTTGAATCTGTGTTTCGAATTGCAACAAAATCTAGTTAGGCGTTCTGATCTTACATTTATTTATACTTGATCCCTAAGGAACCGTGCATGATTTCGGGATAAAATGTAGCCTATGTGTTATTCCAGACTATAAGCTATCTGTGTACTAAGTTTCAGCTCGATCTGTTGAGCCGTTTAGACGTGATTGAGCAACAAACATCCAAACATTCATACATTGAGATTTATAATATGAGTAGGAAGTAGGATTTCATGCAAATTATGTCCAAGGAATAAAAAGTTTCATGCAATCGTTCATCCCCTAATTCATCGCTTTAGGTTCAACCCCTTTAGAGAAATCTTCCCTTAGTGGCTGCGTACGCTAAAAAAATAATATATGTGTGAAATTTAAAGTGTGTCCTAAGGTTTCGTCCTGTGCGTTAATATAAAACTTTCATCCCTTGTCTAACACTCTTAAAGGACGAATTTTGAAAAAAAGTACTACATAGCTCACTATTTTGGCCGTACTAAGTACCTAAGAAATTTAATGTAAATATGTCCAAGGAATAAAAAGTTTCCATACAAACTTTCATCCCTTATTTCATCCCTTGGAGGGTTGAATTCTGTCAAACTCTCATTATTTTGGCAGTACTAAGTACCTAAGAAATTTGATGTAAATATGTCCAAGGAATAAAAAGTTTCTATACAAACTTTCATCCCTTATTTCATCCCTTGGAGGGTTGAATTTTGTCAAACGCTGTAATACGTATCTCATGATTTTAGCTAAACTCAATTTTTATGAAATTTCATGCCAATATATCTAAGGAATAAAAAGTTTCATACAATCATTCATCCCCTATTTCACCCCCTTGGGGGTAGAATTTATCAAAATCCTTTCTTAGCGGATGCCTACGTCATAACATCTACTTGTGTGCCAAATTTCAGCCTGATCCCTCCAGTGGTTTGGGCTGTGCGTTGATAGATCACTATGTCAGTCAGTCAGTCAGTCAGTCACCTTTGAGTTTTATATATATAGAAGTAGCAATTCTCTGGAAATGATACTTTGTCTGTCTATGTCAATGTCTGGAAGATAGCGCTGTATAAACGGGAAGGTCACCCCCTACCGCTTACAGCGTTATCTTCCAGACAATCGTAAGAAATTTTAATTTACTTCGCTTACAGGACTACCTATATATCAAATGTTAACAATACTTGGTTTGAAAAAAAAAGTTCGCTGCAGCAGTAAGAAGAATACTATAAGTAAATAAATAGAGTTTGTCTCAAAATTTGGTGTTAATCAAGGTTTAATATTTTCCGTAGTCATTACGTATTCCAATCTATACATTTTCGATCATCTGAAATGTTTTTGTGTTGACGGCGTTCTAAGAAAATTGAGATAAACCACGTATCATGTTCCGAGCCTAATCCTTTCAGCAGGAAGTAAAATCTTTGAAACTCTGATGTATCGCACCTTTATTAAAAGGCGTATATCATTTTTACGGCATTCGACTATCCTTCACTTGTTTTTATCTCGTACAAGCAAAATGTAGGAATGTAATAATTGATAGTCCCGTGGTAGTTTCAATAATTACATATGTAGGTTATATTAAAAGTATAACGTATTTTTTTTATTGTTTCATCCTAATAATTAATAGTTTTTGGACTTTTTGTAGATATTCTATAATAGAAGTATAATCTCTGCCAGTTATTCTACCGCCAAGCAGTAGCAAGCCAAATATGTCATAACGTAGAAACATTACTGTGTTCTGATTTGTAGGGTATTTTTGACCCCCGACAAAAAAGGGTGTTATCAGTTTGACGTCGATGTATTTCGGTCTGTCTTAGGTATGTTTGGTAAATATTGAGTCAATATGGCCGCTTCCACAAAACGGCGGACAAAATATTTCTTCACAACCCATCTCAATATGGGTATCAAATGAAAGGACTTGACTAGTAGAATACTATACACTATAACAAATTTCAAATGCAAGATTGCACCAACCACAAAATAGCGAATTCCATAAAAAAAAATCACTACTACCTCAATATGGGTATGAAATGAAAGGACTTGGCTAGTAGAATGTTGTCATCATCATCATCATCAACAGCCCACTAAATGTTCCCACTGCTGGGACTCGAACCTTCTCTCGCAAGGAGAGAGTTAAGGCCATAATCCACCACGCTGGCCCAGTGCGGGTTGGTGGAGGACTTCGAACGTTATACTAGAATCGTCGGCCACATTTGGCCGTTTGGGGAAGTTCGGAAGTTCGCCGATGGGATACTGTCGTTACCACGGTTATATCGTTTTTTTTTTAATAGACAATATAAATTTAGACGAAACGAGCAGGGCATTTGCCTAATGGTAAGCAACATGTCTGCCACATAACAGCACAGTGACACACAGCTATTGGAACAGGAAGAGTAAAACCATTACCTAGCACTGAACTGCGCTCGTCACCCAGAGATCTAATTTATTATATCTTAATTAATGTAATTTCTCTGTAAGCATTGCCCTTCAAACCGGAACACAGTAATGTTTCCACATTACTACTTGGCAGCAGAATATGAGGCAAAGGTCCACACCTTTGCCTGATATTCTGGTACTGGTTGGTGGTACTTCGCCAGAGGGACTCTGCAAGGAGTCCTACCACTACTTAAAAGAGTAGTAGGCACTTCCCCAGGCAGAACTTACTCCTAGTACTTCCACATTGTCGCTACCACGCTATTTATTTTCCAAACTTTTTAATTGCCGGAGAGATTTTACTTTCAAGAAAGATTCTATGAGACATAAATTAGCTTAACTCAATAACTCAAGTAATGCGGTGTCTGGTGGGTGACTGTAATGTCTTTAAAAATAGAGGCTTGTAATAAATTCGGACTATAGGATATACCGTAACATCACTAGTAAAAAGAATAAACGTGGTAACAACAATTTTACACGACATTTTTTTTGTCTAAATAATGTATTTAATATTACTTGGCACAACATAAGGAGCCCACTCTATGTTCCCACTTCAATTCGGGACCTTATCTTACAAGGAGAGAATCAAGGCCATAATCCACTACGCTGGCCAAATGTGGGTTGGTGGGTGAAACATTCTAAAAGACTTCAAAGTCTGGAACATCGCCGTAGCTACCTTATCTGTTTGTTATTGGATACATTTCAGAGAATGTGCCATTGATTCGTATGATACCTTGCCCTTTTTTCTATCGTACTGTTCGAGCTCAGAAAGTACCGGTTGCCACACGATGTTTTTTTTCACCTCTAAAACCTATAGTGATGACAACAAACCTATATATTTACACTTTAAAAAAACCTCATAGATGCGGACAGGTTTCGAACCTACGACCACACGATTGTAATTTATGTAATTACAATCGATTGTAAATTTTATGTTCTCGCTACTAAGGTACTTTTTAGTTTAGCTTTTGTCATGTAGTGTCCTTATTTGTTAATTTTTTTAGTTCATAAACTGATGTTGACGCATAACTTTGCAGCTGAACTTTACATTTTTACTGTCCCTGTATTTTATCAGTAATCCTCAAACTCAATTTAAAACAATGGTGCAGTATATTACATATCTTTAGCCAGTGTTGTCAGTTTATGACTAAATGTACCAAATTCAACTGATTATTGGTAATTTTCTGTAATGGACATTTTAGTTCAGATATTAACTGTTTAGATTATTTTCACCATTATGAAAACTTAATTAAAGCTCAATTTTATGTCGCTAAGTAAGTTTGAGGTCCCAGATATTATTGTAAAAACCTACATTACCAGATGGAATTAATATATGCTTTTCACGGCTTTTTCCGTAACATGTTTGGAAAACGATGAATAGTATTTTCATAAGTATAGTCTAAAAAATTAATTTTTCTTTTCAAGTATTGTCTTATAATGAGACGATCATTATTACTATGATTTATAACGAGTGAATTTCTAATAGTAGCCGGGCAGAGCCTTAATTAACTAAATTACACTGTACTATACATACCAACTAACCATTAACACTAAGCACATCCGAATCATCCGTAGACTGAGATAGAGTGGAATAATCTGTAGTTTACGTAAAATGTATGAAATTTTATGTGGTACTAAGATAATTAATCCACTACTTCTATCTAGTTTGTGGTATCGTTTTTTATTCTCCAAACCTGGCAATACTTTTCTCTGTATCAGAGTGCGGGTCACGTGACGCGATTTTATGTAACGACGACCCATACTGGGCGGCCGGATCACAATAAAAGCAAACAGGTCTATATAACCTGGCAGGTGCTTCATAAATGTATCATTCAGTTAATGAAGCAATTTTTATAGCATGGCGAGTGAAATTTTATATCGGACATGCTTTTACCCATCTGTTTTTTTACAATGACGTAATGATCAGGATCAACAACACGCCCATGCAGCAAATCATCACACAGTTATAGGAACCACCACGCTACACCACACCAATACATAAATAGTCCAAATCATTATCTTTTCCCACGCCCGCGTGGGCGTGGATATAAAGTTATAAGTCACCCAGAGATGTAAGATGTTTTATTTCTAGGCACTGTAATTTATCTGGATTCATTGCTATTGAAACCGGAACACAGTAATGTCTGCTCACATTACTGTTTAGCGGTAGAATAACTGGCAAATATGTTTTCTCTCCCCAAGGAACTCTGCAGAGATCAGATCGTAATAAACATTGTTTAAGCTATCATTAACTTAAAACAATGTTTAACTACATCTACTTATACAGTAAGTGTAGTGAGATTTGAAAGTATTACCTATTCACTAACGGTCCACCCTGGCTACGCCCATTATACTTGGTATATACCCGTAGCTTATATAAATATAGTACTTAGGGCTTAGGAATCACCTATATATTATTTATCTAACGGTAAAATCGGTCCAAATTAGCGAGTTGAAATATAACTCCTCTTCAGCTTTCTTTTATTAAGTATAGATTGCGGGACTTTAGTTTAATCAACTTTAATATAGAATATTTAATAGATAGAACTTAAAATTTCGCTTAACAAAAACAAGATTTCAAACTTACCTATTAAGAATATCATCTAGGCAGAGGACGGAACCAAACATGATGTGACGCAACTAAAGAGATTTAATGAGGATAGCTGCCGCCTCTTTGGAACCTAGAACCTTGAACTTCTTTGCTTTTTGGCGGGACGGTTGTTAGGGTTGGACCTCTCTACTTAGTCTGTGGGTTGGACGTGCTTAAGGCTTGAGACATAAAAATATTTTTTTTAGTAATTACTGTGATTTTTGTGTAATAATTTATAATTTGAAAATAGAAATAGTGTGATTTGTTAAATTGTTGTTTTAAAAATATAAAAACCACCTCTGGTTCCTAAATATACAATTATGACATAACTACCGTTACAGATAGATTGAATAATTATTTATTATTCAACGAGTTCATGTAGAGGTAGATTTATGTTATAATTTCCATGAACGTGTGTTTTGACTTCAGAAATCTAAATGATAGGATTTAGATTTCTGTGGTTATGACTCAGGCTGAAATATGCGTTGTACTTGAGACTGATCTGATAGAAATGACGTATAATGAAGGAGGTGGTCCGATCACTCCCGTTTACTGTCGCTCAGATATACGATGCCATCCACTCGACATGGAATGGCTCTCGCCACCTAATAGTTTCAATTTTAAGGGCAAATCGTTATTTATGTCTTTTTTATGGTAGGTGACTTTAGTTATCCTGTTTATGATATGTTTACGTGCCAAAAAAGGTTACAGCCAAATACTCTTTTGTTCACCAGATATTTAGTGTTATGCACAACTGCACATCACACAAAATTGGATGGTTTTTAGGTTAGATTATAGGTTTTTTATAGAATAATAGAAAATAATGTATGTAATAGTGCGGCTTTCCGCTAGTGTGCAACTTTCCCCTCCCGCAAGAAATGACAGAAATATTTGAACAATATTTTTAGCAAAGGCTACTACTACTCCCTTCAGTGCTTGCGCGGAAGATCGAGTTCCTCGATGTTTCTAACTCTATACGTAGTATGTGTAAACTCTTCAGTAACATTGATTTCATTGTTGACGTTCTAAAGACTCGAACAAAGAGGTTTGATTCCACTTTCGTGATAAGAACGTCTAAATGTGGAATGCGTTGCCCGAGTAGGTTTGCCCGAGTAGGGGTGGATACAATGTTAGTGACTTCCAATCAAGATTGTGATTGAAAGAGACAAAGCAATATTCATCCTCGTTAACCAAGTGTATATAGGTTAGCGGATAACATTTGTCTTTGAATGATATAGGTACATAAGGTGCATATTTTTTGGAATATGTAGTCTCCGGCTATTATGAACAGATTTAGGTAGTTATTTACATTTAAAGTTTAGTAGATCATAGCTCAGAAGTGGCCCCATATCTTTTCGATATATACAAATGTTATGTTGGTTTGTGTACGCTTCAAAAACTCAAAAAGTTCTACACCGATCGAGCTGAAATTTTACAATGATATATAATCCGCATCAAGGATTGTTTTTATCTAATTTTTGTATTACAATGTGCCACAGCGAAGCGTGGCAGGGTACAGCTAGTAAACTTCATGGAAATCGTTGTGATGTTTTTTGGAATATGAACAAAAAACTGAAATTTGCTTTCATTTATCTGAATTTTCAGTAATAGCTTCTTATGAAATTTGGTCGAATTCCAGTATTTAATTTTAAATTAAAGTCGGGTTTTGTTTTTTCGGTGAAAAAAATTATGTTACCTAAAATTTGTCAAAATATTTCCCTTATCAAATTTTATTACTAACTAGCTGACCCTGCCACATTTTGCTGTGGCACATTGTGATGCAAAAATTAGATAAAAACAATCCTTGATGCGAATTACCTGACCTATATATATATGTATCATTGTAAAATTTCAGCTCGATCGGTGCAGAACTTTTTGAGTTTTTGAAGCGTACACAAACCAACATAACATTTTTATATACTTATAGTTATTACTAATTACATTAATAGTAAGACTGCCTGCAAAGCCGTGGGTCGTGGGTTCGATCCCCACCCAGTGCAAATATTTGTGTGATGATTACAAATATTTGTACTATGGCTCTGTGTTTTCTATGATATGTATGTATTTATAAATATATGAGTATCATATCAGCTACTTTGTTCCAATAGTACAAGCTTTGCTTAGTTTGGGGCTAAGTTTAACCCGGCTCGATTTTGTTAGCCTTGCATAACTAAACCGAACTGGTCTGAAATTTGAAGCGCAGAACCAAAGAGCCGTCCTCCATTATCTCTTGCATTCAATCAGTTATATATATAATCAACGTTGGAAGCGAGAGATATAATCACTCCTCAATGTGTTAAGGACCTTTTTTTTTTTTTTTGGGGGAAATACTTTTAGGTATGTCCACCATGCAGGGTCATGGTGGGGTATGTCGGGCTCGGCACCATGGGCTTCAACATGGTGCCTCTACCGACTAAAACCCCCACAGGTTTCTCCGGCATTGCCCGAGTCAGGGTCGCGGGGTCACTTTTCGCACTCCCATCACCGACCCTGACCCACCTGCCATCGCCCTTGCGGGCCCACCTCGCAGGGAGTGGGTATCCACACCCCCGCATTTGGATCCAGCGACGCGCCAGAAACCACCAGCGCGTCACCTCCTCGGGAAGGCCTATCCCTAGGTAGTGCGTCAGACGGCCCTTGACGTCCGACGCCCCAAGCCTCCCAGTGGAGACGGAGTGCGAGCCTAAGTGTGCCTTCAGGCTCGCCTCCGTGTCCGCTTCCTCAGTGAAGGAGCGAGAGGTTTTCGGGTCGCGCTCCTCCACCTCACACGACCTCTCACTGTCAAGCATCACGGCGAAGATGGTCGACAGCGAGAGGCCCCGCCCTCACAACCGCGGCTGGGGATAGCCGCGGTTCCGCCTCTTGTCCTTCCACTGAGCACTCTGCTAATCAGAGTGCTCGTGGAGGACCCTCATCTGGAAGACTTAGGAATTTTACTTGGTCGATATATCGGCCGAGTAACCTTCCCAAGTCTTCCAACCCCCCTCCCCAACCTCTATACGCACTGCCCTAGGGGTGAGGAGCGCGTGTAGTAGTTCCCAGCGCCGGCTGGGATTCGCCATCACACAACAAGATGCCACCGAGACAAGTTGTTGTGTGATGCCCAGAGTGCACCACGTGGAGGTTCCCGAGCCACGCACCCCAATGTGTTAAGAACCTGCCTTAACCTGAAGCTTATAACACCATGCCTATTAAGAGACGGTTAGTACTTTTAGCTAAATAAACGAATAGGTAAGTCTAAGTTAATAACAAAGGCATGATAATCCTGTCGCATAAAAATCCTAATTAACAGTTGGGTGAGTATGGTCGTTACTTCACAATGAGATCGTAAAGGTCGAGTGTAATTACCCCATAATCTGGAGATACGCAATTTTCGCTTTTTTTATTAAGCAATCAGACATGACGTGTCAACCTGAGTTCATTACATTATACTTGCTATACTCTTCAGCTATGCCTGCTCAAACTGTCAAACAAATTAATTACTACTAGCAACCTATCCCGGCTTCGCACGGGTGCAATGCTGATACTAAATATAAGTACCTACTAATAAAAATGGTTATTGTGGGCTATTCCTCAGAGATAGACATATACTATTGAAGAATTTTTGTAGACCTTTTGAAGGGGTACAATATTGCTTTACCATATTTTGATCTAGCTCATAAGGTTCAGCTAGCGTTTGCAGTGTAAGCGCAAAAATGTGTTTATTTATTTCATTACATGAGAAACCTTTGAAATTATCCGTGTTTCTCTGCTTTTTTAAGCACATATTATGCATATAAACCTTTCTCTTGAATTACTCTATCTATTTAAAAACCAAAATTAAAATCTGTTTGGTGGTTTTAAAGAGCTAAGCATGTATAGAGCCGGACAGACGCGGGAAGTGACTTTGTTTTATACTATGTTGTGATCTAACGAAGTAATGAGTAATGTCTTTTAGCATTCGCCATGGCCTAGTGCTACAATCTTTCGGTTTCACAAAATCAATATTTTCTTTCAAGGATAAACAACTCCTACACACCGGCATGTCAAATATTTGTCATGTCATCAATCAGACATGAGGTAGCTACCAAAAAGCAAACACTGAAGCAGAATCACTTATATTGATGAGATAGTATCACAGACTAAGTAGTACACTCAGACGGACATGTCGGGAACAAGGAAAATTGGTCTATGGTTCTAGACTAAATCTACTTTATCTGTGCTGAAAGTGATGTCTGACTTTGTCATTCTTTTTTTTTAAATTACACATACTGCATCAACACATAGATTTCATTTGCCAACTGGTGCTTTCGTGCCAGTACGCAAATCATATATTATTTAATTTTTTGCGCCTAAAAGGAACTAGTGTCTATGAGAAAAATATACACATAGATTGAATTGATGCATTTATTTCTTTTTAAGTTCCACAACAGAGTTTTCTCAGCAAAAGAATCACCACTTCACAGGATATATGTCATAATTGGAGTATTTTTCTTTCCAATGTGGATACGAATATAACACACGTATTTTCCGAAGTAACTCCAACCTGGTGCAACCACAACAGAGTTTTCTCAGCAAAAGAATCACCACTTCACAGGATATATGTCATAATTGGAGTATTTTTCTTTCCAATGTGGATACGAATATAACACACGTATTTTCCGAAGTTACTCCAACCTGGTGCAATAAACTTTTTAGGTAAATCTTAGGTAAGGTGCAAAAAGTACATTTGCAGCTAATAAATAACAGAAATACACGAAAATAAATCAAACAATAACAATTATGATCAACTCACAAACGTCATAACAACTAAAAAAGAGCACAGACTAAGTAGTGAAATAAGAAATAGGTCCTATAGTTTTATGAAAAAACAAAGCCAAAACTGGTTTAGAGATGCCCGATAATATGATAATTAAATCTTTAAATCGAAACTAAGCGGAATATCGATACCTATTACAAAATGTAGGCTATGAGATACGTTCCACTTTATGAAATGTATGTCTACCCTGAGTAGTGAATAGTCTGTGGCTGGTCACCAATGCTATTGCGCGCGCATTTTTTGAGCACTGTTTATTTTTTGCCGCCATAACGAAACATTTTTAACAATTCGTTTTCTATGGTCACTAGACTAAATCTACTTAATCTATGCTGAAAATGATATTTGACTTTTTAATTAAACAAATTGCATCAACACAACGTTGTTTATTTGCCAACTCAACACGATGTTAATAGTGGAAATTATATTTTTACTAGTAATTTATTCATAAGTGTGCTGAAAAACGTCGTATGATACACGTGTACCTATTGATGATGATTTTTCGACATATGATCAAGTACCTAGTAAATTGATCAACTAACGATTCTTGTTATTTTCCGGTGACATATTCAAAATTTCAGCTCAATTGATTAAAGATATCTCCTTCAAAGTTGAGCATTAAGATTCCACCGAAAAAACATTAATGTAGAGGTACATACCTACTATATAAACTACAAGTTAAATAAAAACTATAATAATTATAAAAATAAATTGGCAGCGCCAGAATAAATTCTGAAGTTAGATGTTTTTAGATTAACCTTTTTTTTACTTGCTCAAAAAAACGATTTTAGATGATACTGTAAGTCTGTGAAACAATTTAAGTAGCATGTGCAGGTGCCTCCTATATACATATGTTACAATTGCTGCTCACTAGTTTAGCTACAACTGCGGAATTTCAGATTTCGCCTAAGAGGATGCCATTAGCATGCCATTTAGCCGTATATTTAGATGGATTAAAGGGAAAATAACGTAAATGGAATAAACGCCTTTCACAGATGAAGAAGTGAGGAACCAATTACAGATATTAGATACTAGAATGTTATTAATAATTTACGTACACGTTACATTAATGATATTAGGTACTCGTACATTGTAAATCCCTACGTCAATGATTATTTTATTTCAGAATAGATAACTTGTATGTACCTACAGTCCTACACACACTACTACACATTTAAAAGCTATTTTACAGAGTAAAACGCTTTTGTTTCTAACATGAGCTTTAATCTGATTGTAAAATAATTGTCTGAGGGTACATCTTTTTAACCCCCGACAAAAAAAGGGGTGTTATAAGTTTGACGTCGATGTCTGTCTGTCTGTCTGTCTGTCGGTCTGTCTGTCTGTCTGTCTGTCTGTCTGTCTGTGTGTGTGTCTGTCTGTGGCACCGTAGAGCTCAAACGGATGGGCCGATTTCGATGCGGTTTTTTTTATTTGAAAGTTAATATCCGTGCGGGTGTTCTTAGCTATGTTTGGTTAATATCGATTCAAAATGGCCGCCTCCACAAAATGGCGGACAAAATATTTCTTCACAACCTACCTCAATATGGGTATCAAATGAAAGGGCTTGACTAGTAAAGTACTAAACGCTATAACAAATTTCAAATTCAAGATGGCCGCCACCACAAAATGGCGAATTATATAATATTTTTCACTACTACCTCAATATGGGTATCAAATGAAAGGGCTTGATTAGTAGAATACTTTGCACTATGACAAATTTCAAATCCAAGATGGCCGCTACCACAAAATGGCGAATTACATTTCCTTTTTCACAATTCCCTTAATATGGGTATCAAATGAAAGGGCTTGACTAGTAGAATGTTGTACAGATAACAAATCTAAGGTAGTCGGGGGTTAATCAAAATTTTTAATTTTGTTCTTGTATACACTCAGGTAGGCGGTTGTATAAAGTTACATCCTACAAAGTTAAGTCCTACGTAAGGTGAATTCGCAGATATAGCTATAACTATTAGGTGTTATTACGTTTTCAGTCTGCCCTTGTGTCTATTAAACTGTTTTTCAATTTTTTGTGTCTGATTCTCATTGAACTGTAATGAGGAGGTTACTATTAAGTCACGTTTAAACATCTTCAGTTTCTTGTGGCTTCCATTTACACCTATACCCGTCTGCCCGTCTCATCATTAAATGGCGTGAAAAAAAGAAACCTAACGTTTCAGCCTTGTCGAGCGTAGTTCCTGGGAATCGTGCAAAAAACAAACATTATAACAGTTTCTTTTTCAAAAAATCTTAGTTACCTATGATCGTACTAAACGTATCTGGATAGTGATATATATAAGGCTTTTTATGATTGATAAGATTTAAAAGCATACGAATATTTCCAACACAAAAGGTTGAATAATGTTGTAGTTGAACACATCGATATAAAACAATGGATGTGCCCTGAGTAACTTGAAACTGCTAATACACTGAGTCTCTATGTGTGTCGTAAGTAGTTTACACATAACCAATCTACTTGACCCCTAGAATCCCTAGCGGCGCGATATGCTGTGGTTCTACTTATTTTGGTTGTTGACAACGAATAGGTGTGTGTATATATCTTTGGTTGAACACGCTTAGCGTATTCAAGACGGTTGGTTGGTTGGATAGCATTGAATGATTAAGCAGGGGTTCAAAATTTTTAAAAGATACGATGCAGTTTCAACCCCATGTAACGAATACTTACTATGAATTCGATCCAGTGATAATCGATAAACCGTCTAATTTTTAGGTATAACGTGGATTCACAGACTAAGTACACCTAGAACTCTTTTGAATTTTACAAGGTGTAACGTTGGCATGAAATCAAATTGTGACTACTGAAGTAAAGTCTACTTAGTCTGTGAAAAAAGAGAGGGGAGCAGAAGTGTCAGATTTGTTAGGCTGGACGTCAAACTCGAATGACATAACGAAAAAAAAAAGAAAATGACGTTAGATTTGTATGAGGTTTACCCCCCGTGGATAGTATCTACGGCCCAAAAACGCTAGAGTATTCATCAGTCATCCGGCGAAAAGCTGGAAATACTTTTTAGCACTTTTACTTTTAATAGAGCTATTTAGGCACAAAAACTAATTTTATTTTGAAGTATTATGACTCTTTGAAAAGACCTCCTAGGGAAGTACCGTAGAACACTATGGTAGTTATTATACCACCAAGCAAACGTTACTGTTGAATTAATCCAGTTTTAAAGGTAATGTTCTCAGACAGGGCAAAGAGACTCTTGTCTGCGTCTTTGCTATCGATCACAGTACAGTAGGTACACGATAGAGATGAAAACGTAATGTGAACATATAGTACACTGTTTATGTGTGTATGTAAACAAGGAGATAACTGATGCTATAACAAGTTAGGCAGGCTACTTTTATTACAGGAAAAAAACACATTAAATAGTTTAGGAAAGTTGCGGGCTACACCATGAGGCGCAGTTAGTAGAATATAAGTATATAAGAGAGATCACAGGTACCAAGCCCTAAGCAACCGCTGTTAAGTTAGGTAGACAATAAGCCCCGTACTGTGAACACGCGTACATTTATCTTATACCTTTAAACGACCAATTCTTGTATATAGACATATATATAGAATCTGAATCTCGGAAATGGCTCGAACGATTTTCATGAAATTATGTATACAGGGGATTTCGGGGACGATAAATTGATCTAGCTAGGTTTTATTTTTTTAAAACATCATTTTATGCGCGTTTTTAGACAATGAAAAACTCCTACAATGTGATTAGAATACGATAACTTATTTCGCCACTGTTCTTTAAGTCTAAATGGCTCAGACGGAATATGCTCGCCCTCGGAGTCAACAGGCCGCAGTTCGAATCCTGATGAATACACTCGTATTTTTTCTTTTTGTTCTATTTTTCTGAAAAAATCGTTTACTTAGAACCCTTTATAAACGGAGCAAAGCTCGGTCAACCAGGTACTATTATTACTAACAGTGCCCGCGTAGTTTTTGTTACTGAAATATGTAAATGCTATTCCCGACTATTACCTAACAGTGTTCCAAATTTCAGCCCGATCCGTTGAGGTGTTGCCACGTTATTGAACAAGAAACATCCACACATTGACATTTATAACACTAGTAAAGATTTGCCTTTCAACTTGTCACCAAACATGCACGCACCCATCGGCAAATTTGCTTGTTCCCAAGCACCACTAAACATCATTAAAATTAACTAACGTAAATAATGTAAAGTTTTTAAAATTTGCATTAAATTAATTCAATTGACTGTAGTAACATTTTACAGAAGGAAAAATAGGCATTTACGCAAATGAACGCTGCGAATCGAAAATTCGTATGACATGGCAAATTTAACAGCACAATAAACAAATCAGCCCAATTTCCTGTTACAGTCTATTTTTAGTATCTATTCAAGACAGTTTATTCACGTTGTGTCCAATAAGTACTGTCGGTCCAAAATGTTGTATAGCTAAATTGCAAAGGGTGTAAGACAGTAGTACATAAAATTTTAGTACATAAAAGTGGCCAAGTGCGAGTCTGACTCTCCTATGAAGGCTTCCGTAGCAGCAAGTAACATAAGATAAAAGTTCTTGTAGTTCGCTTTTTCATTCATACTTTAATCAGTGTTTTAACAATAGTAGGCCCGTGAACAAAATTATTTATGGGTCCAATGAACCACCACGAGACCTATGTAGAATGATAGAAGGGTATAAAGTAATAAGACTATGCCGAGCCGGCACTTGTAAGCTGTCCAACTAAGTGCAATGTGCAATTGAAGAAGGGGGGTTCTAACCCTCAATAATTTCTCCTTGTCGCATGATTTTTGTACGGTGTTGTGGAATAATGGATTAGAAGAGGTATTGAAACTATAAAAAAATTCCGACGATTTACACAGTCAATTTGGTCATTTGATTATGTACGGTGTTATGTATCGGTTCCATACAGTTTCAGTACCTCTTCTTATCCATTATTTCGTAATGCCGTACAAGAATCATGCGACAAGGAGAAACGATCGAGGGTTACAACTCCCCCCCTCCCTTCTTCAACTGCCACTCAGTTGGACAGCTTACAAGTGACGACATAGTGCTGAATCTTATTACTTTATACCCTTCTATCATCATTTGACCCATACATTTAGTTCAAGGACCTGCAGTCTATAGTGAATTTATGACGTATTAAAATAAAACTTCCTAGATCTCATTCAAACCAATTTTCGTTTAAAGTTTATATGGATACACATACATATTTTTTTAGTTTTGTCATTCTCTTATTTTATAAGTTAGAGGGAGGGGGGGGGACACATTTTACTACTTTGGAAGAGTCTATCGCGCAAACTTCAGTTTAGAAAAAAAATTATTAGAAACCTCAATATCATTTTTGAAGACCTATCCATAAATAGCCCGTATAACACATATGGTTTTGATGGAAAAAAAATTGAGTTTCAGTTCCAGGTGTGGGACACACCCAAAATATATTGTTTTTTTCTATTTTTTGTATGAAAATCTTAATGTGGTTCACAGAATACAACTACTTACCAAGATTCAATAGTATAATTTCGGAGACAAGTGGCTGTGACATACGGACGGACAGACAGATAGACAGACATAACGAATCTATAAGGGTCCCATATTTTGCCATTTGGCTACGGAACCCTAAAAAATGACAGAATATAGAATAGCACTGCTGCAAATCCTATACATACGAGTATTTTAGTAGGTAATGAAAACTTCTTATGGCGCACCACACACCCACAAGTCTTACCACTTCAAAAGTTTTTGTGAGCGAGTGTGCTGGTGTTAGAAATCTGTGCCTGTGTTTTAATATTTATAATATTTAATGTTTTATATTTGCAAGTTACTTAAGTTTTTATGTGCTAATAAAAAATTCATTTTCATTTTCATCAAGATCACTGATAATTGTTGTCATAAATAAAAAAATATTTTATGTGTGTATGATATTTTCGTCAATATTGTCCATGTAAGTACGTGGATACCAGACTATCAAACTTTTCTGTGTTCAATCGCTCTAGTAAATCATGTTGATTTCTGCATCAATAAGATTGGGATTACCTCCGTAATCGGTATGATGATTGGATCAAAGGATTCTATTTAGTGCATTAGCTAGGTTATGGAGAAATAGGCAACACGTATTTTTTGTTTTATCAAATTATTAAAAATCAACAAAGATACAGATCGTCAAATTTCCGGAGTGAGGTATTGACGTCACATAAAAAATCTACATCATCATCATCAACAGCCCATTAAATGTTCCCACTGCTGGGATTCAGGGCTTTCTCTCTCAAGGAGAAAGTTTAGGCCCTAATCCACCACGCTGGCCCAGTGCGGGTTGGTGGATGAAAAATTCTACATAGTAGGTCCAAAAGCATTGTTTACTTTGGAAGTTGATAATGTTGTGGGAAGAATATCCACTAGTAATATTATTTATGTTCCCAGTGCAACTCGAAACATTCACTCTCAAGCAGAGCCAAGGCCATAATCCGTGCTATTCAAGTGTGGATCGAACAAGGGCGGATCCAGCTTTGGCTCCAGAAGGGAGTCACATGGCTCCAACCTTGCGACCTTTACTCCCGACCAAGCCGGAGAAACCTGTGGGGGTTTAGTCGGTATGGCACCATATCTACTCCCATACCCCACCATGTCCCTGCACGGTCGGTATACGTAAATGTTTTCCCCCCCCACATAAAATAAAGATTAGAATGGACCGGCTACTAGGCTAGGATCGCATGCTAGGTAAACTGGACGTTTGCATCACCGGGCCAGCACAGCTACGCACTGAACTCTTTTTAATTAGTATTTCGCTCTAGTGTATAACCATGTACTTACCAAATCTGCGGGTGTTACCGCAGAGTCTACAAAACTTCTCTGAAATTCATAGAATATTTAAGTTACTGCTTAGAGCTTACCATACGAGTAACAACTAGCCATCGTATTACAAAATAAGGCACAAATACATAATATGTTTCACATTGACGCACGTCGCAAATGTCTAATTTAAACATTCACCGAGGTGTTTAATCTGTACATTCACCAAACTGTCCTCAAACATTTTGCCTTTATATGTTTGAAATGTCCTAGGAAGTATTGATGTAGAATTCAGCATTTCGCATTTTTTTTATCGTACCGTAGGATTATATCTTTTTGAAACAAACTAGTTTTCAGGGAGTTGACTGTCGGTGGAACCATATTATACCGTTAAAGTTAACCTTTTGGGATGTTTGTTTTTGTATAAGAAGTGTATGCTTATTTAGATCAGCTAAGCGATGATACAGTATGAGTTGGAGCGTTGCTTAACAAGATTTTTGCACCTTGTATTCAAAACTTAAATTAAACATGCTCAAGGAATAGAAAGTTTCATTCAAACTTTCATCTCATCTCCAGAACATTTATTTGTCGCTTATTGACCTGAAGTCATTTATAGCAGTGTCCAATAACTTCATTCTTTTACAAACTTTTGTGGCAGAGCAGCATTTATGGGGTTATAGCAAACTGGGTAAATAGCCAGTATCGTATAATTACTCAATAGAAAATAAATCAACCTTCTTTGTACAATGATTTATTTAAAAACTCTATGAAAAATGTTTGAGTTAAGTATACAACATGTAAAATTGCACATTTACAGCACGAAAAAACCTTTCTGCGTCTATTTTAAACAAATATTTTATGGAACAAAAACTTGCAATAAATAAATAATATTTCAAAAACTGGCGCCTAATAAATATTATAATGATAATAATACATATATAGGCGCGCTTCGCTTCCATGGCAAAGCCCACCCTACCCAATCAAATGTGTAATAATCAAGATACAAGCCATTTTTAATAGCATGGATCACGAAATATTTCTACCGTGTTACTTCTTCTGCACTACAGCATACTGGAATATTCCTAATCTTTCAGATATCCTCTGAAAATTTAGAAATAAGAAAGTAAATTTCAAGAAAAACTATAATAGACTGCATCATTTGACAGTGCTCCTCGAGGTTAGGTACTTAAATAACTTTTCTACCCCGACGAGGTCAGGATGGGCTGCTGGCTATTTAATAAAATGTGAAAATATTGTTATGAAATGTAACAGTATATTATTTTTTATTGTAAGTTACAAAACATTACAGGGCTTAGAGATATAAGATCTTAGATCTCTGGGTGACGAGCGCAGTGCAGTGCTAGGTCATGATTTGGACTCTTCATGTTCTAATAGCTGCGTGTCACTGTGCTGTTATGTGTCAGGCATGTTGCTTACCATCAGGCACATGTCCTGATCGTCTCGTCACTCTTTACTTAAAAAAATGTAATCAATCTCGTTATTTTGCCGTCAACGGTTGAACTATGTGGTAAGGGGCAACTTTATGGATTTTCTGTCTTAGAGCTCAGTCTATCACACTCAAAACACTCTCAAAAATCAACTACCTTTCTAAAGTCAAATATACCCATCTGGCGTTTCCAGGACTTTAGTAAGTTCATCTTATAACGGGGGATAATACTGTTACATCCAGCCGTTCTGCAGCAAAGTCTGTATGGGGAGTATCACATCTTTACCAGTTATTCTACCGACAAGTAGTATTGTGCAAACATCACTGTGTTTTATACTGGTTTGTAATGTTTCCGGAGAAATAGTATAACATAGAGATACATAATCTATATCTCTGGGTGACGAGCGCTGGACAGAGCTAGGTAAAGATTAGGACTATTCATATTCCAATAGGTAACAGATGATACTGCGCTGCCAGGTCATGTCCTGTCGTGGCATGGCTTGGATGATCAGGCGTTTGATCCTACGTTGCTATGCTGTTAAGATTAGGCACCCATGTTTGTTTATTTATTATTTAACTGGTCGCCAATCATAATTTCCTACTAAAATTATAAATGCGAAATTGTCTTTGTATGTAGATGTGGCTGTTTGTTACTCTTTCAAGTAAAAACTATTAATATCTAAACTATGAACAGGATGAAATTTAGTAAATAAGTGGGTAGTAATCAAAGAGTTTACATAAACTACGCGTACTTAAGCTGGAACAAACGCTTTATCACGGGCACGGGTCTGATCGCTCTTGCTTCGTCGCTCTTGTGGAAGTGTCATACTTTTTCGGGCACTCTGTTACCATAGCAAGTATGCACATCATCTGCTGCTTACGAACCGTGCGGGTTTCCGCATGCGGGTTTCCGCACATAGAAATTCCGTAAATAGAACAGGGGTTTCTCTGTTCTATTTACTTATTCTCTATCTAAGGTAATAATAGTCTGGAATACACATCGGCTACTTATTATTGTAGGAGAAAACCGGGATCTAATATTATGAAAATATACGGGATCGTATAGAAAATACACTCACAAGGTATTTTTTTTTTTTTTTTGTAGGAAGTAGGTAATGTAATAAGAATAAAACTAAATTGAACTGAACTGTTATTTGTTGATGACTTATTTTCTTAATAAGTAACCTTATTTGTACGTACTAGTTTCATGAACTAATGCCCAGATTTCAAATAAACTTTTTAGATCTTTTGACGCAATTTCTGAACAAAGCTACCCACATAACTAGGTACAACGGAAGGAACTATGTAAGTGTAGATATGTAGAAATAGGTATAGAGGTATAATTGCCCTCGGTACTTACCGGAGAATTGAGATATCTGAGGAAGAAATTGAGAAGGAATGACTTTCCGACACGGTAGACACCAGCGACACTCACTACAGCTACCGGAAGGTTCTGTTCAAAAGAGCAACATAACAATAAGGACTATAGGTACCTATAGGTATATTTTTTGTCATTAAACATAATGCCGCCCAGCTTAAAACTTATGTGTATTGCTGTTTTATCTATTTAGCTAAAAAGTGTAAAATTCGTAGTGGCAGTCAAAAGAACTTATTTTTATTATTATTAAACTTATAACTTAGATTGTTTTCATAACATTGTGCTTTGAAGTCATTAAATTAATATTAAAAAAAAAACCTTTGCCAGTTATTCTACCGCCAAGCAGTAATGTGCAAACATTACTGTGTTCCGGTTTGAAAGGCAATGTTTCCAGAGAAATTACAGGGCTTAGAGATATAAGATCTTAGATCTCTGGGTGACGTGCGCAGTGCAGTGCTAGGTATATATGGACTCTTCATGTTCCACTGTGCGTGTCACTGTGCTGTTATGTGTCAGGCATGTTGCTTACCATCATACACATGTCCTGATCGTCTCGTCACTCTTTATTAAAAAAAAAAGTAAATAACAAAGGGAAAAGTCCTTTGTGTGTTCTGTCGCAGTGTGTTCTTTCTATCGTGTATACGTTCCCATCAGCAACACGCATGTCTATAATAACACAGTGTCACGTGCCTAGCTATTGGAACATGAAGAATCCTAATAATTACCTAATACAGCCTGTTCTCGACACCAAGAGATATAAGATGCTCTGTCTATGCCTTGTAATTTCTATGGAAATATTGCCCTTCTAACCGTAAGTCAGCGATGTTTGCACATTACAGCTTGGTGGTAGAATAATCGGCAATGGTGTGGTACCAAAGAGTTTACATATACAACGTATGGAGTTAGATTTTCCGCACGGTTCGTTTGTGTCAATCGTAAGCAGATGACGTGCATACTTTCTATGGCAACAGAGTGATGTGCCGCGACAAAAGTATGACACTTCCACAAGAGCGATAAGGCAAGAAAGATGATACTTGCTTGCTTTCGGTGTAGAGCGTTTATGCCAACTCTATACGTAGTATATGTTAACTCTTTTTGTGGTACTTTCCCTACAAGAGTCCTACCATACCAGCTACTAGGTATTATGTAGTACTATGTGAGCTCTCCTATCTACTGTGTTACACATCACATCACAATCCTAAATTTTTGTTGCAAAAGTCAGTTTTAACGTCATGCATATCGCAATGAGTCAACATAGGTAATGGATAGGTATAATTTTTACTTATATATTTTCACATGAGCTGAGTCAAACATCCGTTTCAGTACAGTTTAAGTACTATCATGGTACTGTCGAAAACAATGAATAAAAACCACACTGCCTGACAATAAATAAAGATAATTCAATACATCTGTTTGGACACAAGATAATGTCAACATTGTAGTAAAAAGGAAATACTTCAGCTTTACCAGTTATTCTACCGCCAAACAGTATTGTGAATACATTACAATGTTCCAGTTTGAAGGGCAATGTCCCCAGAGAAATTACAGGACTTAGAGATATAACATCTTAGATCTCTGGGTGATGAGCGCAGTGCAGTGCTAGGTAATGATTTGCACTCTTCATGTTCCTATAGCTGCGTGTCACTGTGCTGCTATGTGGTAGGCATGTTGCTTACCATCAGGAGCATATTGTGCTCGTCTCGTCACTTCTTATTTAAAAAAAAAACATCAGTCTAGTTTTTGCAATTTAAATGCTTATTATTAAATGCACTAGTTTATTTAGCTAAATCTGCTGAATTACCCAAATACAGTACACAGTATCAACCATAAGAAAAGTTATTTGTAGGCTGTCTGAAAGAAATTTTTATAAGCGATAAGACCACCATTTGGTTGTTTCTTATTTATTGTGAACTTGTGGATGTAATAAAGCAATATACTATTAATATTTTTGGTGTATGCATAGATTAATAACGCTTATTCTATAGATGTAGGTACTTTTCTCATTTCATAAAGAATTGGTCGACTTACACAAAACACCATCTAGCATCAGACAGGTAATTGTCTCGTCTGATGCAAACGGTGCAGCGGGTAGTAATTCCTGAGCCTTAAAGGCATGCCTTTTTGTATGGGGGCAATGCGCTTACGCATGTCGGGCTTGACACCACGTAGAGTTTTGCCTCTACTGACTAAAACCTCCACGGGGACACAACTCAAGCCTTTATCGAATAAAACCCCCACAAGTTTCTTGGGGCCAGAGTAATGGGAACTGTATGACACTTGACCACACGACCCTGACACCAATGGCACATTTGCGTGCCTGCCCTGCGCAGTACGAATCCTCGCATTTGGCTCCAGTAGCGCACCGTCACCGTCTTAGGAAAGCCTATACCCAGATGGGGTGCCGGGCGGCTCTGAACGCCCGACGCCCCAGACCCTCCAAGTGGAAACGGCGTCCGAGCCCGAGTGGTTCAACCCTGTGTCCACCTACTCCTCCGTGAAAAAGCAAAGGGATCCATCTCCATCTCTTGCTTCTCTGCCTCCCTCCATGATATGACGATCTCGCAGGAGACTCAACACCTCCCACGACACTTTATTGTCGAGCAGTGGCGTAGCGTGCCTTGGTCGCCCGCGGGTCCTTATGAAGGGTAAACATTTCTCACTAAAGAAAAATAAGTTTGCATAAAATTAAAAGAAATATATTCATCTGTCAGTTTTTCCAAAAATCAAATCAAATATAACTTTTAAACGCACGCTTTACGCGAGAAACTATTATTTCGAAGAAAATGCTTTATTTGACTTTTGTCATTTTTGAAATAAATACAATGGGCGTTAACTATGCCCCTGCTGTCGAGAATCTTAACTATGATGGTCGGCAGTAAGATATCCGCCCCACGACCGCGACTAGGGAAAGCCGTGATTCCTTATCTCCTGGGCATGCCTCCATCACGTGTTGCGTGGTGGCTTCCACTTATCCCACCGGTGTCATACCAGGGTATCATAGCTCTGACAATATTATTTTATGGACTCTAGCGTTCATCGCGCGTAATATTCCACACTAAAATTCACATTATTTGCAATACAACGGCGTAAAACAATACAACTTTTACTATTTGTCTGACACATGACACCCGCTTCCACTTGATATCAGTTCTTCTGATACAGAGATAACGGTTGAGACATGTGCTCCTGTCATTGTAGATTGGCGCCGAAACCCCTAGAAACGATATCTTATGTAAAATGTTCATTATCAGCTACTGATCTGTGGATTCTATCTTTCCGATTGTTATGATATATTTGACAATGTTGAAATGCCGTTTGTATGACTTGAAAACGACGTACTAGGAACACGTCCTTTTGTAGCCATATTCACTACGACACGACAGTAGTGCAGAAATATTCCCTACTGCACTACGGCACTGGTAAAACGTTTTTGTACACAGTAGTGTCGAAGGGTAAAAAAATTCCCCATGACACTACTGGGTAGTAGTGCAGAAGATAAAATAATCCCCACGACACTACCTGTAGTGCAGTTTTGTAGTGCGGTGGGGAATAAGGAGTCACAAAATTGATAATAATCATAGAATATCATAAAATAGGTATACTAACCAACTGTTAAATGTATATTATAAGTATGATCTCACTTTAAAAAAAAGATCGAAGGACTTCTCGTATCTCAAAAAAGCGACATCGTTTCATGGTTGATGTTCCAAAAACACGAACAAAGAGGTTTGACTCCACGTTTGTGATAAGAACATCTAGGTTGTGGAATGCGTTGTCTGAGTGGGTTTTCCGCGATGGTTACAATCTTGGTGTCTTCAAATCGAGAGTGAATCGGTATCTTCTAGGTAAGCACGCTCCATCGTAGATCGCATCATCGCTTAACATCAGGCGAGATGGCGGTCAAGTGCTAACCTCTTCCAGTTAAAAAAAATCTTACTAATACTATTACACATGCGAAAGTTTGGATGTTTAAATGTTTGTTGCTCAATCAAATCGTAACGTCTGAACCTATCGGGTTAAAATTTAGGACACAGATTATAGTTTAGAACTAGGCTCTTTTTTATCCCAGTAATCGGGAAACCGGAACAACGGGTAAAACTTGTAATTTCATATACTTGTGAATGCTGCATTTTAAACTGACATTGAATTTAATTTAATCCATCCAAAGCCACATTTATTAGTTTATTATATTTATGACATTATTTTGTAAAAAAAAAGGACTCTTAACATAATATTTTATAAATCTTCATCACCATCATCATCCGCAAGACGTCCACTGCTGAACATAGGCCTTCCCCCTAGATTTCCACAACGAACGGTCCTGCGCAACCTACAACCAGCGGTGTCCAGCTGTCCAGCGACCTTTGTGAGGTCATCTGTCCATCTAGTGGGAGTCCGTCCAACACTGTGTCTTCCGGTTCGTGGTCGCCACTCGAGAACCTTTCTTCCCCATATCATATTATATGAATAAATTATGATAATTTCTGATTACAGTGTGTTATGTAAAATCATAGAATAATCCACCATGCTGTGCTAGAGTAGAGTGGCGGAAACGGGACATGACGTCAAAAGATGTCTTTCTTGGAATTACCGGTTTCCTTATCATGATGTCCTTCACCTCTGTATAGATAGTAAAACTAGTACATCTCTTGAAGTAATACCCTTATGAGCAGGCGGATTCGAACAAATGGACCCTACAATTAGAAAAGTAGATTTTTTCGCCACTAAGCCATACTGACGTCATACTAGACGCATAAGTAGGTTTTAAAAAAAGTTGTTTCAATGTGAAGGAAAACATTAGGAGGGAACTGGTACCGATGATGTCTCAATTACTTTAAAGACACGATTGAAAAATTAAAAAACACGTTAATGTACTGTGAACTTTCGTCTTTGCTGGTATATAAGTAGTGCTCTCGGGTTTGGAAAGCGAGTGTTTTATGCAAATCAAAATCAGGCGAGTTCGTTTGACGTAAACCTTTGTTAATGTTTCTAGAGAAATTACAGGTCTTAGAAATATACCATCTTAGATCTCTGGGTGACAAGCGCAGTGCAGTGCTAGGTAATGATTTGGACTCTTCATGTTCCAATAGTCGCATCTCACTGTACTGTTATGTGACAGGCACGTTGCTTACCACAGGCACAGTCCTGCTCGTCTCGTCAATTCTTTATTAAAAAAAGGACCTATGAACGATCAAAATGTTGTCGTTGTTTTGGTAAAGAGTGTGTGTAAAAGTTATCACTTAATAATTACGGAATGTTTCCCGTAAATGTTGCGAGTTCCTCGATATTTCGACGTAGTTTTATGCTTGAAATAATGTGTCAGTGTTTTAGTTTGGGGGCGCTTAAGTAATACGTATGTATGCAATTTGGTGGGATTTTATCTTGTACAACATTACAATGCGTGTTATGGGGTTAATATTTTTTCAATTTAAAATAAACAAGTTAATTCAAAACCCTAAAAATGGTCATTTGGATAAAACAAACAAACTTGGGAAAAATAGTGAGGTAGAAGAGTGAAAAAACATTACGGTGTGTTACAAGAGGAGGGCTTTAAATCTGTTAAAACTGCGTTACAAAATACTTGAACGCCCCCTTTGGAAAAAGAATTGAATACTACAACAAATGTAAATAAATCCAAGTAAAAAATGTGAATACAAAATAGTGACAAGTAGAAGTGGCTTTGCGGCAACGTAGAGCTAGTTATCTTGAACAGTTGATCCAAAACTACTTCGTAATGATGTAGATTGATCACTGAATTTGAAAATTTACATAAGTTTTAGTTTATTTTATATTTACCTAACTAGTGGTCCATCCCAATTTCATTTGTGTTGAACAGCTAAATTGTATAGCGTACCAGCAAAGCCCCGCAAATGTTTTAACCCCGCTGTGCCCGTTTCCATTATTTTGCGGCATAAAAAGTAGCCTAAAGTTACGGCGAAAATCTTAGCCTAAAGTTACGGTGAAAATCTTGAGACTTTGAAGTATTTTTCATACAAGGGTGTTGTTGCTAATGAGCCTTTTGGCACATTTCTTAATAGAATCCATAGCCTCCAGCTGATATTTAGGCGATCCATCCCAAAGATGTTTGTTAGGTATACCTACTGTAGTGGTAGGACTCTTGGCAGAGTCCATTGGGGAAGTATCACACCTTGGCCAGTTATTCTACCGTCAAGCAAAAATGTGCAACAATTACTGT
The DNA here is from genome assembly GCA_017562165.1 of Ectropis grisescens. Lineage (NCBI taxonomy): Eukaryota > Metazoa > Arthropoda > Insecta > Lepidoptera > Geometridae > Ectropis > Ectropis grisescens. The sequence goes on along the minus strand of CM029777.1, from coordinate 8,285,455 downwards.
GTTCCAGTTTGAAGGGCAATGTTTCCAGAGAAATTACAGGGCTTAGAGATACATCTTAGATCTCTGGTTGACGAGTGGAGCGCAGTGCTATGTAATGATTAAGATGTTGATACAAAAAATTGAAAAAAAAAAAAAAATTTTAGGGGGAAAAACATAGAACTGAAACTCAAAATTTTTTTGTATCACCATACGTGTGATTTGTCTATGGATATTGAGCTTTCTAACATATATTTTTTTCTAAACTGAATAGTTTGCGCGAGAGACTCTTCCAAAGTGGTAAAAAGTGTGTGTGATAAAAACACTTTTTCTCTCTCCCTCTAACTTCTAAAATAAAATAATGGCAAAATTAAAAAAAAAGTGTTTGATAAACGTTACCATGTAAACTATCAACGAAAATTTGTTTGAATGATAATATATATGTAAATATATGTAATGATAATGTATATATATATGCAAGTAGTTTTGTTTTAATACGTCATAAATTGACTATTGTTAAAACACTGACTAAAGTAACTATGAAGTACAAGAACTTTTGTATTAAATTACTTGCTGCTACGGAAGCCTTGATGGGCGAGCCCGACTCGCACTTGTCCACTTTTATTTGAACCGAGTTCAAACAAGACGAACTTTTCAATCCAGTTTGGCCTAATAGTTTCCATATTAGGGACATTTCTTACAAAATCTTTTCTTTATCTAGACGATCTTATTTCCATAGCAGGTAGAATATTTTCACGATAATTACCTGGCTAAATTAAAGCAAACTTTCTATTTTAAACTGGTCTAATTTCAAACGAGATTTCATATTCAATCTATAAAATATCATCACATATTAACACGATATAATCATGAAACAATCTGTTGTTTGCGAGAAATCCTACACGATCATCAGCATAGCTGCATGAGCAGCCCACTAAATGTTCCCACTGCTGGGACTCGGGCCTTCTCTCGCAAGGAGAGCATCAAGACCATAATCCGCAAAACTGGCCCAGTTCGGGTTTTTGGATGACACGTGACCTTGAAAGAGTCTAGGTACGTGTCGGTTTCCTCACGATGTATCCCTACGTCGTTTTAAGTTAGCGGCATTACGCACATGACTTCTAAAAGACACTGGTACACGTAGGATTTTAACCCGGGGGCTGCGTATCAGCAGTCGCCGTTTTCCCGACTAGACCGGCCGTAACTATCTGATGTAAATAGTCACAATTAATGCAAAAATATATGTATTATATCTCCATAAAGTGGTGCCATTTGGTTTTAAAAAGCTTTTCGCCACCATCTACAACGAAGTTTAGATAATTTGTTTTGCTTCTGAATACGCCTCATAAAGTCCTGAACGCTCTTCTGATTGGGGGTAGCGTGGCATAGAAAATGAACTTCGCTCAAAATTTGGTGAAACTTATTTACGCTCACTACCAGTTTTAGCATACCAATCACTGAATTACTGATCACTCTCCTGATTGCCATTTTCCCCCGGTACTCACCAGCCAGGGATGCACCTCAGTGTAGGAAGGAGAGATATGTGAAGTTTTTAGCTTGCTTCAAATGTCTACCCACCACTGCTACCATCTACCATGCTACCAGCTCTCGGAATATTATGATTGGTAGACTGGTGAAAACATGACATCTAAAGGTACAAGTTTACGCTGAGACCGCGACACGAGACCGCGACAGGAGACCGTGACCGGAGACCGCGACAGGCACAATTGTATAAGCGCCAATTCACGCCGAGACCGCTACACATGTTTCGCGACACGTGTCTCGGGCTCCTGTTACGGTCTCGGCGCGAACTGGCGCCCATACAATTCTATGGTGCCGCTCGGCAACTTACACTGAAATGCTCGCATCAGCTGACGCGTGACTGCCATGTTTAGTTAAAACCACTCACACATACGTAGTCTCCGGAAAATTTTCAAAAAATCTAATTTGCAAAAAGAGATAATATTAATATAAGTTTGTTTAAATGTATGAGTATATTCGCGGATGGAGAAGTAATAAAACATGTAGAAAAATAATAAACATATTCTACTATTTCTATCACCTGTATTGGTTCCCAAACGTTTGTATGGAAAATTGGCTTGGCCCGTCCGCCTTAATGTCAAGTGCCTGTCGCGGTTTTGTGTCGCGGTCTCCGAGCGAACAATTAATTAAGCTAATTGTTACTTATGTTTGCCTTCGGGAATGTCGAATAGTCTAGGAACGAACAGAGCTTGGGTTCTTCTAATAAAACAAAGGCAAGCGTATGTCCACAATTTGCCTGAAATAAAGCAATTCTACGGTTACGTACGTGTTGTTCAGTTTAAAAAAATCCCAGGTAAACGAATTGAATTAAGTATCTAGCCACTAAATGCCTTGACGGACCGAGCTTGGCATCATCACAAACCAGTATATCTTCTATGTAAAAGTGCTCTTCTATCCTAGGATAGAGCACACTAGAAGATACCTACTTGTTTTAGATTTAAGATATTCTGACTGTACTTTTCTGAAAACACAGACTCAGCTATAATGCTCCACGTTATGCAGTGCTAATTTCTTATGGTAGAAACTAAAAATAAGAAAATGTTAAACTATAAACGAAAATTCGTCGCAATTTTCACCTAGACCAGGCTCTGTAGTAACAAAGTATATTTACAGAATGTACTCACATGACAAGAGTCAAGGTTTCGCGATAACTTGACCGAAGAAATCGCCTAAATTAAAGGCAATTTTCTTTAATATAGACAAATGTACATGTGACTTACACCGGCTAGATTTTGGAGCCGTTATTTATTTTTTCTCTATTCTTATAAAGTATTATGATAAAGCTGACCTGACGGTAAGCGACATGCCTTAACAAAAAATTACAAACACGTTTTTCTCGATTGTTCAATTTACACTTACGTCATTGTAAATATAAAAGTTTTATATATTTGAAAGCATGTAGCAACATCATCAGGAGTCCTGCACGGTCCTTTGCACTTATGTAGATATATCTCAACTTACACTACCGACCTGAATCGTCAGCTTCTGACATCAACGCTTTTTGCCACTATACAAAAATCATTGCTTTACACAGGATTCCATCCCAAGCACTTGCAGTGTTTTTCATTTTTGTTTTGTCATTTTAAAATAAATAAAAGTGGTCAAGTGCGAGTCAGACTTGCCCATGAAGGCTTCCGCAGCAGCAAGTAACATAATATAAGAATTTTTGTAGTTCGTTGTTACTTTAATCAGTGTTTTAACAATAGTGAATTTATGACGTATTAAAATAAAACTACTTACTAGATCTCATTTAAACCAATTTCTGTTGACAGTTTACATGGTAATGTACTCGTACATCATAATTTTTTTTTAGTTTTGTCATTCTCTTATTTTAGAAGTTACAGGAACACACACACACACATTTTACCACTTTGGAAGTCTCTCGCGCAAAAAAAAATATGTTAGAAACCTCAATATCATTTTTAAAGGCCTATTCATAGATAATTGAACCCACAAGTATGGGTTTACATAGTAGGTATAGTCCTTTTAGTTTCGGAGAAAAGTGGCTGTGACAATGACGAATCTATAAGTATACTTTATATTTTATGTGACGATTGAGACTGATTTTATTTTTATGAGAAGGTTATATGCATTTATTTCGGCATTTTAATTTTATTTTTATGTGACAATTGAATACTTTTCTTTGTTTTGTATTTTTAGGGATTTTATTTGTAAATTGTAAATTTATGGGTATAATGGCCTGAAATAAATTAATTTTTACTTTAATTTTATAAGGGTCCCGTAGTTTGCCAATTAAAAACTTTATGAGTCTACTTATATGTAAACTTATTAAAAAGATTTATGTTTACTGTTACGTTATCCAGAATCACAATTCCTGAATTAGGTACGCAAAATTAAAATTAAGCTTCCAGCTCAAACACGGAATTTGTAAATCAGCAAGATTAATTCAATTCCAGCAAAATAACGAATGTATTTCCATAAATCACCGACATCGAAGCGGCTATTGTTCGCATCTGCATTCAGTTTAAATAATAAAATCCCTTGTCTAAAGGACAACTGAGATTATTTAGTCGCGGCAACGAAACCGCAGCTTAAGCAGATAAACAAGTTGATCGACAATATCTTGAATATATCTCACTGTAGCCACTTGTTTTTATCTAACCACGATACCATGATCTCGATAAAATTGAAGGCTTTCAGTTGATGTACCTTACTTTTGTCGGAGATCGCATCAGTGGCACTAGAAACAGTGCGGTCAAAATGAACAGTAAGTTAGCTTCTATTTGATTTAACTAAGTTTTGGAAGTGTTAAGTTATGCTCACGTTTTCAATTTGTCTTTATTATGAAAGTGCCGAAAGTTTACGGTTTCGGATAAACGTGTGTTGGTTTATTACGTAATCAGGGTGGTTCCGTAGGATCGCGTTTGCTTATAGTTGGCTCCTGTTTTAGATCCCAGTTATATTTAGGTAATGAAACTTATAGTTAAAAACATCATTATAAGTATGGTTAGTGATAAGACCAAGTTTTTGTCGTCTTGTCATTTAGTAACTGGATACTTAATTCAATTAATTTACCTGGTTTTTTTAATGAGCTGAATGAAACGTACATAAATAAGTCGTTTCTCATAAACAAAAGGTTCCACGGAAAAGGACTAGTAAGTCTTTTAGTGGCCGACCGTGACTTCTGGAACTAAGAATTGGTTTCAGTGAAAAAAATAAAACTAATCTACTCCCTAGATGGTGACAGTGAATTTTCTACTTCTATATGGTCACCAACACCACTTGTTTGTATTTTTTTCTTTCAAAATATACAGATATTCCTCAAGAACAATAGATTGTTCTAAAACTTTGAGTTGAGGTGTTTAATTCTGATGACGCTTACAAGTAAAGGGAGAATTATAAACATAGCTAACTAGTTACACAAAAACAAAAAATATACGATATAGAATTGACAAACCAATTGACATTGACAGAAATTAAGATTTGGCCATTAATATTTCTAGACGTTAGGCGCCATCTATCATAGTTATTTTATTAAAATATCTCAATGTACTTATTATACAAATCACGTGAGTGACGATGAGTGGGATCTCCAGTCACAAGGCGAAGGGGAAGACGTTAGTCCGTAGGCGTAACATTTATTCAGAAAACAGGATCGCTTCGAACATTCAATATTTGTATATCGTTTGAATTCGTTTGTGACCTGCAAACAAGTTCGTTCGTAGTTTGCGCTCGTTCGAAATTTATTTTCGAATTCCGCTCGTAAATAAAATGGCGAATAAAAATCAACGTGTTCGATGCATCGTTCCTACGCACTGGGCAATTTGCGCTTCTATTGATTCCAACCGTTTAACCGTATCTTTGATCTACTATTATTGGTATTGGCGTTTATTTCTACGAAATAGGTAGGGTACACATTTTATGACGTTAGTATCTGCGATGGTAGTAACGGGGAAAAAATAGATTATTTATTTACTTATTTACTATTAATTAGACGAAAATATTTTATTTTTTGGTATACAATTCAAACAAATCTATGGATAAAATGTTTAAAAAAATCGTTTTGATTCCATTTTATAAAGAATAAAAATACCAAAATAAGAATGAACGTTCTCTCTATTATGTGATTATCACCTATTGCTAATTAGCTGGGTAGGAAGATATCGATTCCAAATAAATTACATAAAACATTACGCAATCAATACATTAATAGATTAAAACTTTTCAATTTCGTATTCGACTTGCATGTATTCACATATATACTTAAATAATAATTCTATGTCATTTGTTTAATTCAGTTTAAATGCCTAAATTCAACAAAATTTCATTCTGTTTGTTTAGTCAGTGGTTTTGAGTTTATTAATTATATACGGAACATAAGTCTTCTCATTAAAATATTAGTGGATAAACAACGTTCGTAGTCGCCATCTTGCCGGATGTTAAGCAACGATTAGACTGTCTACCATTAAGCACCTACAAGACTTAAAACTGTTTCACTCTCGTCTGGAAGACATCAACATTGTATGCATCGGTTGTATCCATAGAACCTACTCAAGCAACTGATTCCACAGCCCATAAACGTTCTTATAACGAAAGTGAAGTCAAACCTCCTTGTTCGAATCTTTAGAACGCCATGTTCAAAAGAGCTGTTTGACAATATACTGCTATTGATGTGTCGCTTATGAGCATGAGCAGTCCACTTAGTGTTCCCACCGCTGACATTCAGGGCCTTCTCTAGCAAGAGACTTAAGACCATAATCCACCTCGTAGGCCCAGTGGGTGTTGGCAGATAACGCATGACCTTGAAATGTTCTAGGAACATCTCGGTTTCCTCTGTTACTAAGTTAGTGACATTAAGCACATGAATTCCAAATGACAGTAGAACGCGTGGCAATCGAACCAGGGCTTCCTGATCTGCAGTTGCTGTTCTCCCGACTAGACCAGCCGTAACTTACGTTTGTAAATTTCATGTTATATAATATTTTTCAGCAGCTCTATGGCTATTGTGCTGCGCGGCAGCGCTGGCCGGTGCCTCCGCCCTCTCAATCAATGTGAGACAGAATCCGGAGACTCTCTGTGCCGGCCAGGAGAACTTCCTACGTATCGCCAGCATCCACTCTTGCGTCAACTACTACCAGTGCTATGCCGGACGATCCTACCTCATGATCTGTCCTGACTTCACGTGGTTCAACGAACTTGAGCAGGTAAATACGATAAACGCAAAATTTTACACTTAATTTTAGAAAACTAAGCAGTCAGCCTTAAATTACGTCTCCTCCCTAAAAAATGTTTGGCTAGTACAGAAGGCCTTTTGCTTACCTAAACACATACGGGTTGTTTTTCACAATTACTCAAGACTACTTAAGAAAAAAAATCAATGAAACTGTATGAAAACTCACAGATATATTTTTCTCCTCCGAAAATTACAATGGACTGAATTTTAGCATTTAACAATTCCACAAATAAAGTAACTTAAAGGAATTCATTTAATAGACACCTATATCAACATAACAATTATTCTGAATTTTCAGGTCTGCGACAGATCATCACCACCAGAAGGCTGCCACACCCATCCTCATCCTGAGCCTGAACCTGAACCCGAACCAGAACCTGAACCTGAACCCGAACCAGATCCTGAACCTGAACCAGAAGAAGAAACTGCTCCAGAAGAACCTGAAAACGAAGTAGAAGAAGTGGCTGCGGAACCCGAGGAATCTCAGGACGAAGGTTCAGGCGAAGACTCTGGCGACGAATGGTTGGAAGAAACTCTAAAGAAGATCTTCAAAACCCCCAGACAAGAGGAAATTGAAGCTGAAGAAGATGAACAAGAAGCAAAGAAACTAAAACAAGAAGAAGAAGACGAAACCGAAGAAAGTGAGCAAAAAAGGCAAGATGATGTAGAAGAACAAGAAGATGAACCTGAAAGGAGTAAAAGGCAGGAAGAGGATTTAGAAGAAGCCGAGGAAGAGCGTAAGCGTCAAGAAGAAGGCGAAGATGATGAAAATGTAGAAGAAGAGCGCAAACGTAAAAGACAAGACGAAGAAGTTGATGAAGAAGCTGAGGAACGTAAAAAGCAAGAAGAAACTGAAGGACTTGAAGAAGCCGAAGATGAAGAATACCGCAAACGCCAAGAAGATGAAGATAATGTCGAGGAAGAGGAAGAACGCAAGAGACAAGAAGGTGAAGACGACGATGACGAAGTAGAAGAAGAACGTAAAAGACAGGAAGATAATGAGGAAGAAGAAGTAGAAGAAGAACGCAAGAGACAGGAAGAAAATGAGGAAGAAGAAGTAGAGGAAGAACGTAAAAGACAAGAGGAGGAAGAAAATGATGAAGACGAAGAAGAACGTAAGAGACAAGAAGAAGACGGCGAAGAAAATGAAGTAGAAGATGATCTTAAAAAGCAGGAAGAGCTAGAATTAGAAGAAGAAGGAGTAAAGAGGAGGCAAATAAGACACAAACACGATCATCTCCAAAATGAAGACCACCATCACCATGATCATGATCATCATCACGAACACGACCATCACCATGATCATGATCATCACGACGAACACGACCATCACCATCATCATGAACATGAAGAAGAAACCAGTCAAGATGATGATGCTGATGATGAAGTAGACTTAGAAGAGTCTTCAAGACAAGAGGAGGATGATAATGAAGACGTTGAAGTTGAAGACGCTTCCCGGCAAGAAAATGATAGTGACGACGACGATGATATTGAAGAATCATCTAGACAAGAAGAAAATGATGAAGATGATTCAGAAGAACCGGAAAACGAGGCAGAGGATGAAAGAAGAAGATCTAAGAGGAGTATTAAACAAGAAGATGAAGAAGGCCAAGACTTGGAGGAAGAGATCAGGCAAGAAGAATTTGAAGATGCTCTCGAAGAAATAGTCAGACAAGAAGAGGAAGCCGAAGAAATCGAAGAAGACGCTAGACAAGAAGAAGAGATCGACGAAGAGGAATCAGAAAAGGCTAAAAAGAGTTTCTACAAACGCCTTATCAGGCTTTTCGCTTAGAAGGAATCATTCAAAAGCACTTCCGAAAGGAATGCTAACTTGAATAGCAAGGAATGTAATAACGATTAATTTAAGTAGTTTTATTTTGTTTTAAGTAACGATAGGATCACTTTGTGCAATTTTGTAAATATGATTATTTATTGGTATGAGTGAGAATTATATCGTTGATCCAAATCATGTTTTTGATTCATTGCAAAATACACAGGTCACTCACCTATGCATTAGTAGGAGCTAATTTAATTAGATATTATAGTGGTAAGACTCTTCACTAAGTCGGTCTTAGGAAGTACCACATCTTTACCAGATAATCTACCGCCAAGTAGTAATGTGGTAACATTACTGTGTTCCGGTTTGAAAGGCAATGTTTCCATAAAAGTACAAGGCATAAATTAATCTGACTATACTAATAGGTAATATTACTAATAGGTATCTACCTCCGAGTTACAAGGGCTATACATGAAAAAACCGGCGAAGTGCGAGTGGGACTCTCGCATGAAAAGTTCCGTACATTTTTTGCCGTTTCATTAGCAAATAAACGGTGAAAACATCTTTTATTGTATGGGAGCCCCCTTAATTATTTATTTTAATTAATTATATTTAAAGAGAACACAAAACTAAATATTCTGTAAATAGTTAATGCGTCTACCCGTCCCCGTTATTGGTATCGAACAAGAAACGGAAAAAGAAATCATATGGGAGCGGCCCTTAACTATTGAATTTATTTTATTTTTAGTATATTTTTGTATATTTGTTGTTATAGCCGCATAGCGGAAATAGAAATACATCATCTGTGAAAATTTCAAGTGTCTAGCTATCACCGTTCTCGAGATACAGCTTGGTGACAGACGGACGGACGGACGGACGGACAGCGAAGTCCAGTAATCGGTCCCCGTTTGTACCCTTTGGGTACGGAACCTTAATAACCCACACTTGAAATTCAAATCTGCCTAACTAACGAAAAATTATCGTCTCCGTTGCAGCTCTCAAGTGGCACCTTGACCGACTTTGTAAACAGATGTCGACATAACTTTGTTATTTGAATTCTAGGAATATGTAAGCAACCTAGGAGCAACTACCTACTTAGTACTTTTGTTATTATGAAAGTTTTTAAAAGTTGTTGTTGCATTGAATAGTTGAAGAAGCCTGTAACGGTTCATTTTATATAAGTCCATGAAATATAGTATAAGTGCTGTTATTTCCCAACGTTGTAAAGTACCTCAAACCCTCAAACATCACTATCGCAAGTTCCATGCAACTTAGGTAAACGAAAGTTTCTATTAAAACTTGTACGAGTTTTACGAGGTTACTGTAGTACTCGTAGGTCGACAGGCGCTTCTGAGTAATAGTTTCTAATGGTTTATAGCTTTGTAGGTCTTTTGAAGTGAAAACTACTTTTAGCACGTCACAGACAGATTTTTCGTGGGCTGCGAATTGAATTCTAGCGTCACGCTCAGGAATGAGAAATCTTCGTATAAACTAGGAACCACGGCCATTGGGCATCTAGAAATGCTGACGCATTGATGGCCTTGCTCTTGGCCTCGCCCTCCGGTTACACCTGCGTAGTTTTCAAAGTAAGCTATCAAATTCTGAGTTATGAATTTTCACATCTAGCGGCAGTTCCTATGACTGTATTTTTTTTTTCACGAGTATCTAGTATAGTGACGTAACAAACAGGATTTGTAGCTGATGGTAAGTAACCTGCCCACAACAACATCGTCACGTAACCGTAAACGTGGACCTAAAAGGTAATGCATGGCACTCGTCACCCAGATAATTATTATTTATCGGTATCCGTTCTTTTGAAAAACTTTTTTTCACAAATCTACACCTGATAACCAACGTTCGACAAACTCACGGATCGTCAAATGATTATTACACAAAAAACATTTCACAAATTGGTTACATCTCAAAATATTTATTTGACAAACTTTCATTACATAACGTATTATTTGACAATTGGTTCGTTTAATATTTTAGTTAACTAATAAATGTTTAAAAACAAAACCAACACTTGACACATTTTTATTTTACAGAGTGTTGTTTGACAAACATTTCAAATTATATTTTAATTACTTAACAACTTAAACAAAAAAACATTTCATTTAACAAAAATTAAAATTAAATTCTACATCATTGGCAAATTTTTGGCCAAGCCACTGCTCTGGATTTTCAAATACATAAAAAGTTGTTAAATTCATCGGACCGGTTAGGTAACTTAGGACCCAGATCCGACTCAGAACACCCCGACTTCACCTAGTCTTGTCGCTACTACTCCTAGAGTGTATATAAAAAAGTGCAGGAGCCAAAAGCTCAAGGGAGGTCCTGAGTGGAGCGAGCCATGCGAGGTCAAGCGTAGCGAAGGGGAGGTGGCGAGCGAAGCGAGCCGGCGACCTCCGTAGTGGAGCGCAGGCCGAGTATGGAGAAGCGACACTCAGGGCTGACCGCAGAGCTTCTGGCGAGAGCCCACCCGAGTCAAATCTTAGTAATAGATCCTAATCGGACAGGTTAGGTCAAAACTCTGTGACAGGACCTAATCAGAACGGTTAACTCCTATGGACAATTTAATGGGTACTTTTATGATTTTGTACTTAATTTCACAACGGAAGATTTTTTTGGTAAATGTTAAATTTGTAAAATGAATAGTATATGAAACAAAAATGTACAAATAACAAAATTTGTCAAAAATGTTTGTGAAACATTAGTGAACCTGATTTATCTCTATGCCCTGTAATTTTTTCAGAAACATTTCCCTTCAAAACCGGAACACAGTGATTTTAGCACATTACTGCTTCACAAATAACTGGCAAAGGTGTCGTTTACTTCCATTTCGTGCTCCGCACTCTTCGGTAGAAAGCCGAAAGTGACTAAATTTTTCATCCACCAATTTGAGACATTTCAGCCACTTTTCCACAAGTCCTTGCGACTTCCAACTAACTAAAATGGTGATACTAAATAGAATGGTTATTGAAATAGCAAGACGGGCTAACATACGAGTAGGAAAGTCAATTTAAAATTGTTGGACTTTGTTTACTAACAGAAGTTGACTGCCGCTTTTCTTTGCATAGTTCTATGAAAATGTTCTTCATTCATTTAAGATTTAACTCTAATCTCTGATTGATGATACCCCATCACTATTTCACACATAATGGGAGAATTCAACACTTTGGGAGTTTTGTTTACGTACATTACAACCAACTTATCTGTAGAACTGCCATCACTACAGTGATGGCACCACGACCGAAAAGTGTCGCCATCTATTACAAAGTTAGATAACTTCTTTTACTGTGTTCTGTTGACGTCAGTAGTTCCGCTTTTGACCGGTCTACAGATAAATTGTTGGCCACTTGGTGCCACATAATGAGTTTCAGAATAGGAAATACCTAGTCTTTGGCGAAATTACCTACCTATCTTTGAAAGTTTTTTCTTTCTGATAACGCCCTATAGAGGATAGCTTTAAACAGGATTATAGACCGCATTGTCGCGTCAGACCAGATGGCAGTCAAAAGTCAATGATAAAAATACAGGGTTTTGTAAAACCCTTTATTTACTTTTTATATCAGTAGATATTTTTTATAAAAAGGATTTACTGATATTAAAGGTGCGTCCTGAACTATTAAACCTACTACAATTAAGGATATATTGAAGACATTACGCCGCAACTTTACAGCAGCCGTAGTCACGAGAAGACTGAATAAATTGTTCGCAAGTCATTTGGATATGGGGAGATCTGAGGCGTGTAATCAATGGGAGATCTCCAGCTACTTTCATTTGGTCTTCAATTATCGCAGGGTTGTGGTGTCAACCCTAATACACTAATCATTCATTAACAGTCAGTTCGAATCAGGAAAGTTAATACTATGAAATATATTAACAATATTTCTAACCCTAGTAGAAACCTAGCAGGGTGAGAAACTAGATTAATTCATTATTTCTCAGGTTAAATGATAAAAAGACCAGAGTTAAATTTAGCAATTTATTAATTATCATACAAAATAAATCTCAAATACAATATAATAATTATAGTTATACACAACCAAAACAAAAAATAAACATTGAATTTGAGAAGTACATTTTAAGGCAGAGTCACACTGTGATAAAACACAAATTATTACGACTTGGTCTCGCGTATTGTGATTGTATAACTCGATGTTCTATCCAAGTGTGCCCCAGCTTTACATTATTACGGTAGGCCCGCGCTAGGATTCGCCATAAATGCATCCTTAGGGTATAAATATTAGGAGTTATTTTCGTGTGTAGAAATTACTTGATTGTTAGAATTAGTCTACTCATTGGCAGTAAAAACATTAAAATACTGGCAATATTTTTATAACGTAACAAGCATTAAGTTAGGTATAAAAAATAAACATCTAAAATTGTACAATAGTATCCCAAGAATTTAAAGATGGCCGACAAGCGATCTATTTTTTTTTTATTTATCGCCATAATGAAAATAAGTCTTTATATAACACAATACGCTGACAAAAGTAACAAGTTACGATTTACCAGTACCGAAAAAGCACCTATAATTTTTTTAAAAGCAACATCACGATAAAAAAATAATTATGGTCAATTTCGGAGATGTCCATTCTTAGTCAATTGCCAATTGCCATAAACGCAAAAGTAAATTAGTCAGCAAAATATGGGTCACCGTATAAGACTTATATCAAAAGATTATGGTCCACCTAACGCACAGTATAAACGATTAGCAATGAGTAGATATGTGATGTGTTAAAATATACGTTCCTACATCGACGAAATGTATCACAAAGTTGGGAATCTAATCAATACGAAATATCACAAACGTGTCTTGCGATCCATTTCACCGCCGTCGAACGTGAAGCCTACCCCTAATGCGAATATTATTGTTATTATTATCTAGCATAACAGATAACCATTGACCAGATACATTATATTCCTCTACAAAATAACTCGATCTAGTGTTATGAGACGGGAGTCTTATTAATCGAATTCAACATGAAAATCAGCAAATCTTTGGCTCAACTCCGCGCCGCATAGCATCCGAGCGTCATATCGAAAAATATCACCATTGAAACATGCCGCATTGTCACATCCAAAACGACGTAATATATATTAAACTAAGTACTACATTTACAAACGTAAGTTTTTACAAACAGACGGCAAAAGGAACGGTAGTTACGAAATAAATAAATGAAACAAACGAGTATATACAAATCGATTCCGGATGCGACAACCGGCATCTTATATACCATCGCAACAATTCCTTCCAAATCCATCAATATATATCAAGTAAAACTACGGCGGTTACATTGAAAATATCACCAGCGCGATTAAGTTACAATAACGTTAGTTTTATAAAACGGTAATTACTATAGAAAATTTAAAGCGTGCTCCTTAACCTTACGTTGTATCAAATCCTTTATATTCAGTAAAAAAGTATGAAACGGGCGCTGCTTGTACAAAATATCTATTCTAGTCGAGAATTCGTTCCGTATGCATCCTTGCCAGGGTCTAGTTAGAATGGTAACTTGTAACTTTAGATAGGTACCATTGTAAGTTGAGCCCGCTCGCGTACGGTGCGACGCTTGTTTCCGAGACCGAATCAATTTGGTCAGGTGTTCAGAACAGACCGACTTCCTTTTTCATGCTGGTCTGTTTCCACGCCGGGAGTACTGAGAACTCTTCCTTAGTCATTCCGAAAGCCTCCTGTAAAAATAATAAAAATAAACTATTAGTAGATGAACTTAGCTATTAGTTTCAAAACTAGAACGAATTACGTTACAATTCGTTTAATTACTTTGTTTTACTAGAAGTAGAATGGACTTATTTATCGAAAATAAGTTAAAATGAGTTTATCAATCAGGACTTAGCCAACTATATATTTCATTTCCGCCGGAAACCGCAGAAAAATATTGACGTTATCAGAGAGAAAGTGTAACACGTTTCCTTTTGAATAGACGTGACTCATGACAAAATAAAAACATTATTTCAAGTAATGATAATAATATGAATCACTTGGATATCTACTAATTTGGAAAAACAAAAAAAAAAACATTCCCTTTTGAAGATGTCTGAGCTCTTATCACGTCCATATTCCGTAATCCATTAGATAGTATAGATGACGTATAAAGATCAGACTGAGGTACATTACCTAGTCGGACAAGAGATAGGATGATTCAGACGTTATACTTTGACACAAATAAATTCCTTCCTTCCACTCGACACCACCAAAACGACACCATCCGTGGTGTCGTATGGAATCTCTAGTCCATACGACACCACCCTAGTGATGTGCTGTTCCGCCATTAGTTTTATGTATTTTATGTCGTCAGTATTAGTATCCATGTCCATTGTGAAAAATTAAAATATTCGGACGGAAAGACAATACTATGAAAATTGCAATGAACAATGTCAAGATGACCATTTGAGTGACAGATAAATATAAACTTTATCAAATGACATACCTCATTAATGAAACTGCTTGAACTTAATTGGAGTTTTCATATCAACAACTTTGTATGTAGGTAACCTCACTATTAGTCGGTGGTGTCGTATGGACTAGTGATTCCGTACGACACCACCGATGGTGTCGTTTTGGTGGTGTCGAGTGGAAGGAAGGAAAAATATTAGTAACAACAATAAGTGGTACACAAACTAAAAAATAACATGATCAAAAAAGGAGTCGTCGAAAACTTTAAATAATTAACATTTTTTTAACTTCGAAACCTTATTACGATTGCATAGAATCTTAGAAGTTCTTTTAGTCTTTCGAAGTTGTCTTTGTCTGTGCTTACAATTTTTTAAAGCTGAAGAGTTTTTTTTTTCTTCAATTTTATTATTTCAGGAACAACTTCAAACTCGATAGTGGTAATACCGTGTCCTGGCAGCTCAACCATGACTTACGAATTCTTTCCAAGAATGCAGTAATTTAACGAAACCTCAAAATTGATTGAATTGTTACCTGAAGGTCAGGGCAAAACTGACGCTATTCCAGAAGGTGTGGACTGATGGAATAGAGAAGCAATTGCGTCTTCCGCATCGTCAACTCAGACACGAGTCACGAGACGAAGACAAGACGACAATTTTACCAACAATTCTTACCTGCAAGTCTGGGGAAGATTGGTGCTTTTCGAGGTGGTGTGGGCTGGCATTATTGGTTAGCATTCGTCTCGAAAGTGCCTCTAGCGGTTTATACGTGACACGTCGCTCACATTGTAACTTACCAAGAAGCCAGAGTCACTGGACAAAAGCTCAATTTTACAAAGAATTTTTACCTGGAAGTTAATGATGCCTATTGAGATTGTGTGGGCCAACGTGATCGGGCGGCGGTCACCTCTGGAGCGACTAGCGGCCGCACAGCTCCTTTTCAACTCACAACTCGACACCTCGCCCGCTTTGTACGACTTACGAAGAAGCCAGAGTCACTTGATAAGAACCAAATTTTTAGCAAAGTAATTTTACCTGGAAGTCAGGGGAAGACAGATGCCTCTCGAGATGGTGTGGGTCAACGTGATCGGGCAACGGCCGCCTCTGAAGCGCCGCCAACGGTAGTACCGCGTCTTGGCAACTCAGCCGAGACAACTCGCACGCGCCACTCAACACTTCGCCCGCTTTGTACCCGTGCTGGAATTTACAGTGCGAATAAGCATGTGTGCAAGCGGTTTGTATAGCGGATAGTTTACAGATATGTGTACATTGCCTTAAAACTAAATTAGAATTACAATAATTTTATGTATTTGTACAATAGCTCCATATCCCATACACAGACATCTTATAAGTCAAAAACTATTTTTCGTTATTTATCATTTAAAGAGTTACAGGCCTCTTGGGGTTGTGACTAGGGATGGGCCGAATGTAGTTTGAACCGAATAGGAACTTCGGCCGAACATTCGGTAAAAATGATAAATTCGGCCGAAGTTCGGCCGAACTTCGGTTTAATTTCGCCGCGCTTTTTCGTGTTGTGACTTGAATACGCACTTGCTGCAAATATTGCTTGATGTGCCCCGCCGGCACTCCGCGCTTCCCCGCGGAGCCGTTAGCCAGCTAGTCATTTGTAAAGACGTCACCAGCTTGTCACGAAAATTAAATTAATTTTTTACCGTGATTTTTGCTGGTTTTTAAAAAGTTGGTACTTAGTTTAAAATATCAATTTAAGTATTTTGTGTATCACGTATGATTACTTTTTCTAATTCATATAAATGACTATGAGTATATCAGGCTTATTTTATTTCATTCTTACTACAGATTTGTTTTTCATTAATTTCTATTATGATAGTGCAAGTATATTTAGTGCAGAATGTTCGGCATTTTAACCGAAATTCGGCCGAATGACGAAGTTCGGTTTTGGCTGCCGAAGTTCGGTTAAACCGAATGTAAAACGAATTTCGGCCCATCCCTAGTTGTGACCAATGTGTCTGGCTAGAACTTCTGTTTCAATTAACTTTTTCTATGTAGGGATATCTTCTCTATTCTTTACTAATCGGGGATACTTAACCCAACCTCTGAATCTCTCGAAACATTCTCAGTTTCAGAGGCGTTGGATGAATAAAAATAAAATGCTGGCTTGCTCTCTTTAATTTAACAACCTAGGTCTCTTCAGTGTCAGTATTTCCAACTGCCGAATATGTGACCAACACAGCCATGCCATAAATAAATACATTCTTAACTTGTCTAAAGTACTAAAATATGTATGGTATTAACCCTTGAAGTTAGATTGAACACACATGGTGTAACTACTTAACATGTGTGTGAGAGAGAATTCTGTCTAGTATCTATGTAAGAAAGTCCCTTTGATCAAACAGAATCACGGAAATTTCTTTCCTAAACAATCTACATAACATCAACGTTTGTCAACTTATTTACATTTTGCCTATCTTTATCTAATACTATACCAGTACTATCACACCCCTTGTCAATCTCAATGTGAGTAACTACTTAACATCTTTTCCATCCTTATCAGACATTGCAACCGTGCAATCTCTGACGTTGTCCTTCACCGATATAACTTTATCAACACCAAGATGTTGTTCGTGTTAGCATTATATCTAACATAAAACCGCGAAATTCACTCACTCGACAAAATTTCAACCTCAGTACCACCACACAAACAATCAGTACTTCATCACCTTTCATACCTACATATTGACGATCTCGCTAGGGTCATACATTTTCATGCGAAAAAAGTACAGTGGTTATGTCATTGATTATGCGTAAAAACGAATCATGAAGACACGCACGTCTGAAGCTTATTGCACTCGCACTTTTACGTATATTATTGTGTACATTAAACCTAGTGGAATGTGATACGCATCAATAAACACAGTTTTCAACCCTTTCTAAATACATTTACAGTAACTTTGTACTCCATACAAACTACTCTCAATCCCAAATCAAATAGGTAATCAAACATGTTTACATCACACTACACTCATTATAGTCATGTTTCATCTCTACATTTGAAAAAAAATACAAATATTACTAGCTATGAACCAAATACAACTCTCATACTTAATTACTTAACTATGAGTAGGGTTGCCATCCGTCCGGGTTTCCCCGGATTTGTCCTAGTTTAGAGGGCGTCTGGGGAGCGTCCGGGCCGGACTTCGTTTATAGTCCGGGTTTAATATTTGTATTTTTTTTAAACCTCTTTAGTCCTAGTTATGTTTCTCAATGTATGCGATATGAAGGCCAAGATAATTATGTGTAAACCCCCCGGATTTTAGAGCCCAAAGCCCGGACATGTTACCAGTTTGATTACCAAATTGATTTGGGATTGAGAGTAGTTTGAGACTAGCTATGAGAGATGTTTGGTTGGAGAAAATTCAATCTTTATCGAACAAAAATAAAAATTCTTCCTCATAAAAATTCACAGAAATATGATTATGGAACTGCCCCCATTATTGATAAATTTTGCCATTCTTCTTGCATCTTTCACCAACACCACAACCGTGCAATTTCTGTCCTTATCAAACTATGCATCCCAATATGCTATTTTTATCAAAGTAGCCTGAAATTTATCGAAAAATATAAAAATTATCAAACTACCCGCATTATTGAAAATTTGGTATTTCTCGTCCCACCCAAAATACTAAAATAACACCACAACCGTCCCAAATCCGTTGTCACCAAGCTACCCGCGACTTACCGCGATGTTAGCCTCGGCGGCGTGGTCGTGCTCCGCCCAGGTGTCGAAGAGGTCGGTGAAGGCTTGCGGCTCCAGGCCGGCGGCGACGACGCGGACGTTCGGCTGCGACGAGCGCGACACGCGCCAGTAAGCTTCTGCCGTGCGCAGGGCGGCTAAACGCATCGCCTGCCATCGACCCGCGAAGGCACCTACTCCTGAAATATTCAAATAAAATTCTTGAAACAAGATTTAAAAGCGTATTGCTTTCTTTTAAATGAGTCATTGATAAAAACGCATCAAAATTTATCTCGATTATCATTTTCTAACATATTTTATCATTATCGATTTTAGAGCACACAATACGCATCTTCCTTGCGTAGTACTTGTATACGTAGAAATGGACTTGAAAATTACATCTGAACTTATAACTTCCACTATTTATAGAACAATTTAATTAAAGCTCTAACATGTTGCACGACGGATTTGTACGTAAATAACTGTGTTACAGTTTAACATCTATACTAATATTATAAAGCTGAAGAGTTTGTTTGTTTGTTTGAACGCTAGGATCTCGGGAAGTACTGGTCCGAATTGAAAGATTCTTTTTCTATTGGATAGTCCCTTTATCGAGGAAGGCTTTAGGCTATAGAAAATAACTCTACTATTAATTGAAGCGGAGCATGAAACAAAAATGTAACAAAATCGGGGAAAAAATATTCCCTTTTTGAGAGTTTTCGTACGTTTCGTGACATGACACATGACAGCATGTGTCAAAGATTGCGTCATTGAATTTCAGTAATCTGTGCATTGAATATAAACCTTTGCTATTTTTTTTTTCTAAATCTGAATTGGTACGACCAATTTCCGACAGGTGGCGTACCAGGTAGCTGAAGTGGTGTTTTGTTTGAAATCGATATTCTCAGGAATGAGTGAACCGATTTCAGTCATTCTTTCACCGTTGGATATGTACGGGATCCCGATGAGTGCTATATAATATACCACGGGCGAAGCCGGGGCGGGCATCTAGTGTACGATAAAGTAAAACCGGGATACATTTAAATAAACTACAAACAAATCAGAAAGCTCTTAATTTCAACTTTCATAAGAATGCATTTCCAATTTTTTATCCTAATTCCTAGGTCTCTATGAGTGCATGTGTATCACATTCCTGACAAACTCCTCTACCAAACGATTTTCTACCAAACAATACAATACAAAACACTTTATTATACCACAAAAATATTACAAGAACAATGATTAATCATAACATCAAAACATTTTGGGCACAAAAGGCGATCTTATCGCTAATAGCGATCTCTTCCAGATAACCTTCAACAACACGTTTAGCAAACGGGTTCTACCAAAAGATCGGGAAACTCCTCTAGCCTGCGATTTTACTTGTATTTGTCATTGAAAAAGGATTATTTTAATCTTTTTATTATGTCTTACCTGCGTTTCTCTCCGCGGGCTCAAACTCGCCGTCCTCCTGTCGCGGCCACCATCCTTGCCACAGCCACACGCTGACGCCGTCGTCCAATAGGAACAGAGCTGCAACACACAACACAATATTAGATTTAAACCACACACAAAAATTTCGCTAGTAATTAAACTACTCCATTCACTGAACAAAAGCTTTGATTTTTTTGTATGGCAGAGCAGTACTATGTTTTAGATATTTTATCACTGTTTTTAACCCCCGACCAAAAAAGGGTGTTATAAGTTTGACGTCGACGTCTGTCTGTCTGTCTGTCTGTGTGTGTCTGTCTGTGGCACCGTAGAGCTCAAACGGATGGGCCGATTTCGATGCGGTTTCTTTTATTTGAAAGTTAATATCCGTGCGGATGTTCTTAGCTATGTTTGGTTAATATCGATTCAAGATGGCCGCCACCACAAAATGGCGGACAAAATATTTCTTCACAAACTACCTCAACATGGGTATCAAATGAAAGGTCTAGACTAGTAGAATACTAAACACTATAAAAACATTCAAATACAAGATGGCCGTCACCACAAAATGGTGAATTACATTATTTTTTTCACTACTACCTCAATATGGGTATCAAACGAAAGGGCTTGACTAGTAGAATACACTGCACTGTGACAAATTTCAAATCCAAGATGGTCGCTTCCACAAAATGGCGAAATACATTTCTTTTTTTCACAACTCCCTTAAATCGGTATCGAATGAAAGGGCTTGACTAGTAGAATGTTGTACAGATAACAAATCTGAGGTAGTCGGGGGTTCATCAAAATTTTAATTTTGTTCTTGTTAGCCTATTTTTATATCCTACATTTAAAATTGGGAAGAGCCTAGACCACAACATAATATATGTTAGCCTATATCTAATATCTTTAAACGAGCCATTCTTGAATAGTAGATATACTACTGAATTTTGGACATGGCACCAACAATTTTCATGAAATTTTGTGTCCCCTGTAGGTATACTCAGTTTCAGGGGTAATGAAGCGATCTAGTTAGGTATTATTTTAGAGAAAACATCGTTTCATCTATGTTTAATCTCAGGACAGCTCGGTTATCCGGCAACAAATGTTTAATGGACCTAAGACTACAGAAGTTTAAAAACAAGCAGAAAAAGACTTACCTGGCTGCGAAGCGGAATACAGCTCCTTTTGCTCAAAAGGGAAGGGTGTCACCAGATGCTCGTGCCTCAACGGCGACAACACCTCGTTCGCTTCGAACTGCCCGCTCAGATCCGTAAAGTGGAACAGCCGCGGAGTCACGTCACTACTATCCTTCCCTCCGCTCAAGATTGAATTGTAATACTGCTTATTCGCGACACCCAAAGCTTCCAACACCTCCTTAGGCTCTTCGCCTTCTTTCACCTCGGTTATCGTCACATCGTCAATACCCAGATAAGCAGGCTTTCGAGCTATGAGCTTGTTCGCTAATTCGATAGCGATGCTTTTAGTGTGTTTGAGACTCCGTGCTCCGTGCCAGATGTATAAACAACCTTTTTTCAGTATCGACTAGGAGTAGAGATCCTCGGCTTCGCAACTGACGCACCGAGCAAGGGACTTGGAGTAAGTAAGCTTCGTTGGACAAGTTTCCTCGGGTCACAAAGAGCTTGTACCTGCTTTTGTCTGTATTCTTCTTCCCTTGGTGAATGACTAGGTTTCCTTGGAAGAGGTTCAGGAACGTGGCTGGTTCGTTGCCTTGAGCGACGCGGACTTGGGGACCTTTCTCTCGGTCCAATTCGACTGTGAGCAAGGCAGCTGCACCTTTTTCATTTGGAGACGCGTCTTTGCCTTGCCAACAGAAGTAAGCGCATCGATCACGCCCCGTCACATTGTGTTTTGAGGGTTTCCCGTTCAATTCCCTTCCAGTCATAGTGATCTGATACTCCCAACGAATGATGTAACTGTCTCCCGAAAAGAACTCCCCCACATCTGTAGTGTTTTCTACTTCCTGGAAGTCGTACTCCCCTGATCACCCACTTGCAAACTGATTTGGTCTTGATGTCGTAATGCCTCAAGTTCTCTTTGTCGTAATAATGCGTGCCGCGACCGATGTGAGACCCTTCTAATATGAGATCTGGGTCTTCGTACTCGTTCGACCACATTTCTTCGGCGTCGCAGGGCGTTATCTCGACTGAGTTTGTCTTATTTTCCTGTGGCTTGATTTTGATGACTCGACTGTAGTCGGGCCAGTCGACGAACTTTTCTTTGAACAGTATCGTTTCCATGTGTTGCGTGATTTTTGATAAGATCGCCCATTCGGGTCTGGATTTTGATATTTTTGTTGGCGATGTCGCTTCGCCTCTTGCTCCTTGGTAAGTAGCAGCGTTAAGAGGATTGATATGGCATTCTTCGTAATTGTATCCTTCATCGAACAACTCTTGGGCGAGTTGAGCGGCGCGTCTTCTGCTTTCAAGCAAGACGTTCTTTCCATACCAGATGTACATTTCCGAACCGAAATCGAAGACGATAACCTTGGCTTGGTTTAGCATTGCTATCTTGGGAAGCTGGCCCCAGTATTCTTTTATCGGTACTAGTTCGTCATCTGTGACTTCATAGCACATGTTGGTTTGTACAATGCAAGACTCGTAGATTTCGTCTTCGTCCGCGTGGCCAGTCTCCGCTGGTTTATAGTCTTCGATACCGTCTGTGACTCCGAGGAGAGACCAGAACTGGTTCCATTGTTTGTTGGTGTAGTTTTTGGTTTGCTCATCGATTTTGATGACGCCTGTGGAGCTCTTGCAGCCGAGATCTTTGGTGTTATGGATGTGGAGGGCAATATCGCTACTGCGGTTCCTGGTGAAATAGAATACATTTTATTGAATCAATTTGAATTTTAGAATTTTTACTAAAATTTAATTTATAGAGACAAAACGGTTAGCGACTAATTGATAATTTATACAACACAGCGCTCCGCAGTTTTACCCGCGTAGGTCCCGTTTCAGTGATTTCCACTATAAAAATAGTCTGTTATTTTTTCAGGTTAAAAACTACATAGGTAGTTTTTTTAGTAAGATAGTTAAGTCACAATTTGGTACCAATAAACTTTATTATTATAATCTGATTGATTATAACAAAAAATGTACAAAATTTCGATTAAATCAAACTCACTCATAATTCACACCAATCAGTAATTAAGCTTCACGTGATGTCAGAATCGCTTGATCTATTGACTACGTACCTCTCGATGACATTGGCGTAGTGTCCCATATACAAGAACACTTGATCCGGCGTCACCAACACGAAACAATCGCCGCGGTTCACATTCGAATGTATTGGCTCCACTAGACGAGTCTGAAATTCAAGAAATTAATAAATAAATTAAAATTAAATATGTAATATTTTGAAATAATTTTGATAGATCTAATATTCGTATAAATAACGCGAACTTCGGAAGCGGTTAAATTTGCTTTATACTATAGAGTCGTCAGAAAAGCAGGGCATGTGCCTGACTGTACGCAACATGCCTGTAAACAATAGGCTCATGCACCTATTAGAACATGAAGAGTCAAAATGGTTTCCTAGCATATCACTGCGCTCGTCAGACAGATATATAAGTCGATTTATCTCTATGCCATGTAATTTCTTTGAAAACATTGTCATTCAAACCGGACAACAATGATGTGTGCACACTAGTAGGTACGTGCACACTAGTAGGTACTTGGAGGTAGAATAACGTGCAAAACTGTGGTACTTCCTCAGCCGGACACTGAATAGAGTCCTGCCACTTCAAAATATTTAGACAATAACTGAAATAAACAATAAAATATAAAGTGTTTTTGAAGTGTACACAATTTTTTGGCGTGTTTTTATAATAATATTACTAGCGGCTCGTTCCTGCTTCGCTCGGATATTGTTATGTGTATGTAAATAAAGACTATCCCATTTTTCAGGTTGTATTAAATTTCATTAAAATCGGTTAAACATAAGGAGTCAATCGCGGACAAACAACGTAGCCTGTAATTTATACACTTATATTAAAACTAGCTTTAACCCGCGGCTTCGCTCGCGTTCAGTAAGTTTTTTTATTTTAGATTCCTACTTGGATAGCGTGAGCGTCAAATAATAACATAAATAATGCTCGTCTATAATTGGCCTAAGGGTAGCTTATGCGTTCACCTGTATTTTTAATTCCCTATTTTACTATCTCAGGGGTTGAATTTTGGAAAACTAATACGCTCATTTGCCATGGTTAATTAATTTAATTTTCATGCAAATAAATGTTTTAACTGCTATATGTTTACTCTTGACCGCAATGTCGCCTGAAGTTAAGTGATGATGCGGTCTACGGTAGAGCTTGCTATCCTAGAAGAAAACGATTCAGTCTCAATTTGTATACACCAGCGTTGTAATCATCATGAAAAATCCATTCAAGCAACGCCTTAGAGTATTTCTCTACTTAGTCTGTGAACGCCTTGCTCAGCCTAGACGTTGTTATATAAAAGTAGTCCATCAAAGGTCTTCGTTATAGTCTTTAGAACATGTCCAAGGGTAAAAGTTCGTACAAAATTTTATCCACTATTACGTAGTATGAATTTGAAAATATCCTTCTTTCTTGCTTGCTTCATAAAATAAATACATGTGCGAAAATGTAAGTACCTATCTCCTGTGCGTTAATATAATATTTTCATCCCCTATTATACTTTGTTTGGGATTAAATTTAGGAAAACTCTGTATTACATAGCTCATTATTTTTCCCGTACTCATATCCTACAAAGTTTAAAGCAAATATGTCGCCAGAAATAAAAATGTTCACACAAACTTTCTTTCTTTATTTTACTCCATTAGACGCTGTATTTTGAAAAAAAAAAACACGAAACACAAAACTCATTATAATACATATTAGCCGTACTCAATTTATACGAAATTTCATTCAAATTTGTCCAAGGAATAAAAGTTTCATACACACTTTAATTCCCTACTTTCTTTAGGCGTTGAATTTTGAGAAATCCGACCTTAGTGAATATGTCTACGTCATAAAAGAATAATACGTATGTGACAATTTAAGAATGTCATATTACCCTCTTAGGGGTTACATTTTGGAAGTAAATGTACTACATAACTCATTATTTTGGCCGTTCTCAATATCTACAAAATTTTATGCAAATAAGTCCAAGAAATAAAAATCATCATCATTCATCCCTTATTTCACCCTTTGAGGATTGAATTTCGATAAACGCTGTAATATGTACCTCACGATTTTAACCGAACTCACCTTATATGAAATGTTATGCAAATATGCGCAAGGAATAAAAAGTTTCTATACTAACTTTCATCCCTTATTTCACCCATTTGAAGGTTGAATTTCGATAAACGCTTTAATACGTACCTCATGATTTTAGTCAAACTCAATTTATATGAAATTTCATGCAAATATGCCCAAGGAATAAAACGTTTCTATACAAACTTTCATCCCTTATTTCACCCTTTGAAGGTTGAATTTCGATAAACGCTTTAATACGTACCTCATAATTTTAGTCAAACTCAATTTATATGAAATTTCATGCAAATATGCCCAAGGAATAAAACGTTTCTATACAAACTATCATCCTTATTTCACTCCTTTGAGGGTTGGATTTCAATAAACTCTGTATTACGTACCTCATGATTTTAGCCGAACTCAATTTATATGAAATTTCATGCAAATATGCCCAAGGAATAAAACGTTTCTATACAAACTTTCATCCCTTATTTCACCCCTTTGAAGGTTGAATTTCGATAAACGCTTTAATACGTACCTCATAATTTTAGTCAAACTCAATTTATATAAAATTTCATGCAAATATGCCCAAGGAATAAAACGTTTCTATACAAACTTTCATCCCTTATTTCACCCCTTTGAGGTTGGATTTAATAAACTCTGTATTACGTACCTCATGATTTTAGCCGAACTCAATTTATATGAAATTTCATGGAAATATGCCCAAGGAATAAAACGTTGCTATACAAACTTTCATCCCTTATTTCACCCCTTTGAGGGTTGAATTTCGATAAACTCTGTATTAAATACCTCATGATTTTAGCCGAACTCAATTTATATGAAATTTCATGCAAATATGCCCAAGGAATAAAAGTTTCATACAATCGTTCATCCCCCTATTTCACCCCTTGGGGGTAGAATTTATCAAAATCCTTTCTTAGCGGATGCCTACGTCATAACATCTACTTGTGTACCAAATTTCAGCCTGATCCCTAAAGTGGTTTGGGCTGTGCGTTGATAGATCACTATGTCAGTCAGTCAGTCAGTCAGTCACCTTTGAGTTTTATATATATAGATATGTAATATTTATTTATTGCGAGTATTTTTCATAAGAAAATACGACAAAACGAGCATTTTGTTTTCTAACCACCACAATTTTCGTAACCCTGTTATCTTACTCTCTCGTGACACATCCATTGACATCATCAAAGAAACTCACTTGAACTCGTCTCCTGCCCTTCACATGCAACAGCATGACTGGTTTAGTGCCGTTGACAAGCGCAGGCGCGGTGGCAGCGCTTCGGAGCGCCACATTCGAAAAATCTTCCTTGGTGGCCAGCGCCGCTAGCGCCTCGGCTGCCAGACCGCAGTTGGCTGTCGCTATAAATACAAGAAGAAAAAAATTAAACCACGAGAACCATTTTCTTTTATCAATTTGTTAAACAAAAATGCCGCTTCTGTCAATGACGTCTTAAATATATATTAAAGACTTTATTTTAAAACTATCAACCTTAATAAAATATCAACACACAGTTGTTTACAAAAGGCTTTGACCTTTCTTTGCAACTATCATTGCAGTATAATCTCAACTTTTAAATCTTTCAATATAAGTATCATTCTCCCTAAGCGCGACATTTTTCTCGCAAATGACTGTCCCAACCTTTGAGCGGGTTCCGTCAACTCTCCATAATTTTCAAAGTAATTTGAACTTTAACACCTTACTATTTATTTATTGTAAGAATACTACGCGAGGTATTCTTCACAAGTGGCCGTTCTCACCCCGAATGCTTTGCATGGGATCATAAAGTCGTCAACAATTTCAATGCAAAATCAGCTTTAAAGCCATCATCCATAAGTACATGTCTGCTTAACAATCTGTTCGCAAATGAGTTAATGTAACGTATTCCTAACGGTTGGCCGTACTAGCCTTGTGTGCCAGATCCATCAAGTATTTGGCACTATCAATGTAATTTGAACTTAATAGCTATCAAATATAAATACCTTTCTCCTTAATCATCTGTTCGCGGATGGTAGAGGGTGGCGCGACGTACTCTTCACGAATGTCCGTCCTGGCTGCGAGAGCTTTTAGGGGGTTTCTTGAAGCGGCATGACGTCTCTCGCGCTTAGCTCGACGGGCCCATTCGCTCGCCAAACTGGGAATAAAAGTATACATAAATTGGTGGACATTTCTCACAACACCATCTAGCGACAAACTTTGCAAAGCCGGGACTGTACTATGGGATTTCTTGATGAAATTGATATCTGGCTACATTAAAGAAATTTAATTATACTTTTTTCGTATTTCATCGGCACAGTGATAACGCTTTCTAAGTGTTAAGTTATAAGTCCGAAGTTTGTCTGCATCTCCTTATGAGAGAAATCCAAGTATCCGCTACGAGAACTTAAAGTAAACCTTATCTTTTACGCACGTAGGTCCGTATTTGACTATCAACTGGCCTAACGGTTAGATACAGTGTAATCAAAGGTAAGTAAATATATGCAGGCACGACTCGACCCTACGACCCTACAACTGAGAAGTGTTATCATATTTATACTAGCGACCCGCCCCGGCTTCGCACGGGTGCAATACTGATACTAAATATTACTATGACTGGCCTCGTGGCTTAGTGGGTAGTAACTCTGCCTGCGACGCCGAGGGTCGTGGGTTCGATTCCCACCCAGTGCAAATATTTGTATGATGAATTCAAATGTTTGCACTGTGTCTGGGTGTTTCTATATATAATAAGTATGTATTTAGAACTATATAAGTATTATATCAGCTATCTGGCCGCCATATTACAAGCTTTGCTTAGTTTGGGGTCAGATGGTGTTGTGTGTGAATTGTCCACCACCAATATACTATAAAAGTATAAGTACCTACTAATAAAATTCCGGTCCGGCGGCAAGACGTTTCGTTTTACGTAGTCACATAAGTCACAGTACTTTTTGGCGCGACAGACGCAAGCAATGTGTTGATTGATGGAATGAAACGTGCTTCACGCCAAAGATGGCGACAGCGGTTTGTTTGTCAGTGCCATCAGAATTTAACGAAATTCTCCATAATCCGAATTTTGTGAACATATGTTGTCAACTCAAATAAAAAATTTTTTTTTGTTATTCACATAAGGTTTCGATCAAGTCTACCGTACCCCTTGACGAAATTATTAATATAGATTAGCAGAACCCCGCGGTTTTACCCGCGCTATTGCCGTTATTTATCAGTGATTGTAGTCTACTCGTATGTGTCATTATAGACTTCTACACTACACTGTTTGTGTTTCAAATTTCATCCCCGTCCATTGGCTAGTTTAGTAATTTTTTTTAATAGTACTTACAGCTGCCTCGAACCGCTATCGATGGCGTCCAAGTCAAGCTCTTCGGCGGTTTCCTGGGACTTCTCTTGTTCGGTCTGGGGCTGCAGGGGCGCGAAGAACGCGTGGAACGTCTCATCATCAGCTCGCGGCACCCGTACGGCACTGCCCGACTTCTCTGCCCCAGGGGATATATCTTCTTCTGAAATATAAGATTCAATATTAGTCCTAAATCAATGCGTAAATACTATTTCAACGTGCGCTGAAGTCCGTCACAGCATGTGTCTATCTTTTAAGATTGTGTCATTATCA
Source organism: Ectropis grisescens (assembly GCA_017562165.1). Classification (NCBI taxonomy): domain Eukaryota; kingdom Metazoa; phylum Arthropoda; class Insecta; order Lepidoptera; family Geometridae; genus Ectropis; species Ectropis grisescens. Next base: position 8,256,550 of record CM029777.1, on the reverse strand, counting down.
CCTTTTTATGCATAGATTTAAACCAAAAGAAATACCCTGGGCACCTTGAAATTGATAATATACTGCGTCTCTGTGTGTACCATAAGTGGTTTACAAACAACCAATCTACTTGACCCCTAGAATCGCTAGAGGCGAGATGCTGTGGTTCTACTTATTTTGGTTGTTGACAACGAATAGCGATAGGTAAAATCATCCAGCGTTCACCGCTTCCTGCAACCGACTAGAATGGAGTGAGCTCACTCTTCCTAACGATGACATAATTCCGTGCGCCTGAAATTTGGGAGGGTACACCTAGTGGTTTATATCGATGTTTTTATGCTAATCAAATAGCGTGTCGCATACGTAATTTATATATATTAAGATATCCAAACGAAGCCGGAACGGTTCGCTAGTGTATAGATATACTCACTGTCGTCAGCCCTGCTAATGCTCTCGAAACAGAGTGGCTCCGCTTGAACGACTCTCGGTCGGGCCGCGGCGCTTCTTTCGGCTTGGCATCAACGGCGGCAGCGCTTACCACCGCGCAGGACGCGGACCGGAGCGGACCAGACGGGAAACCATTCGTCGGCGAGTTGGGCTGTTTGCGGGACCTGGGAAGGAAATACTCAGTTAGAAATACAAATTTTACAAGCATATTTTTGCAGTTAAGTAACTGTTGCTCCAAATAGATGTCAAGTATAAACAATTTTCGTACAAAAAATTAAACCGACTTCAAAACCACAAATAGGCACTCAAAAGCGAAAAATAAACTAAAATCATTATTATAAGCGCTACTCACTCGTCTATTTGAAGTCGGTGCCAGCTAAATCTAACAGGTATAGGATAGATACTACTTACCTGTGCCTACATAGCATCAATCTACTAACTTTTTGACCTGACTGGCACCGACTTCAAATAGACGAGTGAGTAGCGCTTATAATAATTTAGTTTATTTTTCGCTTTTGAGTGCCTATTTGTGGTTTTGAAGTCGGTTTAATTTTTGTACGAAAATTGTTTATTTTACTCTTTTAGTGTACAAGAACAAAATTAAAAATTTTGATCAAACCCTGACTACCTTGGATTTGTTATCTGTACAACATTCTACTAGTCAAGCCCTTTCATTTGATACCCATATAAAGGGAGTTGTGAAAAAAGAAATGTATTTCGGCATTTTGTGGAAGCGGCCATTTTGGATTTGAATTTTTCATAGTGAAAAGTATTCTACTAGTCAAGCTCTTTCGTTTGATACCCAAATTGAGGTAGTAATGAAAATATAATATAATTCGCCAGTTTGTCGTGGTGGCGATTTTGGATTTGAAATTTGTTATAGTACATAGTACTCTACTAGTCAAGCCCTTTCATTTGATACCCAAATTGAGGTAGGTTGTGAAAATATTTTGTCCGCCATTTTGTGGAGGCGGCCATCTTGAATCGACATTAACCAGACATAACTAAGAACATCTGCTATGGTATTAACCTTGAAATAAAAGAAACCGCATCGAAATCGGCCCATCTGTTTGAGTTCTACTACGGTGCCACAGCAGATAGACAGACACACAGACAGACATCGACGTCACTTATAACACCCCTTTTTGGTCGGGGGTTAAAAACAAGTTTTTATTAAAGCATTTACACAATTTTGTATTGACAGGGTCGAGATTCATAACTTTTGTGAAATCTACAACGTCATCCAGATACGCAATTTTTCAGTTTTTGGTTCATATTTCAAAACTACTTGACCGATTTCAAAAGATTTATATGGGACCATTCGGGAAGCATACCCATCCGAACACAAAAAAAGAAATTTTAAAATCGGTTCAGAGGTTCTCGAGAAATCAGGTAACATATATATAAAAAAAAAAAAAAAAAAAAAAAAAAAAAAAAACATAGTGGTCGAATTGATAACCTCCTCCTTTTTTTGGAAGTCGGTTAAAAAATAGATTAATAAGACAATAAAAACAAAACAAAATATGGGTGCTTAAACCGTAAAATAGTAACACACGACAGACAGTGACAGGATGCGGCTGAAGGACAAATATCCAAGGTCAAGAATAAATTTAAAAAAATACATTGACTGCTGACAGCTGAGCAGCTGACTATCTTTCTCGTTCTGGCACACTCGGCGGTCCCGACCGAGTTCACCCAATCACAGCCCCCGAAAAATCTGTGTGTGTGCGCACTAAACGAAGATTTTACTTCAAAAATACAAAAAACTAACCTACATATACTCGTAGCTGATTGCTTTCAGTGTATATCTAATTTGTATGTTACCTGAACTTGTTAGGCGGCGGCACGCCAGGCGACGCCAGCACCGGCGCGGGCGCAGGCGGCGGCGTCACCGGCGGCGTCGCGGTCACCTTGTCTCGCTCCAGCCGACCCGCCACCGTGAACAGAGTCGCGTCGGTCTGAGGCACTCGCTTGCGCCATCCCTGCAACACAATACAAAACAACTTTCAAACATTGGTACTGACTCACAAATTATCTTACGAAAACCCAAAAAAAGGATTGACAACGTAAAGCCAGTGGCGATCATCGATATAAAAACCAAAAGACTAGAGTAGCTTTATCGGTGAAGGAAAGTATCGTGAGGACGCAGCTATAACCATTTTTTAAATTAGAAACCATAATTTTAAATTAGAATTATTTCTTTTATTTCTTAAGCAATTTCTCTTATAAAATACAAGAAATTAACGAGAGGACGAACGAACACCACTACGTTTTAGTAATATAACTTTAAATTTCCCCGCTTCATAATTTCACAGTGTATGTCATTTTTTAAATTCTATAACATTGTCTATAGTTCCACCATCAAAGTCGTTTTATCTGTGGATGATTCTATCAGTTTTTCTACAAAGTTGATCGATTTCACATCGATTTCATTATAATGGCAACATTTTGATCCTAAAACTGATATTAGTGATGCTTTAGTTATAGAAGACTTATAGTGCGTTTATGAATACGGAAATTTATAGAAGGTTTCATAAGCTTATCGAGCGTTTTAACTAATGAGTGTTTTAAGTTATAATAACCTATATGCTATAACCCAATTGAGACATATTTCGAAGCTATGCGTCATTAACCAACCCGCACTGGACCAGCATGGTGGACTACGTCCTTCACACTCTCCTTGCGAGAGAAGGCGCCGAATCCCGCTATGGCAACATAAAGCGTGCTGCTTATAGCTTCCGGATCGTCGTCATCGAAGTGCCTCACCATTCAATAAGTCATAGGGTCACACTATTTAACGATTTAAAGAAATACATAAGTGTTCAAAAGTCACTGCGGTGAATGAATCACAGCATACACAGTTGTTCGTAACTAGTTACTCATTGTGCTAAGCACTAGCATACATTTTCGTGGAAAATGACACAGTCGCTACATTACAACCTTTTTAATATAGAGTGACGAGACGAGAATTACAAGCGCCTAATGGCAAGTGCAAGTCCAAATAAACACACCTGCCGAAATCAGCACAGTGTCATACGGCTAATCGAACATGAAAAGTCCGAAATACTGCCTAGGTCTACCACGCGCTTGTCATCCATATTATCATATAGAATGATTTTCTGTTTGCCCTATATCACTTCTTTGGAAATACATCCGTTCAAACCGTAATACGAGTACATCCATGTTTCAACATTACTACTTGGTGGTTCATAACTGGCTAGGCTAACGAGCTCACAGTATTAACAACTCTCTCTTTGGTTTTGCAGTATTTTTTAAAATAAACAGTGACAAGTACAGGCAGTACATGTGCCTGATGGTAAGCAACATGTCTGCCACATAGCAGCACAGTGACACGCAGCTACTGGAACATGAAGAGTCCAAATCATTACCTAGCACTGCACTGCGCTCGTCACCCAGAGATCTAAGGTGTTATAGCCCTGTAATTTCTCTGGAAACATTGCCCTTCAAACCGGAACACAGTAAAGTTTGCACATTTCTGCTTGGCGGTAGAATAACTGGCTAAGGTACTAGTACTTCGCCAGGTGGACTCTGCTACCAGTCTTACCACTACAAAAAGTAAAAGCCTCGTTGGCCTTAATGGCGAAAACATTCAATTTTATAAGCGTGAGATAGTAGATTAGAATTTGGGATATTAGTCAGAGGATATGAACCTGCAACCTTATGCTTTCATAATATTTTTGAAAAGAAAAATTATATAGCCGCGTTGAATAGTCATTAATGTTAGATAGACGCTTTTTGAATAGATGAAATGTTGTGAAGTGGAGTCACCGACATGCATCGGCAATAGCAATATATTTGTAGTGCTATATATAGGGGATCTATTGTTTAATACTCCAATTCAAAGTTATAAAGTCTTTCTATCGACAGCCCCTTTGACAGACAACATTTTTAAAGTTATTATTATTAATACTTAAAATCCTGATTCAATATTTTTAAACAATAATTTTTCTGTTCCGGCGGCCGCCTTGACTGGAGACTGACATTTTTGCAAGTACCGAAAACCAATACCTTGATATTTAAACAAAAGTCATAAAGTTAAGGATACGCTTGTTAACGTGTCTACTCCAAGTTTTTGTTTATTCTTGTTGAGGTCACCGTCCAATTCAATAAGGCCCTCTGTGTGTGTCTCTGTCTTAAGAGGCAAATTCCGCAGCGAAATTCTATGTCCCCTATAGTTCATTTCTAAGTTCATTACATTCAAGATTCAAGAGCTAGTACTCTAGCCAAGATCCCTGTTGACGGATAAGTCAAAGATGACGATGTATGTGTGTCAATAATTACTAAGTTAGGTTTGAATTGATTTCATCCATATCTTATTTGTTTTATATAGTGGCAACTATATACCTATTTCACCTAGAGGAGCGCGAGGTGCGCCGTCGCTGCCGCCGGCCGCGCGCAATTTCTTACTACGCTACGGGATATTTATCTATTGCGGTTACATAATTCACTGGACAAGTTCCTATATTTATCGTGTTTGTATGTTAGGGCAAACCTGAAACTTAAGTCGATCAAGTATGTACCTATTTTTCCAATGAGAATGTACGTTATGCCTTCTGTCACAAGGACAGAGCCAAGGTCATAATCCACCATGCTAGCCAAGATCGAATGGGCAGATTACGCATGTCTTCGAAAGAAGTATTTTTAGAAAATTCCAGTTCTCTCACGGACCTAAAATGTTTGATGGCAAACTTTTACACCTACGTTTAGAAAAATGCTCAATAGGGGTCGACGAGAGTCTAACCTACAACCGCCCAATTACGAAATCATTCTTCCTCGCCACTAGACCAACACGCCTCAAATTACTATAGACTTACTGCTTATTCTCTTTCTGCGTCTGAACTGTAGATATTTTACAATATTACGTGGCGCAAGTTGCGATACTGCATACCACTCAGTATAAATCGTGCCTTCTGGCATTTTATTGTATGCTCAATGCTCGTGGAATGCGATTTATACAATAACGAATAAATAAACTCGGGTAATCCATTCTGCATACGTAAATATTACTTGTCTACAATAAAATTTATTATAGGACTTTGTTGGCTCGTAAAGTTTTGAGATAAAAGGGATTTTGTCTTTTATTTGGTAGACAGCAACAATAATCGATGAAAATGAAAATTATCATATAATACCAGCGTGCTTAATTATTACGAGTAGTTTGAGTGAGGCTCAATGACGCATGAGATTATATTTATATTGAGTTTATTTCACTGTTATTACGAGTATTCCAATATTTAATCTACTATTATTATAAATGCGAAGATTAATAACACATGGGCTACTGTAGACTGTGGGAATATTCCAGTAACAGGAACTACGAGTGTAAAACCGCGGGGAAAACAGTTTAGGGGATGATCGACCCTTGGATCGGTATGCCTTCTAGTAAAAAGAATTGAAATAGTTGCCTGGCGGACATAATATATATAAAAATAGAGCATCAGAATTTACGTGAAGTTAAGTCATTAATTTGGGAGTTTTGAAGCGTCTGCAAAGCAAAACCGCACACGAAATGTGTCTCGGAGTATTGGCGACTTATTTTTAAGGATATTTTATTGCCTATAATATTCATATAGAAAATTCAGTTAGGAGAATTAACGTGAAGTAGGTAATTTTTTTATGGACCTTCATTACATGGTATTATGTCAAAATTGGCCATCTAAGCAAGGTAGCGGGTATGCATGTGTTCTTAGTAGGTACATACTAACACTACTCTATCATCCACATTACGTTCGTCAGAAAATACGTGACGCCTGGCGGCCTTGGGATCTTACTCTATAAAAGGGGTTCCTAAACTTATTTTGTCTGCTGCCCACTTTGAGAATAAAATATTTTTAGCTCCCCACATACTTAAAAACCACTTTAGTTAATATTAAGCTATATTAGCGGAGATTAAACTTTCATTCTAACCGAGACTTTTACTATTACCCGCAAGAGTTAACTGAAACCCGAGCCCAGTAGGTAGACACCACAATGGACTCCAAGACTCTACACAACGCCCCCATTTTTATGTGTCTATTACCGCCCCCCTTTAGGTCTGCAGCGCCCACAAGGAGGTGTTATCGCCCACTTTGGAAAACGCTGTTCTATAAGATTTCTCACCTGTGCAGCAGTTTCGAGCTTGTTTCTCCTGTCAGCGAGGATGTTCGGACTGAGCTCGTTCTCTTCGAACGGCACCTTCTTCTTATCTTCCCCGGTGCCATTGTTCAAAGATTCCTGGAACAAAGAAAATGATTGTTATATTTAGTATATTCCAAACAACTTAACTAAAAAGATGTGATTCTCAATTCGACTGCTACTTTATTACATTTCTTACCATACTACACCATTTGAAACATCATAACCGTTATAATCATTGTAGCAACGCCACGCGGCAGGGCCGGATTCAGGGGAGGGCAACCGGAGCATATACCGGGAATTTTCGGAATAAAATGTGTTTCGAAACCGTGTTCCAAATTTCAGTCCGATCCGTTCATACGTTACGACGCGATTGAGCAGCAAACATCAAAATATCCAAACATTGACAAATTAGGAGGATGTAATATTTGCAGTTTTATGATGATTACGATTGTTAACTGATAACCTACGGCATTATCATGTTCTGATAAAGTCCTTAAATAAAAATTTTAAACTAATAACTCATTTCTGTTTCATTTAGATACTTTGACAACTGAATTTATTCCCCATATACTATCACATACTACTTACAATATTTTTTAAAACGGAAACTACTGATAAAACCTCTGGTTCACTGTTATCATGAGACCATTGGAGTCACAATAAAATGTTAGTACAAATTATAAAAAAAATAAAATATATCATCGGCACTCGAAGAGGCGACGCTGTTTCAAGGTTGACGTCCCTAAGGTCCGTTGCAAATGATTCGATGGCACTTTCATTTAACGAACAGTTAGACTTTGGAATACATAGCCTGGTGGATTTTTCTCGCTGTTTAAGGGTTTCTTCTAGGATAGTACGCTTCAACGTAGACTGCATTGTATCACAAGTATTTTATTATATATGCATTGAGAATTATGAATAAGTTATTAGTATGTTTAGAGTATTGGGACCCAGCCTCTTCAAGTTCGATTAGAGCCCATGAAAGCTATAAAAAAGCAAGCAAGTCCTGTACGTACACGATGTGTCAAATGATGAAAGAAAATACAAATTAAGTAAATAATAGGCAGTGTAATAATACAATAAGCATTTTGTAGATGTGATGTTCGTTTAAAAAAAAACACTTGTGAACTATTTGTCCTAGACAAACCTTGTAGAGTTATAAAGGGCGAATTATTTTTGTTTTGTTGGAATAAAAAAAACAATTCATACGTAATTAAAGATCTCGATGCACAAGGCAAACCGCCTGGTCTACTTTGTCCATTGAGCGTGGAATCACAATCATAACCGATAGCGATCTGTAAAGTCTGCGTATAATGAGAACGAGTGACACTGCTTCCTTAATAAGATAATTATTAAATCTATTGTTACGAGTCGGGGTACAGCGTTACATCTGTCATTTCTGCATTATACTTACACTAAAGTATAATGTAATGACTGCTGATTTATGTCGCTCAAGTAAGTTGTATAACTCATTATGTATTTGGAATTAAAATCATGATCACGGAACCGTAGATATATAACGTACGGGATTCGATCCAACAAGGAGCAATAAAATATCATAAGCACTATATTAAGGGATATGTTTTCCTATTATAGGTTTACACTAGACCCCCAAATCAACTGATGTTAAGCGACGATGTGGTCTACAATGCAGCGTGCTACCTTTTGGAAACCAAGTCAAAAGAATAGGTAGTAAAATAAGTAGTGTACAAAACCCCTGATAAACCACAAGGATATCCATTGGCTAATGTACCGGGGCAAAAACCAAACGTATAGGTATCAACCAACATTGGACTTGCTTATACGGAACTGGGCTTCTTCTGGGCTGATCCTCACTGGCTTGTAGATCGGTGGTTCGATTCCCACCCTGGACAGAAGTATCATGAATACAAAAGTTTGTTCTGTTTCTGGGCGTTCATTAAAAAGAAACGTAAAATATAGTTTTATTGTCGAGTAATCAATTTTTTAATATGACGTCGCGACGCCCGCGCTGCGTTCCGGATCTTAGGGGTTAACTACGTAATATAAAAATATCGTAATACTAGCAGCCCGCCCCGGCTTCGCACGGGTATTGTGGAAAATAAGTATAAGACAAAATTATTAGACTTATAAATTTTAACACACTCTTGGCAGACTTGCCATGCTTAGGACATACGACCAAAATAAAACAAACAATCCCAATCATCTGTTTATCATTTAAAACGCATATATTTTACCTACTTTACTTTATGAAAAAAATGCGGGAGCCAGAATCTCAAGGTCCTAAGAGGAGCGAGCCAAGCGAGGCCAAGCGTAGACGCCGGCGACCTCCGTAGCGGAGCGTATGTCGAGTATGGAGAAGTGACACGCATGGCCATAGAGCTTCTGGCTCCGGGAGCCCACCCGGAGTCGAATCTCAGCGATAAGCCCTAATACTTCGATCAGGAATGTAAGTTCGTGATCGAAGCCCTAATAGGACCAATTCTTCTTTGATCATTATGTTTTGGTATTGCTATGCTTCTCTCAATGTGTGCCTTTAAACATTATGCTAAGTTATGTTTATGCTATACATGGTATGCTATGGTAGCAAAAATTATGCGAAAACAGTTACGCGTTAGTTGTTATGGTATATTATCAATAGCCCTAAAAACGTTATGCCTACAGGCACACGTTTTAGTTTTAGGCGTGTCTAGCGTCGTTTTTATTCCCCTTTTACTTGTACGCATCAAATCAAATCAGTAAATATTTAAGGGTTGTAATTTTGTGTTAAAACTCCGCTAATGCCACCTACAACGTAGTTTAGGGTATCTTTTAATAAAAGATTGTGGTTTCTATTAGTACTAAATACATGCTAAATAGTTACGGCTGATCTAGTCGGGAGAACGGCGGCAGCCGATCCGGAGCCCCGGGTTTAAATCCCACGTGCACCACTGTCTTTTCGGAGTCATGTGAGTAATGGTGCTACCTTAGGTGAAGGAAAACATCGTGAGGAAACCGCCATGTACTTAGAATCTTTTGAGGTCATGTGTCATCCTTCGACCCGCACTGGGCCAGCGTGGTGGATTATGGACTTGACTCTCTCCTTGCGTGAGAGGGCCCCGAGTCCCAGTAGTGGGAATATTTAGTGGGCTGCTTATTGTATCTGTTGACACAGCTAGATGTCTGATCGTCACATCAACGTAGTCCTTAATGATCCGTTTTATTCTACTTTAGAAGGTAGGGTAAAGGGGACCTTTGGGGATGAGCTATATCCCTCATAAGTTTCGGCTGGTCTAGTCGGCAGAACGGCGACTGCCGATCCAGAGCCCCCCAGCTCAAATTACACACGCATCACTGTTTTTCGAAGTAATGTGCGTAATGCCTCTAATTTAAAACGGTGAAAGAAAACATCGTGAGGAAACAGAAATGGAATAAAATGAATGTACCTAATACTATGTAGAAAGTGCGAGAAAACTTAAACAATAACAGTAAAGGTAGAATAAACTTATTTAAAAGCAGTTCGGAAAAAACTTTTTGATTGGAACATAAAAAAGTGTTACGAAAAAATGTTTAATATTTGATATTATCATTTGCGTCCACTACATAGCGAAACGACCGCGCGAAGTAGACGCGCGCCTTGCAAATCATAGCTGCAAACACTTCTCTCCCGTGCCTCGGTGTCCAACGCGCCGCGCGCCGTATTTTGATAGGTTTGATATTTTTAACTTCGTAATACCTTTTGAATGGAATGTCCGACTTCAATAATTCAAAAAGTAATCAATAGGTATTAAAAGAGTCTTGAATAAGAAATAATTTATTTGGATAAGAATTCATACAAATGTGTGGATAACATGGTCTGAATTTGATATACATTTTTATCTACTTTTAAAATGTAAAAAAGTAGTTGTAGCGACGTAACTACTGTAGTTAGACATATGGTATCGCGAGGTTTTTTGTAGATTTTAATACGCTCTATTATTGTAGAACATTGTTTTGGTTTATCATTAGTACTTTCCGCAGCGTATGCGATGAAAGCCATTTTATGTCTGTTGTTATTCCACCTTGCGTTGGTTTTAGTTAAATTTTCCGAGGATATCTTTTTTTTTTTTTCGTGATTAATATAGCCTATGTTACTCAGTGATAATGTAGCTTTATATTGGCAAAATAATTTTTGAAATCGGTCAAGTAGTTTTTGAGTTTATTCGTTGCATACAAAAATACAAATCTTTCCTCTTTATAATAATAGTATAGATAGTATATATAGATAAGACGTTAGGATATTTTTTGCTAAATCACATTGTAAAACAGTTAGACTATACTCGTAGTATGGAACTCTGGAATAACAAACAGGCAAATTTTGTGCCGACATAATATCGGGAAGGGGTACTATGCGGGTAAAGCCGCGAAATGTAGTATAATAGAGGTATAATCATAAGTTATGTTATTGTCTATATAATGTATGCTTCTAGTAGATTTCAGTACACTTTATTTTTGTTTAAACACATACTATTAACGTGTATTTGTATGCTACGGACATATACTAGATAAATTACCAGCCACAAAATTAGGATCACGTATGTCTTATTATTCTACGAAGATAATCAGTAACCAGTTGGGTGTGACCATGTAAAACTTAGATCGAGTTCAACGACTACGTACACATCTAAAACAAATTATGCGTCATATTTTTTGTAAAAAAAATATGCGATGATATAATACAAACAAAAAACGTGATCTCTATTACAACTAATAAAAATTCTACTCTAATAAATTATGCTTTTAGTGTGTACTCTCGCCTTATAGTTTAAATGATTTTATGCGATGGTAGTCCACAAAGAGAAGGCTTTTAGTAAAAAGTCCTTAGTATATTTTCTCTTTTTTCTGGTTTTATCTTAGAGTTGTTTTAATAAGTTCAATAAAGAGTTCCTCTCCATCCATCAAATCCATCTATCTGAATTCTTCACCACATCGAAAAGTCGATTGATAATATGTCATTAGGTTTACTTTTAGCTAAGGGTTTATTTACCGTGATCAAAGCGTGGAACCAGTACCCAATATTACGATGCAATTTCACACACCATTTTCAAGCGTAAATTGACGAATGCAAGGAGTTGACACAAAGTTTCTTATTACGGCTAGACATTTCAAACTACTGTGTCTTAGTCTTTTAAAACAATTCCTACTGCTATTCTTCTACTGCTGATCATTAGCTATTAATCCAACAGCTTTACGAGCTTACATTATTGCGAAAGAGAACATAAAATAGCATAAGTAACAGTCGCAAGGAAATTAAATGCAATTAAGATACGTAAACGTTGAATTTAAAGGCTTTAGTTTCAGATGACCTTAAATCGAATATTTATTTAAGACCTTCGGGAGAGCCAGGGTTTGTTCAACTTTAGTATTTTCTTTTATCCGTAATAAAAGTCCTTTAATTAGCATGAGCCGCCAACTTTGTGTTCCCGGAACTTGGACCTTATTACATAAAGAGAGAGTCGAAATCGTAATCTACCACGCTGGTCAAGTGCGGGTCGACAGATGACATAGATATCTTTCTTGGAATGCGTCCATTTCCTCACGATGAATTCCTTTATCGTTTAAACTACTATAATATGACAAACTTAAACATCTTACAAAAATACTTGGAGGTGTTAAAATCTAAGACCTAGAGAAATTTTACATTCTCACCAATAGGCCACCACGCCTTCGACTTCTGTGCAATCGGAGTATAATTTTTAAACATGTTATAAATAAATAATTGTAAGAAACAGTTTTGTTTCTTAACAATTATTTATTTATTACATTATTCACCAAATTTTAGATCTTTATGAATAGTACGAACTTGGTATTAAAATGATTTTAATGATCTGTAATTGAAAAATAATTAGCAACTATGGCATTTTCCTGCCTCTATATTTGTGTTGAATGTTATTCATATTTCCTGGATTTCTGCATTGGATCAGGGAGAATGTTTACTATTTATGATACTCACATAATATGTGAAAGCTGTTCATTGTTATATTTTACCTAAGTAGGTTTCAGGAATAACAAAAACGTGATGTAGGAGATTGAATCTACAAGTTAGTGATTCCATAAAAAATATAATTAACCTGAGTATGGTCAACAGCATCGGCACTGTTGTCAAATTTCTTGAATACTGGTTTCAAGCCGTTGCTTGAGTTCTTCGTTTTACTTTTGAGCTCTCCAATTAAGGATCCAAAATTCAGTCCCGTTGGTAAACCTGACTGTCTTTTAATACGATTTAATAGCGGTTTGTCGTCAACATGATTTAATGTTTCTTGAGTTTGCTTAGAGAGAGCTTTTATAGCGCTTGGTAGAAGATTTTGCATGGAACACTCATCATTTGTTGATATACTTTCATTTTCTATGTTTTCTTGTGAAATGTCTATATTACTAATCAGTTTTATCTTATCAGCGATCTCATCTATATATTGCTGTTGTTTGACAGCTTTTTCACTAATCGTATTCTTATTCTCAATTTTAAGAGGTTTCACATCTTTGTTTTCTACTTGGATCTCTGTTTTATCTAAGTCATGTTTTAAAAAGTCTGTATCCAATGATAGATTCTGTATAATCGATTGAATCTTATCATTAGTAAATTTTTTCTCGATAAATTGAGCAAAACGTTCCTTTGGCGGGCTTTCTCGCTTCAGTACCTTTTCAGTTTTTATTATTTCTGTAATATCGTAATGGTTTATGGTATCAAGTCTATTATGAGATACAATATTCGTATCGTTAAGCAGATCATTTGTTAAATTATATTTCTCAGTGAAAATATTTTGAGTATTGTCAACATTTTTCGTCTCTTCTATTAAAGTAATCGAGTGAGGCACTGCATCGTTATTAGCGACATTTGGTTGTTTCACAACAAAACTCTCAGTTTTTTCAAATTTATTCTGATCAATGAAATCATCGATATCTTTGCACTCTTCTAATTTTATTTGCTCTCGTTTTGTGAATAAAAATTTCCATAGTAAATAGCACAGCACAAAAATTCCAATCACAGATTCGTACAACATTGTAAACTGCAGTCCAAACACAGCACTTGTGCGATTTTTGATACACTTTATAAATTAACAGTCTTTGTCGATTTCATACTTCACGTATGACATATCAATTAGTTAGTGGTATACAGAAACAGTGAGCTAATGAACATCATATAAACATATCGAATTGAAACAATAAGCGCGGCATATATTTGCATATATGCCAAGACAAAGCTTGCGCGACGGCGGTCAACTGTGAACTAAAACATAGAGATCCGTCGCCATTATCATCTGGCGGCAGACATGGTACAAAATGACTCACGCGCAGGTCCCCAGAATGTGTGTAAACATTATCGACCAGTAGCAGCATTAATGACGCATCTCGACTTGTGAAAAACTGACAATGTTATGGGTGCGCCACAGGTTCCATCCGACCTTGACCTAAGGTTAAAACCAGACCTATAGGTGGTCCAGCTATCGTATTAAGATTCTTTTAAACGTCTACCTCGCACACTACAAAACAATGGAAACATTGTACATTAGCATATTCACTTTCAGAGACATTTTAGTGCAGCACCAAATATGGTAGAGCAGTCATTTTAAATGGGCTTATAGTTCATGTTCTGGTAGTGTGAGCTGGCAAGCTAAACAAATTTTCCTATTTGTGTGACAACTATGGAATGAACCTAATGAAATAATATTCAAAATGTTAGTGTCAATATAAACCAGGAAAACAATATGGTATAGCGGTTATCCTCGCTGTATGCTAGACTACGCGGTTAATACGCAATACCGTCGGATGAGAGACGGCAATACGCCAAATATGTAACTCGTCTTCACCTAATCTGGACATAAGCAAAAAACTTGTAACTCATTTATGACACGATTTAGGGTAGATTAGTTTGCGAAGACTATTAATGAACAAAAAAACAGTATTCAATGTAGAAGGACAAAATAATCATATACAATCAACAAGTAATAAACAACAATAGGAAGAATGGTAGGAGCGATATGGGAGGGATCCATCACAATTACGATACTTGACATACAAATGACACCACTACAACGGAGTCTCAGGCTTCCATTGAATACAAACGACGCGCAATCAAGGACCTAAATGTTTACAAGCAACGTATAGACAATGAATGTAATTATATGCGGGCCAAAATAGAATGGCACGTGTGCCCGAGCGAAAGTATTAGAAACGCGAATTGAGAAGTTTAGATTTGTAAGAGTATAGTTTTCCGCAAACAATGATAATAACCTACAGTAGATACCAAGGTCGACCGACGATAGCGAAGATAGATGTGATAACGAATGATAATGAAAATCGAAGAATGTATACACAAAACAAGAGTTCACCTCGAAATCAAATTGTGTAAACGGTTGTTAGTCACTATTGAAGTTACGAGTATAACTAACACTTGAGTACACAAAAATATCGGAATCAACTTTCAAGATGTTGCCGAATAATTAATTTTAGGAACCGGAGATTTCATCGATAATGCTCACACAGGTAATGATAAAACTAACGTAAGAAGTCTAAGCACCAATTGACGTGAGAACAATTAAATCTAGGCGTATTAACACTGTTTCGTACGGAGCCCAATGTGTTTCTAGTGAAAGTTAATTTTCAAATTTGGAATATCGCGTCGCGTTGAAAGCGCGCGCGCACAGTGCGAGCCCGCCAAAACAACTGACGGTGCCAGTACGTCTCGCTGACCAGGTGGGTCATTGTCGAACGCATACTCGTACGCAATGCAAAACCGCTTTTTGCCCAAGAAACTTTAACCTTTTTCATACAGGTTCCCGGAAACGGATAAGGGTAAACTGATTTACGACCCAAAGAAAGTCTGAGTCTGTATACACAATAATGGTTAGATTGGGGGTCATGAAACCGCAAGTTCCGACCGCAAGCCCCTTGAGATGTGAATGTAATGCTCATTAAGAACAGCAATTAAACTAATTTGCGAACCAACAGACACTATCTTATTACGGATGTATGCATGCAATGTAAAGTGATATAGAGATTGAATTTCCTGCGAAAAGTAACTTTGTGTGGTACAAAAAAGTTAAATATTATTGAGGCAAAGTCATAACACCAAACAGTTTAAAAAGTGGTTCTTAAAGTTATGCTAACATCGTTGGTTGTGCCTTTTAGTGTGTATTTCTAATGTTGTGTTCATTACGTTACAAAGTACGCTAAGTTTGTTTTGAATTAAATAAATACATCTAGTTAATTTTTCGTATGCCAGAATGATTGTACGAGTATCATGTTGGCTAGTTTATTATTTTAATGAAAATAACAAATATTTTAATGGTAGGTGAACGTTTGTACGCCACCTGTTTTCCCTGTGATGGGTCGATCAATTAGTCATTTGTTATTTTAAATGAATATTCATTATTTGAGTTTGTTTACAATAGTAAACGAATATTCACAATGTTTAAGGAATGCTCTTTACCTACAACAATCCATTTATAGCCCACGCGTTAATATTTTTGCATACGTTGAATAAGTAACGCTTAAGTAACAACCATCCGTACTTAATATTATAAAGTTGAAGAGGTTCTTGTTTGAACGCGTTAATCTCAGGAACTACTGGATCGATTTAAAAAATCTTTCAACGTTGGAAATGTACGTGATTTCTGAGTGCTATACACTATATGTATATTATGCACGGGCGATGCCGGGGCGGACAGCTAATATACAATACATACGCATTCTTTATCAGAAAGCTACACACCCTGCGATTTAACGAACACTAACTTTAACGGGATAAAAGGTAGGTAACCTACGCGTTAATGCAGGTAATGTATATGTCGCAGGCATCTAGCTAAATCAGCCGTTTAATCGACAACCTAGCATCTTTACTAAACAAAACCTTTTGTTGACTGGCTATACATATACTGGATAGTTGGGTGCGATACATATACTGGATCGTTTTGAATTTCATTGAACTCCGTTCAGCCGTTACGATACTTGAGAACACAAATCGCGTCACATTCTTATAAATATTTTAAAATATTTATACTGCAAAAGAAAAAGACAAAAGAGTATAAATTTACTCACACATTAATCTTAGACAGATCGGATTAAACAGATTTATTTCGTGATTAACCAGGCGGAGTGTAGAAGTACACGGAAGGAACTCCACCGACAAGAGCGTCGCTCTTAAATTATGAATGAATGAAGTCCCGTACAATATAAACATTGTGTTCAAATCGCAAAAGTTTAAAAACAATATAAAAGTCGATGGCAGCTGAGAACCGGATAAAGTGGAGGGTATTGGGGGAGACCTTTGCCCAGCAGTGGAACAGTTGAGGTTACATAAAATAAAAAATATGCATGTATATTGTACATTAATCTTAATCAGTGAGTTTAGTGTCATTGAAAAAAGAGACCCTATTTTCAAATAAATGAATCACTGAAACACTACACACTTTTGAATTTATGATCTGCCTACTGTTCTATTTGCATCTAGTTGACTGAAATAGAATCGTCACTCACTCCAGAGGCATTGAGTTCTCAATAACTTCGCAGTGGCCAAAATGTATATTTAGCAACGTGTCTAACGCCAAAATCATTATGTAGGGCACTTTCATACCAACGCGGCAAATTTGGCACAACTCGAATAATGGTAATTACGGTGTCGTTTTTGTTTTTTAGCTGTATTTAAGATATTAGAAGCCGTGGAAACCGCGGTTGCTTAGCGACCTAAAACGTGTGATTTTGGAATGGTTAGGTATTTGATTCGAGTCCCACCTGTATCTTTTTTTTTAAATAAAAAATGACGAGACGAGCTGGACATGTACCTAATGGTAAGCAACACGCCTGCCACATAACAGCACAGTGACACGCAGCTATTGGAACGTGAAGAGTTCAAATAATTACCTAGCACCGCACTGTGCTCGTCAACCAGAGATCTAAGATGTTATATCTATAAGTCCTGTAATTTCTCTGGAAACATTGCCCTTCAAACCAGAACACAGTATGCTTGCACATTACTGTTTGGCGGTAGAATAACTGGCAAAGGTGTGGTACTGCCCCAGGCGGACTCTGCCAAGAGTCCTACCACTACAAAAATATTATTATAAATTCTAACAGAATTCCAAATTTCAACCCGATCCTTTCAATCGTTTCGACGTGTGAGCAACGAACATCCAAACATCGTTTTTAAATTTCAGCAGAATTAAACAGCCTTCACTTTTGAGTCAACTACCATACATTTAATTCCAGAAGTCATTGTAATAAGAATAAGATTACGACAAATCAGTTTTAGTTTATAGGTACTTGATTATTACGAAAAATCGAAAATGAATCATTTTCGCCGTTAAGAAGAAAAATTGTGACAAACATTGATTGCAGTATCATTCGTTTCTGTTATTCATGAAAAATAATTTGAAAGAGTTTTTCAATTTTGTATAATATCAAAGTAAAATTCTTATGTTGCTTGAATGACACATATGGATTCACCGTCACATAACTATGTAGTTTTCTTAACTGTATTTTGGAGCTCGTGGCCTCATCTCAAAATAAATGACAATAAAAATTAAGTACTATTATTTTCATTACGACGCTAATTATTATTTATCACTAGATACATACACATCGATAACGCATGCGCGTTTGTCTGTTTGAGGACTACAGCGCACGGGGTCTTATTCTCTATTCAAAACATAAATATTAATACAAACTATAAATAGTACAACAAAATCGTAACAAGTAAAAAATATCATATATTACATCGCACTATTTTGAAGTGTTTTAATAAAGCAAAAGTAATAATTTAGTTTTGTCCAAAAATCTAAACCAGTTTGATTAATTGTCGGAATTGGTGGAGCAATCGCATAACATACATACAAAAAAAAAACATAGAACCGAATTGAAAACCTCCTCCTGTTTTGAAGTGGGCCAAAAACAAAACATTTAGAAACCGAAGAAGAAAAAATCAAGACATTTTTAAACGCACAAGACGCGTTTTAATCAAAATAATTAAGTCTTAACCTAGATAATTAAGTTTAGGAAGGCAACATTTATAGCTAAGATTTCCAAAGAACGACAGACATATATGGAGAGCTACGTATGTGTCCAAGAATGTTGGTGTTTCAGTAAACGACATACTAGCTGACAACACTGAGTCAGCGCTTGCGTATATGGAGAGCTGCAATCTTTTAGCGCAATAAATTGGAGCGGCATTTTTTAATTTCTATGGAATAAATAACAATTTTAATTGCTTACGTAAATCATAATACTCATTCTTATTGCAAGAGTTTCGCACACTTTAATGTAATTAAACAAATGCGTTTGGTAAACAAATATTTTTCTTTATAATCCCCGACCAAAACAAGAACAAAATTAAAATTTTTGACTAACCCCTGACTACCTCAGATTTGTTATCTTTACAACATTCTACTAGTCAAGCCCTTTCATTTGATACCCATATCGAGGTAGTTGTAAAAAAAGAAATGTATTTAGCGATTTTGTAGTAGCGGCCATCTTGGATTTGAAATTTGTCATAGTGCAAAGTATTCTACTAGTTAAGTCCTTTCATGTGATACCCATATTGAGGCAGGTTGTGAAGAAATATTTTGTCCACCATTTTGTGGAGGCGGCCATCTTGAATCGATATTAACCAAACATAGCTAAGAAGGATGTTCTTAATTCTGATGTGTCTGTCTGTGGCACCGTAGAGCACAAATGGATGGGCCGATTTCGATGCGGTTTTTTTTATTTGAAGGTTAATATCCGTGCGGATGTTCTTAGATATGTTTGGTTAATATCAATTCAAGATGGCCGCCTCCACAAAATGGCGGACAAAACATTTCTTCACGACCTATTTCAATATGGGTATCAAATGAAAGGGCTAGACTAGTAGAATACTATACGCTATGAAAAAATTCAAATACAAGATAGTCGCCACTTTCACTACAATCTCAATATGGGTATCAAACGAAAGGGCTTGATTAGTAGAATACTTTGCACTATGAGAAATTTCAAATACAAGATGGCCGCTACCACAAAATGGCGAAATACATTTCTTTTTTCACAACTCCCTTAACATGGTTATCAAATGAAAGGTCTTGACTAGTAGAATGTTGTACAGATAACAAATATGATGTAGTCGGGGGTTAATCAAAATTTTTAATTTTGTTCTTGTCAACGTTTTGTCGTTCAATTCTAAGTAAAGGTAGGTGTAGTTTATTAATGGTAGGTGTACACATATTTGGCTCTAGTTTCTAGTTTTGGCTAGTTAGTGTTGTGGTGAAACTAGACAAGCCGTGATGGCCTAGTCTAGTTTCACAATCTTAAAATTGCAGGTTCGAATCCTGATCGCTCGGTCGATCAAGTACTTTTGCAAGTGCAAATGTACAAATTTGTCACTACCACTGACTGGCTTTAATTGCGAAGACAAGCATCCTGACGAAATTTGCAGTGGTGTATTTGCGTGGCATACGTGGTGGATTATCGCCTTTACTCCTTCTGAGAGAATGCCTCTAATTCCAGCCGTGGGACATAAAGCGGTTTTATGGAGAGACGAAATGTCCGCTTATTATTTATATATTATTTTTTTAATAATATCCATACAGTTAGTGGACATAGAATCGAAAAGTTTATCCGAGTCCATCACACGTATTAATAGTTTCCATATCATCACATTTATCTCAGCTGTTGTACTCGCAAGCTTTTATCTATTCCTTACATCGGTATCATTAATCACCATTAAGATTTGAAGGTGATATCAATTACAGTCTTCGTTAGTACAGTTATTATGGGTAGCATTATTTTCTTCAAGGAGATCTGTGCTATTGATTGATTATTTGTTCAGATATGGAAATTTCGAGTGAATAATTTCTTGAGACAATGTTGTCTAAATGGCAATAGTAAGGCTAAGAACTCATAGAACGATTCCAACCGCGATTAGCGGTTTATTACCGCGATAGGCGACGGTTTTATTTCAAAACTCACGAGACCGCTGATTTTCGCGGTTTCGCAGCCGCCGCGGGTGAGATTTTCGCCCGTGAACGTAGCGGTTGAAGGGCGGGGAGCGCGCGGAAGCCGCGTGGCAGCCGTGCGCGCCGCGGGCGTAAACCGCTTTGATTTTTAATTTTTACGTATAAATCTGCATTCTACAGAAGCTGCGCCGCCCGCTCGCGGGCTCGTTTGGAAAACGCTCCATGAGTTCTTAGCCTAAATCATCATATGTACTTATACATATTGATACTAGCAGCGCCCTGCGATATTTCTAGTTCTCCCGTTCTCGTTATTTTTCAGCTGTAAAAGACTTTCTGCTATTCCGGATGTGTGCTATAATATGTGTTCCAAATTTCAACCTGATGCACTCAGCCGTTCTGACACGATTCAGGAACGAACGCCCAAACTTTGTTTATTACAAACAACAGGATTAAACGTAAAACACATTCAATTCAATAGACATTTAGGAAGTGACTTGTCACCAGAATAACTGGCAAAAGTGTGGTACTTTACCAGACGAACTGAACCAAACAGTCCTACCACTGTTATACGAAAGAGTACAGTATTTTCCCAAACAATATAAAGTCGGTTGACTACAGACAATAGACGACAAGGCAGAGAATGGATGAGTTGAGCTCAAGACTGGCACAAATAGAAAAAAAGAGTAGTAGAGAGAGGCCTATGCCCAAAAACTGACTACTAAAAAGCCGTGATACGATGATGATGATTTTCTCTTCACTTTCCCTTCAGACAAATTTTTCAGAGTTTTTTATTACAATACCGTTATGAGTTTAAATACTAAGTGAACACCTAAGAAGTGCTCGATAATTTCTTAGACGAACTCTACGAAACAGTCCTTGCAAACCAATCAGTGTATGAATTGTTACGCTTTATTAAATACGGGACAAGTTCACCCGATATATTTGTTACGATATCACGTTGCAAAGGTTGCGGTTGATACGATTAATGCACAGGTATAGGTATTACATTAACTGATATAAATAAATGCTTTTGAAGGATAGACAGACATACAATATTCTGAAACTAAAATCGAGAATTATCCACCCTAAAAATTAGTGTGATAGCTGACGGCCGTATCGCTAAAATTAATCTCTTCCAGGCAATTAGAATGGACAATAAATAATACGCGAACATTTAGAAAACGCGCAAAAGAAGGAGATTTAAAAATACCACTTTAACCCTTAGCTTTTATTAAAATACAACGTTACTGCATTTACATACAATGTAAATTTTACACCACCGACAATAGAAGTGTCCACTATTATTAATTTCATTGAATATTGAAAATCATTAAGCATATATCTATTATTTAGAGATGCAATCATCAAATTGTAGTCGTAAGATGCTTTGTAGAATATACCAAAAGTCCCTTATTTTGGCCAGTTATGACACCGCTAAGCAGGAATGTGTAAGCATTACTGTGTTCCGGTTTAAAAGGCAGTGTTTCAAAAGAAAATACAAGACAGAAGATAGGTATATCAAAGCGTATTGCGAACCACCAAAACTCTAAGCATGTCTTTTTCATCACGTCACTCTAAACCATTTACGATCCCTGTTTGCCGTAATTGTTTAAGCTCTAAAAGTCAAAAGGACATAAATAACGCAAGCATACCAGCTTTTGGGCATAATCGGATTAGCCCGTCAGGTAAGTAATACCGGTAGGTAATACGTACTAGTGGCGACCTCTGTGGAACGCCGGATAAGGTAAGGGTTAGCACGACTGGCTACCAATTATGGCATTGAGGACGCATGCATGCTACCATTTTATATTATGGTAGCGACCTAGAATGTAGATGTGGAAGGAAAATCAAAGGAAATCGTTGAGCCAGTTAATTAACTTGTACAAATTGTGAGCACTGGTACAAGTTATAGACAAAGTAGAATCAGGTTATTTTTTCCAATTTTATGAAAAAAGTAATGTGTGAAGTACAGATAATAATTTTACTCCCGTAACATTCACATACCATTGTAAAATCGTAAATTTTCCTCTTATATTTTTAAAAGAAATTGTGATCCTGCCAATGTAACTAGGTGTATCGTATTTTTACAGACATTTATTCAACCATTTCGCAATGCTGTGATTTTTTTAATGAAGCCCGAAATGTCGAAAACATTTATTTTATATTAAAGACGCCAAACAAAGTGAGAGACCAGATCTTAGTAAAATAATGTTTGTGAAAAATCTAAATATTTTGTCTTCTTCTTTGTATATAAATAAACATTACGTAAAAAAATATATTATTTGAGAATAGTAGGACAGTATTGTGCGTAAATTACAAAAGAAGTTAATATACATATAATAATAGCAAATGAGACAAAATAACTATATTTAAATCACAACAGTCAACCACTAATACCTAATGAAATATTCTATTCTATAGAATTCAACAATTAGTTTGAAACAAAAAGAATAATGCCTTACTTTAGCGACCATTCCTGTATATAGCAAACGACAAATAAAACCACATTGTGCGGTAAACACCCTATCCGTTCAAGAAAACGTTTTCCGCACACATAACTCAGTTAGGAAAACGCCGCCTGCGGCAGCACCGTCGCATTTAATTTCCGCACATAAACAGAGATGGCGCTAGTTGATTCAATAACGACGTCCTCGGAAACACGGCAAACTCAATTTGACGCTTCGATAAATACGGCACAAATTCTTCTGGGCGTATTGGAAATACGAGCAGGTAATGGATTTTGGGATAGAAAATTAAGAATTTATTTGTATACGTTGAAATTAAAATAAATCAATTTAATTAAGTACCTACACACTACATTGCAGTTTAAACACAATATTAGATGGAAACCCTTATATTTTCTTCTTTCCTTATACTTTGGTATATACTTTTTTGCATTTATGAAGTGGATTAGCAATTCGTTAAAGACACTATGGTAAGTAAGCATTATTTCATACAAGATTGATAAGTAAGTATGTCAGATGATGAGCATATGTATTTATTTCCACCATCATTTGCATGTATCGTCTCCTCACCATAATGACGAACGTCTCTTTATGTACGGCATCTATCTCGATCATTTGCTAATTTAAAACATCCCATTTCATCTCATTTGAGAATAAATCACTTCCAACGTTTTATCGAACGTCCGCGACTTAGTCTATAGAAGAGGACGATTCTATAAGAAACACTGCGTTATTCTTTAAATAAAAAAAATGTTAGTCCAGACTATGTAACTTCCGAATTCTACTTGTTTTACTCAGTTTTTTTCAGACGGGGTTGAGCAACTTACGGCCATATTTTTACATTTGTAATAGTATAATATCAATTTGATAAAATCTCTATCTACTGAACCAATACTAAAAACAAAATCACGGTGCATAGGTACTATTACAAACTATTTCTGTCATCGATAATCGGCGGTAGTAACCTTTAGTCACAATAAGCTTAAAACAACACCCAAAGGTCGGAAGCCGGTATTTGACGCGCTTTATTAATAGCCATGTCATTTTGGTGAAAATAGACGATGAACTTTAAGAGCATCGTAGCGGTTACCAAGGATATTGTTAATCTGTAGTTTTAGAATACAAACAGCGTCATCGTCGTCATCATAATTACCTTAATCTACTTGTAGAGAGTATGCTTCTTCCATGACTCAGCCATTGGCTTTTATGTCCAGCCATTGCCCGCCGCCCTATATTGTCTCTCCATCGAGTTTTAGGGGGTCCTACGATATGTATTTAATTACGTCACTGGTAACTCTTGTGTGATACATAGGCGATCCAGTCCGACGTAATTAAATATCTGTTTCTTCTTTGATGAAAATTTCCATTCATATGTCAATCTTCAGCCTAATGGGTGAATATATAAGCAGCTTAAAAACAACTAATCGGGAACCGCCCAAACAATTACTTCGATCGAATTTTGAATAATTTCCCATTAATTCTGGGATATCCTTCAATGCTTTGACAAGCCTTAAAACTTTACGGTCATGTCATTAACGGTCGAACTGATGGACGTAAATCAGGATCAATTAGGGTATAAAAGTTTGTTTTATTAAAGCTTAGTACAGTGCGACTGAATTGTTTGACTGCGATGACACAATGAGAAACATTCAGACCAAATAAGGAAAATATTTTTTTATTTACAGCGTTATGGAAAACACGGTATTTTGAAGTCTCAAACGTGAGGAACTCGTCATGTGTTTGATGGTAAACAACATGCCTGCCCAAAACAGCACAGTGGCACGCAGCTATTGGAATATGAAGAGTTCATAACATTACCACTGCACTTAGCACTGCACTGCGCTCGGCACCCAGAGATATAAGATATTTTTTCTACGCCTTGTAAATTCACTGGAAATATGGCCCATCAAACCGGCACACAGTGATGTTTTTACGTTTTTGTTTAGCGGTAGAATACATAGCTGACAAAAGTGTGGTACTTTTCTTTATTTCATAAAATTTTGATATTTTCGTGAGGGGCTAAGAATCAGTTTGCCTGCAATTAAAAACCTCATTGCTTTCGTTTATTAAGTCATATTGTTAGAGCTGTTATAAAAATACTTCTATATTAACTTATGTGGTCTCGTCGTAATCTGAAACCATCGCAGCTAGGACAAAGACGGTAATCTGAACTGTGATCGATTGATGGTAAAACAAAGGGGACAGGAGGGTTGAACGAGCACTAAAAGGTCGACGGTCGGTAATGTCAACAAGTTTCGCGAATCATTTCAGTTGAACACATTATTTAGCAATTTGCTATAAAACAATAGCAAATAAAGTATCCGTAAGCAAATGAAACTTACATAAAAATATAAACACTTTTAGCTAACATGTCGAGTAAAGTCGCTACACAGCAACATCAAGCAAGACGGCGGTCAAACAAATTTAGAAAAAAAACGAAGAAAGAAAAAGTTGTTGAAGAAAAGTAAAATTTGAAACAATTTCTATTAAAAGTATTCCATAGCAAACTTAAGACGAAAGGATAACTCAACAGAGAGACAAATAAAAGTAAGTACCTTATTTTGGAGATGATCCATGCAAACTGAATATTGAGATGGATGTGCGTTACAAAAATTTATAAAATTAGGAATGAAGAACACGGAATGTGAAATTTGTACATGTGACTGCGAAATTAAAATAAGACATTCTCCTGGTAGAGACAAGTCCTGAGAAGACAGGACAGCCATAATACTCGGAGGTCGTTAAAACTGATAGCAACCGCTAACAATATGAAAGGCAAAATAGGGATGTTAAAATTGTGTGAGAGATAATATCCTTAATAGGATGATAAATAATTACTAAAAACTAACTCTTCATAAGTATTTACAAATTCTTCATATCTGGCTGCATTTCTAAATCAGAATTACAAAACCATTCATTATGTAATGTTTCTTGAAACTAAGTACACTTGATGATTGATTGATTTTTTCAATAACCAAACAGTAACATCTAGAGCTACCCAATATTATAAAGCTGATTTTATTTGTTTGACATTTATCTGATCTCAGAAAATGTTTGATATTTACGAGGCGATTTGAGATAAAGGCTATAGGTATATGGGTCAGCCCGATAGTTACATTTAAAACAACGAAAGAAGACCTATAAGCTAAGACCTATAAGCTAGATAAATAAACAAAATTCATGGAGCATATATTAAAGATGTTAGAAAGGTGATATACTTTTATGACACGCGTGACATTGGCCGTTTGGCGTAGCCGGGTCAGCAACCCCGATAGTTTTGATGTCTTTTGGGATTCTGCCAGAAGTGAAAGCGGAAGTTTAAGATAATATATGATCCATATACATAACAATAAAATATTCTAATAGCAATCACATATGCTTAAAGCAAAAACCCTGAATGAAAGCAGTTTTACTGGATAGGGAAAATGAATATACGCATTGCGGATTGTTATGCGTATAAATAGTCTGTGTTTAAGATGATAAATAGTTTTCATAAAAAATAATAGGGGATACATGATATTTATATTTTTCTGGAATATCAAATAACTGAAACGTGGATGAAACAATTTTTTGTTAAATCGACCGCAGTTATCATAGCTAAAAACGTCCACATATTTTTAAAAAATGTGTTGTCCTGGTCTCCGGTTTAATTGAATTTATAATAAGGTTTAATTCATGTCTTGACCCATTTTAATACAAAATCCATTCAATCCAATCAAATGTCATTTATTTCAAGCCAATCAAATGTCATTTATTTCACTAGTTTTTAGTTTTTTTTCTGCTGCCGCGAATTCTTGTTGATAAACCTTCACTGATGATTTGTTTTATCATAGCTAACCTCAAAAATTTTGAGGGTAGATTCATTTTTTATTTTCACACGATGAGTCAAATCCGGTGGTGATCTCACATTACCCCGTCGTTTGACGGGATCAACAATACTACGAGTATATATGTTGTAAAAAATTGTGTTACATTCCCAAAGAATGCACTTTTGACCTCAAAAGGAATTGCAGACAATTATTAAAATATCTTGTTAGCTTTACGTTTTATTGTGTTATCGCCTGATATAGCCGACCATGCAGTTTACGATGCAGTTAGCGTTTACCTTAAAGAAATAGATTCGAGAGAGTGAATCGATTTCTTTGGTGCTTTCAAGTCGACTTGAAAGCACCAAAATGGCATTTTTACTATATAGCCTAACTGAGCTATTATTTTGGTGGCAGACAGAATAAAAATAAATAAATAGGTATAAAGGTAAGTACAAAACATATATCGTTAGTCTAGAAGCCGGAAATACCACGTATTTTAAACATTTCACGCACGAATAGTCAGTCACACCCTTCCACCACCGTTGATGAGGGTTGTTAAAATATTAATTACACGAATAGTCGCGGAAACACCGTGTTTTGAATTATTTTCGTATGATTTTTACTCGTATAATGAAATTAAAATTACCGTTTGTAGGTCACATTTTCTGTTGCTTGAAACTTAATGCAAATTATGTTAAAATCTTGTGAATGGCTGAAGTATTTGCTCTCCAAAGTATCAGATTTTTGCTGTAGTAAATTCTACTATATGATTCGTAAGTCTACCGCATTTCAATCATCTTGTTTCGGCCGGTGTTTGCAGTATATGACGATTGTTGTTTATTCCATAAAACTTATAAGTAAATAAATAAATATTTGTGGACATTTCCCACACGACAGTAACTAAAGTAACTCTTGTACTATGGGAACTAGTTAGCTAATACTTTTAGAATTTATCATAGAATGATGGATGATGGATTTTCTAATCCAAACATAAAACAAATATCTGAATTCATCACATAAATATTTGTCCTAGGGTGGTATAAGACCAACGGCTCTGCAGGCAAACTGCCAACTTAGGCACAAGGTATGGTTTAACTTAGTTTGTTTGGAGTATTAAATATCAAATCTTAAGTTTAATCGTCGTATTATAAAAGTTTTAAGTTAACTTATGTCTTTGAATTCGTTTGACATCAAAAACGTTTAACAACCGATTCGCTCGATTTGATTTTAGTCAAAAATTTAGGCTCGCCGTTAAGTTCTTAAATAAATGTTTGCAATACGGCAATCAAAACTCTTAAAATTATTCATTATTAGTATTAATTGTATTTTCTCGAACTACGCCGTTATAAGTTTTGCTTGTCAGTCCCAATAAGCTCAATAGTACGATTATTCCACTTGGTCTATATAAGGTATGGTGTTCCGACGCGGAGACATCACTGGTTGGCACGAGAGATCACGCGGCCTTGACTCGACCCATCGTTGATCGATTTTACATCTATAGTGAAATTAGGAGTATCATTTCATTTTGTGTTCCCCTGGTTTGGCTGGGCGCCAAGGCGGAAACAAAAGTGCTGGCTCAGAGAGATCTCGATCAGGATATTTAGTCGGCGAGTTTATGATATTCTCAGGAGAGTTACATTATAAAGAAATTCAAGACGGGAAGACTACGCAAGCTTTTGTGCAAAATTTGTTTTTTTGTTTTACAATTTGCCTTAAAAAACTAGCCTTCTTTTACTATTAACTGCGGAACAAAAACAGCTGAAGATTATAATAACAATGATTATTGAACGCACCTTCAAATCATCACTAAATATCAGATGAAATATGATCAAAGTCTAACTAAGTATGCCTATAGTGAACAGAAAATTCAAATTTATATATATAATAAAAATAATAATAATAATAAAATTTATATTTTGATAATAATGTGTAAGGGACATGATATATTACATTTTATTCAAAATAACAATAAATTTGGTTCACTGCTCCGAATAACAGAAAGGTATTTAACAGATAAGTAGGTATTTATTTACTTTCTGTATATTATGAGTTTAACGGAAACGCATACTTAGTCTTTTAAAGTGTCATTAATATTTCAAAATTACTTTAAGATGGAGGACGGAGCGCTTTCCGAAGAAAATACTCCGACGCTGCAAATTACAGGTATTCAGCGAGTCTAACAATAGAGCACGAAGCCCCGAGGCCCTTACCGTCGAAAGCATGCAAGGTCGACACATGCACTCGGGGGGGCATACATTTAGAGCAAGGTGACTTAACCTTTACATCAAAATATACAAGATGATACAAATAAAAAATGATTCAAATACAAGGTTTAAATCAAAAGTTTGTATGGAGTGATAACTATCAAAGTTTTTTAAATTTTATGGTTATACACTTGACCGCCACATCGCCTGATGTTAAGCTACGATGGAGCCTGCTTACCTAGAAGAAACCGATTCTCTCTCGATTTGAAGACACCAAGATTCTAAGTATCGGAAAAAACAGCACAATCAGGCAACACATTCACAGGCTAGACGTTCTTATCACAAAAGTAGAGTCGTTTGATTCTCTTCATCCGTGTCTTAGAAACATCAACCGAGAAACGGTGCCACTTTTTCGAGCCACGAAAAGTCCGATAGATAGATAAATAAATCAGTCACCCCAAACCGACGACAAAAAAAACTCTTTAGCTAGACTCTGAAAGGCGCGAGAGTCGATCAAGAGCTTGCAAAAAACTTGTAAGAAATAAATTTGACGCAATGCGCATTCTTTCAGTCTTAATTTAGTAACTCATAAGACCCGTTTCAAATTCCAGCCAAATAATGGTTCTTGGACCAATTATACAACCAACTAAAAGTTTTGAATAAAATACTTACTGACGATCAAAAAGAGTTTAGTGTCGGTAACTGGACATGAGTATTGACGTTTGCGCAGCACCTTACGAAATGTGTTTAATCTATACCAATATTATAAATCAGAAGAGTTTGTTTGTTTGAACGCTAGGATCTCGGGAACTACTGGTCCGAATTGAAAGAATATTTTCCTGTTTTTATTTGATAAATGTACTATCGTCCATTTATCAAAGAAGGCTATGTAATTACGCTACGCTACTATCAATAGAAGCGGAGCATGAATGAAGAATGTAACAAAAACGTTTTTGCGTTTCGTTACACTTTCGTTACGTTCGCTGAAGTCCGTGTGTCTATCTTTCAAGGTGGCGTATTATTAATCTTTTGTTGCTATTCAAATCGCGAATAAACAACGTATCGAGTAATTTATGTATTTTACATTAAGATATCCGAGCGAAGCCGGAACGGGACGCTAGTCAGTAGATAATATAGACTACTTACATTGATCCGGTTCTTGACTCGCTCTATCGCCTTCGAGTCGTCACGCTCCGGGCTGAGGCGGCAGACCCGTGCGCGCCAGTCGTTCGCGCCCGCCGCCTGCAGCGCTGCCAATCTGGAATATTCACAACATCACATTAAAAAAAATACAATACAAATCACATCACAATAACGATTTGACAGCTTATTGCTTCGTAAAATACTACAATTGGAAAGATATACGAGGGTCAAACTGAAAGTTCTTAGAACTGGTCACTTATAAACAATATAATAAAAAAATCTAATATATAAAATTCTCGTGTCACAGTTTTTGTTGCCATACTCCTCCGAAACGGCTTGACCGATTTTGATGAATTTTTTGTACTTATCCGGTATCTATGAGAATCGGCCAACATCTATTTTTCATCCCCTAAATGTTAGGGTAGTCCACCCCTAAATTTTTATTTTATTTTTAGACAAATTTTTAATTTCTATTATTTTATGATACAACATACAAAAATACATACAATGCTCAATTTTACCATTCTACGATCAACCCTTATTTTTAATAGCCATTTTAGTAATTTAATCATTTTTCCTTTCCGGTCGAAAACTGATCAATCGTCATTTAATTAGTCATCCCTGCCAGTTGTCTACAGGTGTCACTTCTGACCCAGTAAACAGCACGATAATTTGGGGATCAAAAGTAGTCTATAGCATATATATAGTTAGTACACGGTAATCTCGGGAACTATCGGACCGATTTAAAAAATCATTCACCGTTCTTTCATATGTACGTAATCCTTGAATGATGTAGGTTATATATATGTACCACGGGCGAAGCCGGGGCGGGCCGCTAGTAATTCTATAATTTGAAAATAGAACTCTTTGCCAATATTACTGAGTATATACTTCATTCATTTGTCATTTGTTTTATGATTTGGCGGCAAATTGAAAATTGTCTGTGTCGCGTCAACATGAATTTAACACGAGAAAATTTTCGTGCAATGATTTTTTATGACTTTCGATGTCATTTAAGTCAACAAGAAAGTTATGATAGACTACGATTGGCCTTTCACGATGAAGCCCCATCTCGTGCGACTGTTTACAACTGGTTTAATGAGTTTAAACGTGGTCGCACTAATCTCACTGATGATTTACGTGAGGGACGGCCTTCTACGGCGACGACTGAAGATAACATCTGTGTTGTGCGGCGTATGATAGAGACTGACAAAAGAGTGACCTATCAGCAGATTCGCACAAGCTTAGGCATCGGTATGAGTCAAGTGCACAAAATCCTACACGAACATTTAGCGGTCAGGAAGCTTTGCGCCCGGTGGATACCTCATAATTTGACTGAGGCTCAAAAACTCCATCGTGTGGATTGGTGCCGTAAAATGAATGAAAGATTTAACGGAGGTGACTCAAATGCTGTGTTCGACATACTAACAGGTGACGAAAGCTGGATTTACTGTTATGATCCTGAAACCAAAAGACAATCTGCTCAGTGGGTGTTTCCTTTCGAGGAGTTGCCAACTAAAGTGAAGAGAGATCGAAGTGCGGGGAAAAAAATGGTGGCCTCGTTCTTTGGAAGGATAGGTCATTTCGCAACAATTGTGATAGAGGATCAAAAAACAGTTTCTGCAGAATGGTACACTACCAATTGTTTGCCACTTGTCTTGGAAAAAGTTCGAGAGAAACGACCTCGCAGTAGGATCCTCCTTCACCACGACAACGCCTCATCGCACACCACCAAGCGAACGATCGACTATTTGGCGACATCAAACGTTGAATTACTGGGTCACCCGCCGTATAGCCCCGACATCGCACCTTGTGATTTTTATTTATTTTCAAAAATTAAAGAAAAACTTAAAGGAAAGCGGTTTATGAATGCTGAATAAGCGGTGGCTGCGTATCGCGATGCCATTGAAGAGACCCCTAAGGACGAGTGGGCAAAGTGCTTTTCCCAGTGGTTCCATCGCATGCAGCGGTGTATTGACGTGAATGGACAATATTTTGAAAAGATATAATAAAACTAATAACTGGCTAATGTAATCAGTTTTTGATTTTCTAAGAACTTTCAGTTTGACCCTCGTTTATGTGCATATAGGCATAGATTAAGATGTGATATGATAAGCTTAAAATGTTGTTAAAAGAACGAAACTCCTGACAATCATTTTCGAAAGAGATTGTCTACGAACCCGGTACAATAATAATACAGTTTAAGCTAAAAATAATTAAGTAAAAGCTCAAATATCTACTAAAATGCTGGGTTTCATTACAAAAATAGTACAATTGACTAACATCTCGCTTGATATTTAGCGGCGATGCGGTCGACGACGAAGCGTGCTTTATTAGATACCGATTCACTTTCAGTTTGAAGACAACAATATAATAATTATTGGGAAAAGGCCCGCGGCATTGATGACGTTTGTTATCCCCGAACGTGGCCAGCGTGGTGGAACATAAGGTTTATGTTTAATTTTTGCTTTCTTTTTAAATTAAACTAAGAAATACCAATTGTAGTCTGGAATATCACATGTATGAATGTATATAGTTCCTTAAGGAATTAATTTACAGTAGTTATTATTATCAATGTAATATATCATTGTATAATAAACATACACATTATATCTTCGCCAGAGTTGTTTGCCCTAGCAATCAGTCTAAGGATTTATTGTCATTCGTCGTAAGCATAAAACTGTAGACCTAATAACTTGTCTACATAGGGCCGGAGTTTCCGATAACTAACAAGCAAAACGCAAACACACCTCTATATCTACAATAGCGCTAAATTCTATCGAGACTGAGGTCAAATTACATTGGCAAACAGACTAGTTTTAGTACTGCGCACTGGGAATATAGACCCGACTAGGTATTTGACCACCCTGTAATAGACAAATAGATAACAAGGCATTGTTTTGTATCACACAGTTCAGCTTATGAGACAAAGTGAGATGAATGCATAACGAGGCGAAAGATGACCAGACAGCGTCAAGAGATACAACAAAAGCAGACCTATGTAGATATATATTTAACGACGTCGCAAAAGGATCATAGATATTTCTTACTGTCGATATATTTCTTAGAACATTTCGGTGTCAACGCTTTGTTTCCTTCATCAAAACCTCAAAACATACTTTTATTGTCATTATTTTCAGGACAGTTTTTATGCATTGAATTTAATCCTCTAAATCTAAACAAATGATTATGTGTTGTAAACAATTATTGAGTACGGAAATAAATGCAGCATTTACATTTTAAATATGCTTTTCCTTTAATGACACTGTTTAATGAATTACATTTAATGGAAATGTTTACCTCAAGCAAATATTTGACGGGAACAGATTGAGCGCATAAATATCTTTAAATTTAAGACGAAAAAAAGTTTGAAGGGCAATTACGTCGTATCAGTGTTATTGGTTCAATTGAAACTGAAACTTTAACCAGCTCAGCTACAAAGGAAACTGATAGAGCATTCTAATTATAAAAGTATGTGGTTTTTTAACCATTTATCACGCGTGTACCTGACAGCATTTCATATATCTAGGGCGACACTTTATCCTTATTATTTTCCTTACAGACAAGTTAAAAATACTAGACATAATACCGTTAATTATATAAATGCAAGCAAAATTAACCACTTTATGCTCGATGATTTTGAATAATAAATTTACGGATTGAATCTGATGTCTGACTCAAGAAAATGAAGTCGAGAGTGAATCGGTTTAAGGCATCGATAAAAACCATTGGATGTGGCCTGAGCACTTCGAAATCTGTAATAAACTGCGTCTGTATGTGTAGCGTAAAACTTACGCTAAGTGTGGTGTGTAAACCAAGTGGTTTACACACCACCAATTTACTTGACCCTTAGAACCACTAACGGCGAGGTATGCTGTGGTTCTACTTATTTCCGTTGTTGACAACGAATAGTGATAGGTAAAAAGGACCGGTTTCCTTCTATCGATACAACGGAAAGAGTGAGCTCACTCTTCCCAACGATGACATAATTCCGTGGGCCTGAAATTTTGCCAGGCACATCTAGGTTTAAGGTATTCAACGGTGGTTACGCCAAATTATGATTGGTGACAATATTTGAAGATTACACGGCGTATATCAATTCTCCTTTTCTCTACCCCCAAGCAGCACTATGTGACTATGGCTGTGTCAAATCTACCCACATTGATCGATAAAACGTGGGTATCGTCGTGACGCAGTCAGTATGAATGTGTCCGCCTTCGGCTCTACGAGCGAAGCTGAGGTGTGTTCCCGTCGTGATAAAAAAAACCTGATTGAACAAAAAGTTCTGATCCCATATCCGTCGTGGCAACGTTTTCAAACTTGTGTTAGTGCGAATTTGTGCTTTAAGTGAGAACTTTAGTGACCGTGCGTGACACTTCTCTTCAATGCCTGGAGAAGAATGAACAGACCAAGTTACGAAGGTAAGTGCTGCTCCTTGTTTCCTTCCTATATTCTGTTTAGGACCATTTTTCTAACCTTTCTTTTGACTAACACAGCATTTCAAATACAGTCCACTCTTTGGGGCTCTCATTACCCGGGTTTTAAACGGGTTTCATATTAGACCACTTTGTAGCTAAACAACAGACGAGATGACGACAAATACGAAACTTTGTCGATTAAAAATTCTGTTTATATTCACTTAGTTTTGTAAAGAAAGGACTCTCTGCAGAGTCCACATGGGAAAGAACCACATCTTTGCCAGTTATTCTACGGCCAAGTTATAATTTCCCAACATCACTGCACTGCACCGTTTTGAAGGGCAATGTTTCCAGTATACAGGTTACAGGGCATATAGATTCAACATCTTATGTCTCCGGGTGAACAAGCGCGGCCGTGCAGTGCTAGGTAAGTAATGCTTTGGATTCTTCATATTCCAATAGGTCCGAGACACTATGCTGTTATGGGCAGGCGTGTTGTTTACCATCAGACACATGTACTGCTCGTCTCATCACTCTATACTATTAAACAACTTTATTAAATTAATATAAGTAGCGACGCACACGAAGAGAGAGAGAGGCGATATTCAACGACTTCAGTTTTGACCAAGACATTAAAACGAGACGGCAAAATAGCTAAACTACTGCTTAATGACGAAGAATATTTAATAAGTTATACCTTTCGGCGATAGTGCCTCCGCGGTGCGGCATGTCGGCATTCGTGGCGCTCCGCTGGACGCCGCCGCTGCCGAGCCTGGAACCAAATAAACGTCGTAAATGAGCAAAATATTTAGCATGTTTCACGTAAACATATTGTTTTGTTAAGCTTAATTATACAATGATCATTTTTATCTTATATATTATGTAAGTAGCTGACCCAATAGCCGTCGTTCTGTCATAAACTATTTGATTGTAACAATTAGTGCAGGAAAAAGAGAGGCGGAATTTTACATATTATTTTCCCAAGAACTTTTTCGGGGAGAACGTTACGTACGTAATCATGAGGCGCTACATAAGTCTATTTTACTCGGCATACGAGTATTGTATTTTTATTATCTAAATAGAAATTAAAATAAAAGTTTGGTTCGATAGAAAAAAAGCGTTCCTTCCCCGAATAACTTCAAAACGTAATGAGTAGCAAACTTTGTTCACAAAACATCTCACCATCCCAACACATTCTCAAACATTTCTTGGTAAGAAAAATCGCAAAACATTCCCAGAACTTAATGTGAGTTTCCCTACAATTACCTCGGTTGTTCGAATTTCTCCTTCAAACATTTGAAGCTGTACAGCCGTTCCTCCAAAGGTCTGATCGACAACATCGTGGCGTTTCAAGTTCACAAAACAAAAGATTTCCAATAAACCTTTGGGATGGAACAACTCTTCGAATCACTTGGTCTCAAGTCATTTTCGTATAAAACTCTAGACTGGACGTATTTTAAATTGAAATATAAAGAACTAGAAGTAAATTAAGTTATTATATTTTGCATTGTAAATAAATAAACAAAAGGACGACAGTGCCCCTGTCGTGTTTCATAGATAACTGACAGAATGACGTCGCGTCGTTTGTCCCAACGACTAGTGTCTGAACGCAGTCGATAACAGAACTGTTTGGTTACAAGGAAACTCTAGCATAAAGCTATTGTTGGAAATATCCTATGAACCCGAGTTTACAATACAGACAGTTCATTATGTTAATGAATTATGAAGATACATTTGAAATGTACCTATTATTAACGAAGTTCATTGTCAATTCATGTCGGCTATATATTAACAAAACTAAATGCTGGAGTTAATTTGCAAAGTATAAGCGTGTCAGCGTTGTAACGCCGCCAGCATGCTGGGCACGCTTCGCACTGATAGTGGGCTTGATCGTCATGATTACCTTCAAACCTTCACTGGTCTATGGATAACTCAGATATGCTTAGTGTAAGCAGTTAGGTATGTACCTTAGTGTAGTTCTCATTGTAATTCATTTTTTAATAGGTGTTTCTATGTAAAATTAGTTTGTATTTAAAACTATATAAGTATTATATCAGCTATCTGGCTGCCATCACACAAGCTTTGCTTAGTTTGGGGTCAGATGGTGTTGTGTGTGAATTGTCCACCAATATTTATTTATTTATTTTGTCTATAAAGGCTCTGTCCGTTTAATAAAACTATAACAAAAAAATCTACTAAAAAAACTAACTACTTACACAAAGCAGGTCTCGGTACCAGTCGTTTCTTTCGATTCATTTTCAAATAAAAAAATAAACTTTTCACGTCTTATTTACGAGTACTTCTATACTAAAGATTTTTGAAAATTTGCTAGCATATAATAGTTTTATTTTACAATTTAGAGTAACGTGATCAGAAGACTACCGCCTGATGGTAAGCTGCATTCCTACCAATACCACCACAGCGCCAAACAGAAATTTGAACATGTAGAGCTTAAATAACTGTCTAGCACTGCACCACGTTCGTTACGCGGAGATTTAATATGATCTATCTCTTTACCTTTAATTGCTCTGGCAACATTGTCCTTCAAACCAGATATATTTCACGTTTTTCTTGGTGATAGAAT
The DNA here is from genome assembly GCA_017562165.1 of Ectropis grisescens. Taxonomy (NCBI): domain Eukaryota; kingdom Metazoa; phylum Arthropoda; class Insecta; order Lepidoptera; family Geometridae; genus Ectropis; species Ectropis grisescens. The sequence continues at coordinate 8,219,444 of CM029777.1, read as the reverse complement.
AACTGGCCAAGGCGTGGTACTTCCCCAAGCGGACTATGTGCAAAGAGTATAGGAGACTATCCTACTCCTATGATAAACTGAACTGACTGAAAAAAAAGCATAATACTTTTTTTTTTTAATAAGAAGTGACGAGACGAGCAGGACATGTGCCTGATGGTAAGCAACATGCTTGCACACACATAACAGCACAGTAACACGCAGCTATTGGAACATGAAGAGTCCAAATCATTACCTAGCACTGCACTGCGCTCATCACCCAGAGATCTAAGGTGTTATATCTCAAAGCCCTGTGATTTCTCTGGAAATAATTGCCGGAACACAGTAATGTTTTCACATTACTGTTTGGCGGTAGAATAACTGTAATAATACTCGTAGTAAAATTAGTCATCTTTTTACAATAGTACGTTAATTGACATCATTTCCTGGTTTTTGTAAGCTGTATCAGTAAAATTTTTGTGTTGCATTGTCGGTAATAAAGGAAAGGTTCAAGTAGATCTTACATATCTTTTTCATATCTATGACTAACACGAAATAGTTTTAGAACGGATAACATTATTTAGTTTTCACTCAATGCCTTTTTACTTTGTTTCTCCAAAAGAGATCAACTTAACATCATCTCTAGAATAAAAGTAAAAACCGAAGGATCAAAACTTTTACACATGCCTCGCGCAATCCAAAACGCTGTATAACTTTTTAGTCAAGTCAAATCCAAATAGGTATATAGATGCTCAACGTTTTTGCCGTAAAACGAAATCAAAGAGAAAAAAAATAGTTTTAAGTCAGAACTTTAAATATTGACGAAAGAATATCCATACCAAAAGAAAAAGCTTTTTTAAGACGCTTCTCGGTAGATAATGACTTTTCTCGAGCACCGTTTAACTGCATCTGGGTTTGATCTAGTCGTAACCATGCTTCATCTAAGACCACGTCATTACTTAACAATTTGCGGGAAAATGCAGAATAGTATACATAATAAAAAGACTCATCAATATTTACCCATAATAAGGGGCACTATGGTCAAAGGTTTAACAATAAGAAAAACATTCAACACAACAGAACAATAAAAATGCCGACTAATTAAACGCAAACATCAATCAGGAATTCTAATCAAAATACCAAGAACTAAAATCAATTAACATTCCAAATACCTACTTAAATATATAGAAAAATTCTAAAACTGTTTAAATTTCGACTTCGGGTACAAACGATTTTTTACAAACGATTTACAAACGGGCCATTCCGAAAACATCAAAATACATACCACAGATATACCTACGACTATCCAACAAATTCAAATAATCCGAAATACCTTTCCAAGGACTTGGTAACGATACGCGAAACTGAAAGTCGTCGCGTAGCAGTTAAGTTAGTAAGAGAAATCTCGTAGCTACGGCGGCGAGGCACGGGTAGGCTCCGCCGACGCGCGCACTGGGCGGGTAATGACTCGCGACTGCCGGGGCGGGCGGCGTTATTGTAGGCGGCGAATCGGTGTCCAACTACATATATGTTTTCGCTTTACATAAACAGTACCTGGGTGACCGAGCTTTGCTCAGTTTAAACACTGAATATACTGAGTATACAGCTAAAGGGCTCCCAGTAACAGATTTTCTCAACAAATAAAAAAAGAAGGAACTTGAAAAAAATAGGAGCCGTGTGGATGCGAACCCGGATCTACTATTTGAATGAATGATGTTAATGTAACAGTTTTTCATTGTCTAAAAACGTGCATAAAATACGTTTTTTTAATGAAACCAAGTTAGATCGATTTATCGTCCTCAAAGCCCACTGTATAAATAATTTCACGAAAACCGTTCGAGCCGTTTCAGAGATTCCAGATTCCAGTTCCAGATGTAATTTAAAGTGTTTTTTTTTATTGTTAAAGTTTCATGTTATGTATATTATTCGGTGACATCAGAAAACTAAACGGATCGGGTTGTAATTAAGAACCCGGAGACATTATATTCCCGAACACCACATATTCTACTCTTTCTACTAAATAGTAGGGATGGGCCGAATGTGGATTAAGCCGAATACGAATTTCGGCCGAACATTCGGTAAAAATGAAAAATTCGGCCGAAATTCGCCCGAACTTCGGTTTAATTTCGCCGCGCTTTTTCGTGTTGTGACTTGTATACGCACTTGCTGCAAATATTGCTAGATTTGCCCCGCTCGCACTCCGCGCTTCCCCGCGGGGCAGTTAGTAGTCATTTGTAAAGACGTCACCAGCTTGTACACACTATTATTTAAATTACAAATTAAATTAATTGGTTTTTCTTCTTCAGCCCGTTATCGCAGTAGTTACAGGCAAAAGCGTTCCAAAAGCTCAACGGCTCTAAACGCGACGATTTGCCGTAGAAATTTTCGCTGCAAATACAAGTTGTTCTTAGACCGGAGGGGCAGAGAGTTCGCTCCAGAAGGTAAAAACATCTTTCAAATAACGCGCTCGCACTCCGCGCTTCCGATCAGATAATATCTATATCAGATAATTGGTTTTACCTGCGTGATTTTGATCCACCAGATGCAAACAATTTACTACTGACTTTTCAAAAAGTTGTGTCGAAAATCACGTTTTTGACCGATTCGCTGTACGGAAAAAAGTCGGGCCTGGGAATAAATTTGAAGGTCGTCTTGGTACCAATTAAAGTTTTTTAAATGCATTATCACGTATGATTACTATCTAATTCAAATAAATGACTATGAGTAAATCAGACTTATTTTATTTCACTGTTACTACAGATAGGTTTTTTCATTAATTTCTATTATGATAGTGCATACTTGCACTATCATAATTATTCAGTGCAGAATGTTCGGCATTTTAACCGAAATTCGGCCGAATGAAAAGTTCGGTTCAAGCTGCCGAAGTTCGGTTAAACCGAATGTAAAACGAATTTCGGCCCATCCTTACTAAATAGGTTTACCATTTTATTATATATGGGATACGTATTTGTTTGATCATAATACTCTCTAGTGGGATGACAAATAATAGATTTTCAAAATCGACTTCAAATTATTTTCTAACAATTATTAGTTTGCACTTGACCGCCACCTTATCACATATTGAGCAACATTACGTGGAATATGATTTCCTACAAGACACCGATTCACTCTCGACTTCGAGACACTAAGATTGTAATTGGGAAAACCCCATTAAAGCAACCCAGCCTGGGTGTTTTGAATACGAAAGATGAGACAAACCCTTCTCGATCGTGTCTTTGGAATAATAATTATGTAAAAGTAGACATGATATCAATAACAGTAGAATACACATTGCTGTAAACTATTCCTGCATTTCTTGTCGAGTCAACATAGTAGGGACATAAAATATCGTACTGTTTAACAAGTTTTGCTGAAACCTAGCTTACAGTCTGTGTGTGGCACCGACTGCGCCGTTGTTTACATTATAAGCAGCTAAAATTTAATTTGTAACAGAGCTTAGGTTACTTTGGTGCCAGAATATTCATAGATTCATAGTGTCTGGATAGTTTGGCATAACAGCTGGTTGTTTTAATATCGATGGTAGAGTTAAAAGGTATTATAATATTTAGATTTTACTTACATTAATAAGTAAATTTGAAAATTGTTTTAGATCTTATTTTATACATTGCAAGAGTATATATACTAAAACGAGGCGCAGTGACTTAATTGCTACAACGTCGGATATCAGATTCGTAAGGTCGTCAGTTCGAACCACACACCACTTAGTATTTTCTATTTGCAGATGTTCAAGTTTGTCATCAGCGCTTGCTTTAAGGGTGAAGGAAAACGTCATGAGACAACCAAAATGTTCGAAAGATTTTTTCAAAGACACGAGTCATACGACAACCATTCATTTGGCCAGCGTGGTGGATTATGGCTTTGTCTATGTCCTTGCGAGAGAAAGCCCTAAGTCCTATCAGGTGAAACACAAAGGGAGCCCTTAATGCTTTTATAGTGACTTTCAAGAGTGACCATCGACTAGCAAAAGACAGTTTTACTACAAACTCTCTTCAGCAGTAATTTGAATTCTTTTAAACTAGTACAATTTGCAACACGAGTTAGGTACGGCAACACCATTACAAACAATGCAGCGAACGCCAAAACTTAGTTTACAAGCTGTACAATGCACAAACTTCCATTCATCAGTGACAAAACTAAAACACGCTTCAGGATATTAACGCTAAACTTTCGCTACAGGTTGTAATACAGTCCCGCACACAGCGTATAACATAACGCAAACACAATACGAGGACGGAACATCCCAACTTGTGCCGCGGGCTGTACACTCAGACAGTATTGTGAATGCAAACAATGGAGGCTGTAGGCTCCTTTCTCATTAATGCGCAACACTGGTTAAACTAGCGTCACAGGACTCGAGAGAAAATGGGGAGAGGCTTAAAAATCTGTAAAAGCCGTGCCGTTGAAAAAAAGCGACGTAAAGAAAATCGCTTTCATGGTGAAGATTACGGTGAGAGCGGGCAACATTATCCTAAAGTTTTAAAATTCAAAATGGAAATTGAAACATTTTTTTTAATGTAATGATGACGTTACATAAAATCATTGCTTCCATAATCCTACTAATATTATGAATGTCAATGTTTTGATGTTTGTTACTCAATCACGTCGAAACGTCTGAACAGATCAGGTTGAAAGGAACACAGATTATAATCTGGAACAACACATAGGCTACTTTTTTATCGCAAAAATAACGAGAACGGGCAGTGCGCGTGTTAAATCACGTGGCGCTGCTAAAATTAAATGATGAAAAAAGACGCACAGATGCAGACTCTGGACATACACTTGATCTCACTAGCTTTGAGGTCCCAAAGATCAAAAATCTCTGAATTCTACGTAGTCGGAATGATGCGATATCTTCAAGACTTGATAACAAAAGAATAGAATAAAATGGTTCAAAGATACAGAAGGATTTGCCGTCTGGCGACCTACAATACAAAAAGCATTCACATTATCACAAAAAAAAACAACAATGAAAGATCGACACAATTATAGATGTAACAAATACAGATAATGATAAAAAGCCGGGTGAATCAGGGCCTCATTTACTTAAAAAATGTATTTGATAAAGACCGGATATGACTAAAAATGCTCACAAACCACAGTATTCCACAAAATGTCCCTTTATTCTTTTACGTCCAGGAATTCAATATTCGAGGTTCGTTAATAATGCAGCTCTCTACCCGGTGAGCAATCAATCTACCTATAGACACGAGCATACACAAACCACCGTTTTCTTACGCCCCTTAACTTGTGTAGCTGTAAAATCTGTTAAATTATTGAGTTAAGTCAAATTGATATATTTTTTTTTTATATTTCGACCGGTGACGTTAAACTAATTCTATGAGAAACTTTGAACTAACTCGAACTCGAACTAAGGTTTTGAAAAAATGTGGTAAGCAATCGAGCATCAATCGGTTTCTTCTACAAAATGACTATCTTTCCTGGTGATATTTCGTGGATCAACAATTAAAAAACTAAGAAATTAGATGGCATATTAATCGTTGTTGTTGTTTGTTGATTGGATATCTTCAATTCGTAAACAAACAACGGGGAAATTAATCAGTTAATCTTTTCTCGCTTAATATTTTTCTGAGATCTCGAGCGAGGTTTTCTTTTCCATTCTACGTATCGTATCATTTTCTCTTAGAAACAACCTTGAAAGCAACAAGGTAGGTATTAATTACCTTTATCGATTTTTCAAATGAGAATCTATTAAGAGAGTTTCAATAGACCTTTTGTAAACGGGGATGAAAAGGACGTTCGTTATAAAATGAGTATGTGAATAGGAATATTTATTTGAGAAGTTAATCGATATTCTTTAGAATGAAAAGGACATTTCTTTTCATTTAAAATACTATTCATATATGAAATAAAATATGTTATTTCTAAAACTGGTATTACACTACCGATTCTACCAGTATAAAATAAATGAGAAATGAAAAAGATATTACAGTATTGGAATAGGTTTTATTGATGCCAAATTGATTACGAAATTGATACCGATTAAACCGGAATAATATGTTTAATACCAACAAAAAAAATACAACCATGCTTAATTTTTGCTTACTACTCAAATTTAAATACATTATACAAAACGAAAATATTAAACTGTTGTAATTACGTATACTGCCGTATACCGTACCGCACCGTACGTTACTAACGTACATTTAATCAAGAAACAAAACATTTTAAAATAATGTTGTAGAAGTTTATTTGGATTTAGTTTTTTACAGTTATTAATTTTAAATCTAAATTTGCTTGCATTGTTAAAACTTCCGCAACACGACATGTACAATGCACAGGAGATTAATTTTCCGGCGCCTGCACAAAATCGTAGGCTATGTGGTGGTGTGCGTGTCCTGGACTTACCACTGATGTAAGCTCAGGCACGCACACAACTACACCGGTTCGTTTCTGGTAATAAATTATGAAGCCTAGGGGGTGGTCACTTCAACGAGAACAGCTTAGAGTGACCAACAGTTTTGGTCCTATTTCAGCACATTTTAGTACACTTAAGTTACAATAGAAATTCGTTTGTTACACCCAATATACATACAAAACATGATATACGTGTAAAGTTATATCATTTTTCATATGTAGCAAAACATACATTAATATGATGAAAGGGTATAATGTTATTCGTATGTATGTAGGCATTCGCGAAAGCGAAGGAATTCGCGAAAGCTTTTAATTTTTATACAAATTCATCATTTATTTTGAAGGTTTTCTGCATAAATAAAATTTGTAAATAATTAATTTATCGTAAAACAGGGTTTGCGCTTAAACTTTTTAATGCCGGAACGTAACTGTTCCATTTTTTTTATTTAATAAAAGTTAGAATTAAACGGTTTAGAATGTAGTATGTGTTTCGGTAGAGAGTAGAGGCCACATGGAGCCAACGGCTGTAGTTCATTCAAAAATCTATAAATTAATGTGATACTAAGGACGCGTCCTTGGAACCCTCTCCACTTATAAGTATGTCTGTAAATACTAAGGACGCAGTGACTTACAACTTTCATAAAACAAGTTTTGCAGTTTCAGTGTAACATTAAATGTAGATAAAGAGGTAACACATTATCATTTAAAAAAAAAACAGTCCGAGAAAATCAATGGAAATGGTAATGCTATTCTCGCCGAGTCTAACGACTGCTTGTGGTTGAAATACGGCGACCAAAATGTCGGCTTTTCCAGAGCGTGATATGCTGCGACAGTATATTTTGTACCTGATCGAAAATTCCGTGTGCGCCTTTATTAAAATAGAATTTTTAAGAACTAAACTAAATCGGTTCACGTAGAATATACCTGTTTTGTTTTCTGGAAGTAAATACATTGTTTTGCAAGTATATTACCCCCCTATTAGTCTGGATCATGTAAAAAGGTTTACAAATATACCGGACTAGTACGTTGTGAAAAAGGGTCACAATATTCTTCATAATATATATGTACATAATATATTAATTTCTTCGTGTTATTCGCATATTATTTTTTATTTTTTCGATGCTACGTTTCTGAGGTTTTCTCACATACAATGCATTGATATTGGTTTAGCTGTTATTTATTCGCAAATACTTTCCCTCAATGAGTATCGATAGATATAATCTAAACCTCTTTCAAATCTAGAGTGAATCAGTTTAACTTTATCGTAGTCCGCATCGTCGCTTAACATGAGTCGACATGGCGGTCAAATGAAAACTTATTATTGATGAAAAAAAACTTTTAACCGAAGATACATCTTAGTCCTAATTCTTCTTTTTCAATGCCGGTTGTATATATTAAAGAAAACTTTACATACAAGTCGTGGTTATGTTTGTAAAAGAACTGTTTACAGTAGTAGGTAAACTAAACTGAATAACCGCGTGCCTTGTTGGCAAATGACTGCAAATGTTTGGCTGAACATTTTCAAGATTCCCGGAATCGCTGGACAAAAAATTCCAGAATAAGTGCCAGGCCATGGCTTACCATCGCGTCGATGGAAATTAAATGCAGATAGAATTCCGACGGCATAGATATTTTCCATCACATACTCGTATTTATTTTACAATAGCATCACAGAAAATTACTTGCTGTTTTAATGTGTCCTTTACGTTTCAACTGCGAACAATGCATTAGAACAATTGAGATTGTATCCATATTATAGCATTCGGACACCTACGAAATAACTTACTATAGTGTACACATTTTAATCATAAGTGAACACTGAACAGTTTATATTTTAATGAGAAAATAAGTATCATAGCCATGATTTCTTCAGATACCATAAAGAATTAAATAAAAAAGGCCATATCACGAAACCGATTATTTTTCATTATGGACATTAATCGCGATTTTTAACTGCCCTATTCCGGACACTGAAATCAACATATCATTTTTGAAAATAATATACATACTAATACCAGATACTTTTCAATACTACGTCTCACACTTATTCAAACGCCCTACGACTCGATTCCAATGGTAATCAGAACAAGTATAATGACTAATTTAATACAATTCTAAATCGGTTATAAATAAAATTTCTATGATATCACTTTGATATGCTTCGATCGCGTGATTTGTCTACTTCCTTGCCATTGGTGTGACAGGAAAAAAGTGCAGATAAACGATTAAAATAATGCATACAGATACAACTGATAACCGTATCGACATTATGGTAATCTTTCTTTTTAAGCGCCGATATTAAAGCCCATGGTACTGTGTTTACTATGTAGACCTAGATAGACAATATGTTGTAAACGGATGTAATATTCTTTCGAAAATTTACCATCTCTTTACATTAATTTAATTAAATCTATCCAAAACTTTGACAAAATAAGTAACTATAATATGCGGTAGTAAGTTAGAATTTGCAGATGAGTGTTGTGAGAGTGCAGATACGCGTATCTTAAAAAAAGATTCAGATATAAAATAAAAAATCTTTTCGTCTGCCGTCAACTAAAACTTCACTGGATTGAATTATAAAATAATGTCACTACTGTTAAAACAATAAAAAGCATCTGTTTAAAGCCCGAATATCAAAGAATATTCGCAAGAGATTATTAAGATCTACATCTGGAGTATTGCATTGTATGGCAGCGAAACGTGGACCATGACTCAAAGGGATAGGGAAAGATTAGAGGCATTCGAAATATGGTGTTGGAGGAGAATGGAGAGAATCAGCTGGAAGGAAATGAAGAGCAATTAAGAAGTTTTGAAGATGGTAGAGGAGAAAAGAACATTAATGGAAACAATTGAAAACAGAAGAGGGAAGATGTTGGGACATCTGATACGACACGACAACTTCATTAGAACAATAATGGAAGGTAAATTAGAAGGGAGGAGGAAGAGAGGTAGACCTAGGAGAAGTTACATGAACCAAGTGAAGGAGATAATAAATGTAGTGTCGTATCAGGAAGTCAAGGAGAAGGCGGAGTGTAGAAGTACATGGAAGGAACTCCACCGACAAGAGCGTCGCTCTTAAATTATGAATGAATGAATGTCACTACTGTAGTTAACACTCGTGTCAGCAAAGCAAAAGTCCACTATTTGACAGTATTGAAATCAATATCTGCGCCCCATTCCATTTCAACAACAGTAAGATACATAAACACATTGAGCCATGTCAAATTAAAAGTGACTCATAGCAGTATCAACAACAGCGCCTTACCAATGTTACCAATATTGAATTAACGCTTTTAGCAGTTAATTCAATAAATTATACTTTAGTATTACGACGGGCGACGTACTAACTAAAACGTTAATTTAAACTCAGTAACATAATAAATCATATAATTTAGATATAATGCGCCTGCGCACGGTCGTCCGTGATTAGGGAACATTAATAACAATTGAGTTGCGGTTGTATTGCCCGCCTCGGTGACCGGACCAGCGGCTACGTATGAATTGAAGTAGTTATTTGGTGAAGTGTTTATATTGATCTAACGATAGTGAATGTTCCAACGATAGGTTTATTGAACAAGTGTCAATATTAATGCAGCAATGATATACAACTAAAATTAATGTTCCACTATTCTTTCAGCTTGCGATCAGGAATACTTCGAAACCCGTTCAAAATTATCGTTTACTTTGTCTTGTAAATTCAAATACTGAGATCATCAGTCCTGAATTCACGCCAATTATTGGGGAGTTACAGATTCTAGTAAAAAGACTAGATAGTGCGAGAATTACGCGAGTTTCAAGGCTCTATCCAACGACAGGAAATGGCATTAGACGAAAAGTATAGTTACACTGCTGACCGAGAAAAGAAAACTTTGGTCTGCCATATACTTAAAAGACCAACCAAATGAAATCTCAAACTGACACGACAATTCATGTAATGCCTTCACTTTCATGAACAACAGTTAAATTATTTGTATTTTTTGACAAGAAAATAATACGAGTGAAAATAACGCTATTTAGAATGTTGACTGGACAAAGGCAGGTGAAAAATACTTTTCGACTTATTCTCATACCTAGTAAATACACATAAAACAGCTCCTAAAATCGGTTGGGCGTTTCGGAGGAGTCTGAACACAAATATGCTGATACGTGACTTTTTATAAACAAGAAGATATTAGTAGAATAGTTTTGCAACATCTGTTTGAGTAAATCGATGTGTTTGAGTAAAAGAGACGTCGTCATCTGTCAGTTTTCAAACTTTCAGTTGCAATGAGTAAGCCCTATAGGCTCCCAGACTAATGTACAGTACAATTACATACAATCGATTGAAGTTACATGAGACCACACACTCAAACTACGTTTTGTATCACAAACAGTCGATAGGTACTTTGATAACGCAACGAATGAATTTCACATAAAACACAAAAAAAACACTTGCATAATATTCGCACGACATAACCACTTTCGTTATACTAATTCTGTATCAAAATTACAATGACGTTACATCAAGATATGAGCACTAACTGTAATGGAGTATGATAGTAAATAATATCTATCTGGGTGGCCGCTTTGATAAATTGTTCTTTATCACGTTTAATTTGCTTTAAATGCATCGTTAAAGACGATTGATATCAAATGATGTATTTGGTAAATAAATTGAAATTATTAGAAACGAAATAAAACCTATTAATATTATAAATGTCAATGTGTGGATGTTTGTTGCTCAATCACGTCGTAACGTAGGTATGAACAGATCGGACTGAAATATGGAACACAGGTAAACATAATAAACAAACAACAGTTACTACAATATAGTCTGGAAGATCATATAATGCTACTACTTTTTATCCTGGCAATATAACGGGAACGGGAACAACATGGGTAAAACCACGGGGCTCTACTAGTATCATCGTATTAGCAAACATAATTATACGAGTAGGTATATTGTAAAAAGCCGTGGTGGCCTAGTGAGTAGAATATCCGATTTCACAAATAATTGTAAAGTTCGGAGCCCGTTAGCACATCTTGAGTATTTTTCCAAATGCAGTCGTAGTGCGTTTTGTAGCGGTAGGACTCCGCAGAGTCCGCCAGGGGAAGTACCACACCTTTGCCAGTTATTCTACCGCCAAACAGTAATGTAAAAACAGTACTGTGTTCCGGTTTGAAGGGCAATGTTTCCAGAGAAATTACAGGGCTTAGAGATATAACATCTTAGATCTCTGAGTAATGAGCGCAGTGCAGTGCTAGGTAATGATTTGGACTCTTCATGTTCCAATAGCTGCGTGTCACTGTGCTGTTATGTGGCAAGCATGTTTCTTACCATCAGGCACATGTCCGGCTCGTCTCGTCACTTCTTATTAAAAAAAAACTAAGCGTAAGAGCAAGAGCTGTATTCTAAGTTTGGCGTGTCAGTCTCTGTGTGTTCGTATCTGTGTATAGAATCATCGCTTGTTGCCATAGCCCGTGATAGGGTATCGGACTGGGTCAAAAATACGCCATTCTAATTAGTCCGTCAACTAGATCATGAAAAAATACGGGACATGTATTTTTTCATATCATATTACTAAATACAATACTTTTAAAAATAAATGAACATTATTTGTTTTAGTATTTAATGGTAACTTACGTTGTCAAGCCATGCCGTTGCCTCAAATTATTCTCTTTTACCTTACTTTATCGTTTGGAAACAACTGATACGCCCCCCTGTCATCGACTATGGGTTCTATAGTTAAAGATAAACTATAAATAACAGCTATTACGGTATTGTGAAAGGATGGGGTAGGCTTAATTTATGACTGAAATTTATTGCTTTTCGAATATGTTAAAATCAGCATCACAAGATTTAATGTCGGCTATAAACCTGCTGATATTTATTTGCACATATTTATGTTCAGCCTAATAGAAGTGAAAGTTTATAAGTACTAAATAGACAAAAAGTTGTATTAAACAATTACTTTGGGATAGAACAACTCAACAGAAATCGCAGAGCCATACACCTGACAAATTTTCAAAGTATCGTCAATTCGGAATAGACCTTTTCGACGTGTGTCATATCAAACGAACTCAAATAGGGACTGATTGAGCTTAAGTCTATAGTGTATTCAAATCGAGAGTCACTCGAATTGTTGTGAATTATCAATACAAAAGGATATAACAAAGGAGGACGCGTTTTCTCCTTGAAAAAGTCACCCACCCCTTCCGTCTGCAACTAAATCGGATTGGATCGACTATAGAACATGTAAGCAAGTGGCCCGCGAATTAAGCTATTTTTTTTTAGTACCTAGTCGACAGTTGGATACTAGAGAGACATCAAATATCCGGATACCGATAGTCTCAAAACCCTAACTGTTTTACTACAACTTGGTATATAATTAACTAAACGAAAAACTAATTTCTCCTTCCAACAAGAACATACAGCTACCCATCAAACCGTCAATTCCAAAACTTCGGCTGTCATCACACTCCAAACCAAGTTCGAAAAGACCAAAGGCAACGTCGAGTCTTTGACACTTCGCTCGGCCATTCACGATGATATTTCCTTTAGGCAAAGGAAGAGGCTGAAAGCCTGACTTTATACGGACTCGGTGAAAAGCGTACAGTCGGAATGAAAAGCGTTTGTTATCTCCGGCACTGAATGGCGACTCGATGCGACTGTACTAACGATGATACGATTGTTTGACGTTGACGAGGATACGTGTAACAGGAGTAAGAGGATATGGGAGTCAGCTTCTGTTTGTGTCAGCTCTAGAAAAAAAAATACAAGAACAGTAGATAATTGACCGCCTACATAATGTCGTCATAACTTTTCTTTATGTCTTAAATATAGGTATATAAGCGATAAAATCACAAATCACGAACTGTAGTTTTTTCTACTGGCTGGCAAGAGCAAAGTCACTCAAAAAAATCTACATTATCAGTAATTAGCGCTAAGACAAGCCAAACAAGACAAACAATATTTTTTTGAGTCTAGTAGCGTCCCGGAGTTTTAACAGCGTAGTACCGGTTCCCGTAATTTTCCCAGGATACAATATAGTCTATATGATATCCCAGACTATTATCTAACTATGTTCCAAATTTGAACTCGATCCATTCAGACGTTTCAACGTGTTTGAGAATCCAAATTTTCGCAATTATTACATTAGAAAACTTTCATTTGATCAGCCAGTTTTTATACATATTTTTTATTAGAAAAGAATGACCAGTAAAGCTTGAAACAAATACTGTCATAAATCACCAAATAATCGAATACTGTATCTTCTATATATAGCATGCCGCAGCGTAGGTGTGAAATCAGAAGGAACAGTAACTACATTACTCTCCCGAACCATCAATTCTCGCCTTCGCATCTCATCCCTTCATTACCATACGTAAGGGCTCGTGTGTTAATCACCTTCCGCCGTGGAGGCTTCGCCCCCTGAAAGGTAATAACTCAGGATGCTTCTCATTTGCACTGGGGTCTTTTATTACCTTTGTATCCTAGGCAGAGATTCACATTTGTAAGCGGTGCGATACAAACAAAAATAAAAGCTACGTAGAAATGGTAGGCAAAAGCGGAAACGGACGTGTTAGTATTGTAGTACCTACTAGTTGCAGAGTCTGCCTGAGGAATTGTCACACCTTTTCCAGTTATTCTACTGCCAAGCAGAAAACTACAAACACTGTGTTCTGGTTGGAAGGGCAATGTTTACAGAGAAATTACAGGGCATAAAGATTAATCGTCTTATATCGCTGGGCGACGAGCGCAGTGCAGTGCTAGGCAATGAATTGGACTCGTTTATGATACCAAGCTGAGTGATACTGTGCTGTTATAGACGGGCGGGTTGGTAACCATCAGGCAGATGTTCTGTTCATCTCGTCATTTTATATCAATAAAAAGGTACATTTCTTATTAAAAGCTTACAACATTTTTGAGACACAAAATAGCCGAATGATAATTTCATGATAGTCTTTTGAGTAGAAAGGAATGCAATGTCAATTGGAGTCAATGGCGATATTTAAAACATTTAAGAGATTTTAAATACAATGAAATGGAGGGACGGTACGTAATGCCTCACATTTGCTCTACAGACAGCTTATATAAATATATATATGAGGGGATTATTAATAACATTGCCCCATATTTAGCAGAATTATTTAACGAATGTATAAAAAATGGTACATTTCCTTACATGATGAAATATAGTAAAGTGATTTACCTTTAAGTATTAAGTTGACCTCTGTTTAAATCTGGAGACAAAAACGAACTTGGAAACTACAGACCCATCTCGGTTTTGCCTTGCATCAGCAAAATATTCGAGAAACTTGTTCTCCAGCAACTTTTATCTTACTTTAATATTAATAATCTATTACATAGTAACCAATTTGATTCACAAAAGGACGTTCCACTACCGATGCAGGTATTGAACTAACTAATTATATATTGAAAGCCTGGGAAGATCATCATGACGTTCTGGGAGTATTTTGTGACTTATCAAAAGCTTTCGACTGTGTTCATCATGACACTCTTTTAAAGAAACTGCAGTTTTATGGGGTTTCGAAACCAGCTCTAAATTTCATTTCTTCATATCTTAAAGACCGTGTACAAATAGTCGATGTTGACGGTGTGCAATCAAATGAGTCGCCTATAAGAATGGGTGTACCACAAGGTTCCATACTTGGACCTTTCTTGTTTCTTATATACGTTAATGATCTACCTTTTATGATAAAGAAACATAAAATATAGAAATAGTTATGTTCGCCGATGATACATCACTTCTATTCAAAATTAAGAGAGGAATAAACGATTTCACTGAAATAAACGTACTTTTGGACATGGCGTACAAATGGTTTGATGCAAATAATCTAGTACTTAATCCAACTAAAACGAAATGTATAAAGTTCACACTCTGCAATGTAATGTGCGGTAAACTTGATATAAGACTGAAGGATGAACTTATCGAACCTGTACAATCTACTTGTTTTCTGGGTATTTCAGTAGATTCAAAGCTTCAATGGGGTCCTCACATAGAGACTAGCTGATCGACTCAGTTCAGCTGCCCACGCAGTTCGTCAAATTAAAAAATATCAGACGTTGCAACAGCTAGGCTTGTTTATTTTGGCTACTTTCACAGTATTATGTCCTACGGGATCTTATTATGGGGTTCGGCTGCGGACAGAAACTCTGTTTTCGTATTGCAAAAAGAGCAATCCGTGGTCTATATAATTTATCACCTAGAGAATCAGTACGGGAGATGTTCAAAACTATTAACATATTAACAGTCCCTTCATTGTATATTTATGAATGTATAATGTATGTAAGAAAAATCGAAGTCGTCTGCAAAATTAACTGATCTGAATCCAAAAGCGCACCATAAACACAAAATTGTATTTCCTAAGTGCAGACTTCAGAAAACAAATAACTCTTTCAAATGTAATGGTATTCGCTTCTATAATGCAATCCCTGTACAAGTGGAAGGCCTCAATGAAACCAAGTTTAAAAATAAAATAAAAAGCTACCTATTGAGCAAGGCATATTATAATATAGACGACTTTGTTAAAGATAGTAACGTATGGAAGAGAAATGTGTCGAAATTAGAATCTTGTAATAAGGTAAAATAATAGATTTTTAAGACTTTTGATGTTACATTCTTTGTACTAATGTAGTATCTGTATACTGTGTGTATTGATTATTTGTTATATTGTCTTCGACAAAGCCTTTTTACAGCTGCATGTAATTGACTAGGCCCCTTTACAGCTGCTTTATTCTTTTTGACGTTGTTATTTTATCATATTATGTACACAGATTCTTTGCCTTTTTGTAAATGACGTTACCAAGTGTTCTTATGAATTTATGGTATGAATAAATGAATTGAATTGAATTGAATTGAATAGCTAATACATTTTAAACAAATACTAATAAAAAAAGCACCAATGTCAGAAGTAATTACACGAATATCTGAGGTTAATTGGTCGTTGATTATTTTTTATTGATAAGTATGTGTGTATAATATACTCTTTAAACTAGTGCGACAGTGGGTGTGGAATTGCAACACAAATAATTTTGGCGTACTTTTGAAAATAAATAGTTACACTTGCTATTAAATACATGTGAGATCTTTACAAAAAATAATTGGTGTTATAAACACTCAAGTAGCTAAGTCTTAAAATGCGAAAATAAATCTACTGTATTTTGATAAGTTTAACAGCATTATTTTACGGTTACTCTCGTAGTAAAAGTGATCCTTAAGGATGAAAGAACTAACTAGAAACAGTATTAATTCGTATCAAAGCACTAGGAAACACCAGTTTAGTCCGGAAACGACAACACTAGTAGAATTGAAATAAAACATTTTATATGGGAGCATCACAGTTTTGCGATGATGTGGATTCAGCGAAAACGCAAGTCTCTTTCCCCTTTCCTTCTCCCCACGTCTAGACTGTTGGGATGGCGACAGTGCAATGAACTTCGAAGTACTCAAACTTGGTAACTAGATAGTTGATAGCGATACCATTGAACTTCATATGAAAGAGATTAATTTGGCAAATAGAATAATCCAGGTTTAGAGGGGTCTACATCGAGTAAGCATCCAGGTATCGTTAATTAGGGCCTCAAGATACAAGCTCGGTGCTTAGTTTGAGGCCCGCTAATTGTATTTTATGTACACAAACACTGTCACATTGTAATCCTTTTCTACTATATTTTGATGTTTTTGTGTATGATGTAAATTTCACTGTGCAAAATAAATTATTTCTATTCCATTCCATTCGTATTAACTCATTTGATTTTCACTTCCCGATTCACGGTGTAATAGTCTCATCCAGCCTGAAAGGTTAGGATTGATAAAAGTCGACTATAAAACATATTTACATTCTAAAATTACTTACGGCTTCTAGTATCTTATATATTTGAACAATAAGTTTTGATGTTTGTTGCTTAATTAGGTCGGAACAGCTAAACAGATCGGGTTGAAATTTGGAATATACTTTAGATTACGCGAAACGCTGCTAGTATATTATAATGATAGCTTTGCGTATATTGTTCTAGTACAATTTTCAGTTGCAGAAGAAGTCATGTACACTCCGCGAGGTATCAAGCTGAGCTTTGCATTAGTGTGAGTGATCACCAATCAGGCAGGAGCTTGAAATTTTGTCCGCGAGGTATAGGCTGAGCTTTGCATTAGTGTGAGTGATCACCAATCAGGCAGGAGCGCGGCGAGACAGAATGACGCCGCGCCTAAGGCCGGTTGTCACACCTACACTATCCATGTACACTCACACAAATGCAAAGCTCAGCTTATGCCTCGCGGAGTGTACCATAGGTTCTTAAAAAAACAAACATATACGTAGTGCACAAACCCTATACAAACTTATGGTCAGAAGACCAAAATAAAAATGTTAAGTGTGTACAATCAATTATTTATTTTTAAAGAAACCTGTAAAAGTTATTTTCCTGCGAGATTTGTCACTGGCGGATATCAGCGGAGAAAACAAAAATCTTAAAATCTCACCCCCACATCCTTTGTGCGAGATGAAAGAAATATGAAATTCATGAGAGCAACAACAGCAGCAAACGCGGCGTCACGAAACTGATTCGAACCTACAGCTGAGTTGGGACGCGAAATTGGACAGACTGAATAGGAATGCGAAGAGAAGACGTTAGTTTCAAATCTTGATTGATTTTTTTCTATGATAATATTTGACATTTTTTTTAGTAAATACTTATCAGCTAAAAGCAAACCTATGAGAATCATTTAGCAGCTAAATAATTCTCATCGTACCTACAAGCTTTGCTTAGTTTGAGGCTAGATAGCGTGTAAGGAATCTCCATACTTTATTACTATTATTTATTTCCTAAAAAAACATCATATTCCCGATCAAACGAAACCCCATTATCAACTTATTTAAAACGATGATATAATTCAGTGTTTATTGGCCGTACTTATTTCAAACATTAAATGTGCACAAGTCAAAAATCTGTTAAATCTTTGAGAAAAATCATCGAAAATATACTCAAAAATAAAGGAAACCTTAACTGAAGAATCTAAATTGTGTAATGGTTAAGGTTCACAGATGTACCTAATGTACAGTCAACTCATTATATGACATTATGGACTCTAGCGATATTATACACGTAGCGATAGACTATTTATTCACAAGAGACTTACCGAAAAGTTTCAATAAGTAGAACGCATTACTACTAAACTTTTTTATTCCATATAACTCTGAAAAATGAAAAAGCGACAACGCCTCGTTATTGGTGTTGAGGTGAATAGACAGAATGATGCCTGGCGTCCGGTTAGCGGACGTAGCTTTGAAATACTTGTTGCTATGATATTTAGACAGGCGTCTGCAGCTTTCACCGCTTTTATAGACTGAACATCTTTACGCTACAGCCAGTTTTTAAAGTCAGTAGGTATCTATTTTTAGACACATTTTCATATCTAAGTTTGTTAAAATTTATGAACAAATAAATAAACTATTTCATTTCATAAATTTTGCTCATGATCTCATTTTGATATCAGATTTCTTGCACAATGCACCACAATAAAACATCAATGTGTTTGCACGATTATAAAGTAGTATTACCACAATTGGTTTTCATATTTTTAGTATCCTAAGGTTTTCTGAAATACCATCGTGAAATATTGTTTTGGTAAGAGCTGTAATTAAAATATCTACAAATACCTGCAGCAATACCTGCGTATTTGAACATTGTAACTAAATGTTATTAACCTTTTTTAAATCTTCTTAAAATTTAATAAGTCAGCTTTTGAAGGCCTGTTCTCGATGATCACATTATTTCGATATGGTAAAACTAGAGGTCCAGAGGTCTTTTAATAAATTAAAATACTATTTCCACTGTAAATCAAAGCGACCATTTAACAATATCTAATGGTAGAAGAGATACGAGTAAGACTTTAAATTGTGACCATCAATAAACACAACTTCAAAATCTACAGTTTTAATGCTCATCTGCGCAAAATCGCCATCTGTTCAATTTCTTTACGATGATACGAGACAGGAAAGTAACCAGATATCAGAACCGAGGCTTCATAATCCGTAACGAGTCCGACATGATCGGTTAGAAACTTGGTTATTACTATAATTAGACGAGTGTTAGAAGTAACCGACTGGACATGTGAGTTTCCTAGTTTATGTTCCGGTGGTCTCTGAAACCAGTTCCGAGATTAGCGACGGAGCACCGAGAGATTATGTTGAGGTAAAACAGGAGTTTTTGCCGTGAAAGTGTAATCGCGTCTGTAATGTTTGGGAAGCCGATAGAGGTTCTAATGTGAACGTGAAATCGGTGTGGTTTGCTGTGTGTCTTGGTGGGAAAGTTGGTAAAACCTTATCAGAAATGTTTGGTAGTAATTTGAACAGGTTGGCGGGTGGCAATGGAATATGTTGCTCGAGTGGGTATTACCGAATGGATGCAATCTGAGTGTCTTCCAATCTAAAGTGAAGTGTACTGTAAAATGGAACAAACATACAGTGCGCAAGTAATGCACAGGGAATAACTAATCACGATGATAAAATAAGAATAAATAACATCGACGATTTCAGTTCTAATCAGATTTTTGTTAATCTGTTAGAGTTTCGTCTTATTTTCAAAGCCTTACAGACTACTTAAGCTCCAACATCCCATTTTATATTTAAAGCCTTCTTATTTATATCTCGCAAGACGTAAATACCACGTGAGTGGTTTTCAAATGTGTACTGGCGCCCAAAGCTTTTGATTAAAACGCCCGCAAACTTGGCAAAAAGGGGAAATGTCGAGATTAAAAATAAAACCGTACGAATAAAAATGTACGAATTGACGTCAAAAACAAGAGGGTTCTGTTCTTGGTCTCATGAGACCTCTTCATGAGATCTTGGTACGGAATTCAGAGGTCAAGCTATGTATCTAATTGGCCGGTAATTCATTTGCATAACTTTTAGCACTAGTAGCTTGCGTTATGTTCTCACTGATGGGATTAGAGGTATTATGTTACAATAAGAGAGCCTAGGTACAAATCTAAGACGGTGGACAAATGCGGGTTGCTGCATGGCTTTTAAAATTTTGTATATTTGTTAGAGATAGTCGATTTACGCGGATATACGACGTCACTTATTTTATTAGAATGGCAACACGGCACAATGTGACTGACATCTTATAGCTTTTCAGTTGTCAATGTCAACGTCAACGTATCTGTCAGTAGCGCGTGTGATCGTTTGTCGAGACTACTAACTCACTTGCTCTCGGAACAACGCCCGCGCCGGACGTGCGCACTGACTGATAGAAAATACAACATGTTGGACGACGACGACGGCCATTCAGATAGCAATCCATCTCCATCTCCGACAGCAGCGGTGGGATCGACTCCAAAATCATCCCACGTGTCTACCGCAATGCCTGCTACTCAAAATCAAGAATATTTTCGGACGGAACCTGAAGCTCAAGAAAATAGTGCGATGGGTCCATCGACTTCAAGAAACGAAGCACATGGCGCACCTTCACCTGAAACGTGGGCTGTGTTCTTCCAAAATATGATGGCGGGCTTCCAGAATTCCAATCACAAATCTACGAGTGCTGGCGATTCTAGGAAGCTGAAGGCGAGCGAGATTTATTTACCGCAATTTGATCCAGACGATTGTCAGTTTACTGCGGCCCAGTGGTGCAACGAGATTGAACACCATATGAAGAACAACTCGTGGACGGATTATGAAACCAGGAATGCTGCCTTTACTCGTCTGCAAGGACGTGCAAAAAAATGGGCTGCACGTTCTTACCCGTTGTGCAAAACTTGGGAAGAATTGAAGGAGCGACTTACACAACAGTTCATCTCGACTAGGAGGTTCTACGATTTGTTTCGCGACATGGTGGAGTACACGAGCGACCAGGCGGCGACGTACATCGAGTATTCTACCAACAAGGTGGCGCTGATAGACCGGCTGGATACTGGTTGGGGTGAGTCCAATAAAATTGAAGTGGTGATCTCCGGCATCACGGACGTCCAGGTACGCACAGATTTACTTAAAAATACCCCTACTAGTTTTGTCGCACTTGATAGGCATTTGAATACGTACCCTAAAATTAAGAATCTTAAGCGATATTCCGATAAGAGTCGAAGTGAACATGAAACTCCGAAGCGTCCCAGAGTAGGCGAGTTACCCACCGAGCGTCGGTGCCATTATTGTAATAAGATAGGCCATTTGAAGCGACACTGTTTATCGTTGCGTAACAAAGATGAGGGTACTCATTCTCGCACGCCTGTCAATAAATCTAGTGATAAGTCAAATGTTCCACAATGTTCCTACTGTCACAGAACTGGACATTCTGAATCTACTTGCTTTAAGAAACAACGCGAAGAAAAATCGAAGGATACTAAAGATCCTACATTGCAAACAAAGTCGGTCAATGTTTGTTCATCCTCTAAAGATTCTTTGATTGAAATATGCATCGGTGGCTATACTTTGCGAGCACTGATTGATAGTGGTTCAGAATGTTCATTGATTAAAAAGGAAATTGCTGATTGTTTACCTGATAAGAAAGAGATTTCATTTACCCGTCTCACAGGTATTGGTTCCGTGCCATGTTTTTCATTTCGTAAAATGACAACGTATGCTGAGTTTGATGGGTTACATACCGAGGTCACGTTTGTGATTGTTGACTCACATTTGCTTCCGTATGATGTTATCTTAGGTAGAGAAATATTTAAGACCCCTGGTTTGATTTTCACCCTCAATAGCGACGGTGCTAAAATTATACGCGATGCTAGTGTCAATACGTGCCGAACTTTGAACATGGATACAGAGTTAGATAAAATTAAGACTGATTTGACCGAAGCTAATGATATCGATAGGCTGAGGTCCGTATTAGCGAAATACAAAGATAATTTTACTAGCGGCAATTCTAAAACTACCGTGAATACGGGAACGATGCAAATTAAGCTTAAAAACCCCGACAAAATTGTACAACGACACCCGTACAGGTTAGCCCCTTCTGAACGAACCATAATGCGGGAGATTATTGCTGATTTAGAAAGAAAGGGCATAGTGCGCGAGAGCTCTTCCCCTTTTTCTAGTCCTGCACTGCTCGTTAAGAAAAAAGACGGATCTGACCGCCTTTGTGTTGACTATAGGGAGCTTAACTCCAATACCGTGCGTGATAGTTACCCTCTGCCATTGATATCGGAACAAATTGATGCCCTTGGGCAAGCATGTTACTTCTCAAGCTTAGACATGGCCTCTGGATTTCACCAGATTTTGATGGCATCCCAGGTCGATATCGAAAAAACCGCGTTTATTACCCCGGATGGTGTATGGGAATATTTAAAAATGCCGTTTGGGCTTTGCAACGCCCCTTCCGTATACCAAAGGGCTATTAACAAAGCGCTAAAAGGGTTAAAAGACAAGATAGCACTTGTTTATATGGATGATGTTCTAGTATTTTCGAAAACAAAGGAAGATGCTTTACGGGACCTCGATCAGATATTATCTGCGTTATCGCAAGCCGGTTTTGCTTTTAATTGGAAGAAGTGTACCTTTCTGAAGTCTTCAGTAGAGTACTTAGGCTATATTGTCGGTAACAATAGTGTCAAACCCAACCCTGAAAAGATAAGGGCTTTAGCAAACGCTCCCTTACCAACCAATGTGAAGGAGCTGCGTCAATTCAACGGTCTCGCTGGGTACTTTCGAAAGTTTGTACCTAACTTTTCCTCTATTATGGCGCCTCTGTACGCCCTTACTAAAAAAGAAGTTAAATGGATTTGGACATCTGAGCATACAAAAATTCATGCTACCATAATAGGCTATCTGACTTCCGCACCCGTATTGACAATATTTAATCCTAGCAAACCGATCGAACTACACACAGACGCGAGCTCAATTGGATATGGGGCAATTTTATTTCAAAAGGTCGACAATCAGTTGAAAGTTGTCGGTTATTTCAGTCAGAGGACGACGGATGCAGAGAGTAGATACCATAGCTATGAGCTAGAAACTCTAGCAGTATTTAGGGCGCTGAAACATTTTCGACACTATTTACTTGGTAGGGAATTTAAAGTCGTTACCGATTGCAACGCTTTAAAGGCATCCCGTCACAAACGAGAACTTTTACCTCGTGTACATAGGTGGTGGGCGTACATGCAGACCTTTGACTTCGAGATAGAGTATCGAAAAGGTGAAAGGATCCCGCACGTTGACTACTTGAGTCGTAACCCCACTAACTGTAAGCAAGCGAATGTTTCGCGTGTAAGTGATGAATGGTTGCAGGCTGAACAAAAGTTAGATCCCGACATTAAGAAAATTATAGACTCTATAGAAAACGATACTATCGACGCCAATCTTAGTTCGTCTTACACCTATAAAGATAATTTGTTGTATAGAAATTTTCAAGTCGATGGTAAAACCTTTAGCCGCGTGATTGTCCCCAAAAATTTTCGTTGGCAATTAATTCAAAAGTTTCACGACGAATTAAAACACCTAGGCTGGGATAAGACTTTGTCCAAAATTAGAGAGTATTTTTGGTTTCCGAACATGACTTCATCTGTAAGGACGTATGTTGACCACTGTTTACCGTGCAAAATTAACAAGAATCCCTCTGGTAAAAAGCAATCTGCGTTACATCCCATAGAGAAGGTTGCAGAGCCATTTCACACTATTCACATTGATACGAGTGGTAAATTGACTGGTGGTAGGATTTCCAAGGAATATGTGATTGTTATAGTCGACGCTTTCACCAAGTTCTGTCACTTAACTGCTGTTAAAGATCTGACTTCTCGATCTGCTTGTGAGGCCCTTAGAAATTTTGTTCACGTATTCGGGACACCCAAACGTATTATCTCTGATCAGGGCACTTCTTTCACAGGACAAGATTTTCAAAAACTTTGTAAGGAATGGTGTATTGAGTTTCACGAAATCGCCAGTGGTGTGAGCCGTGCCAACGGGCAGGTAGAGCGTCTAATGTCTGTTTTAACTAATTGTTTTACAGTTGCTGAGAATCATGAAAACAGATCCTGGAAATCTGTTATCGGTGAAGTCCAACTAGCCTTGAATTGTACTGTATCGAAAAGTACGGGTAAAAGTCCATTCCAGTTGTTGTTTGGCTGTAATAAGACACCGCCCAGATTAGACTATTTTGCGATACATCCCGATACTAGCAACGAACAAAATTTGTTCGAAATAAGACAAACGGTTAAGAGTAGGATGGACGAGCAGGCGACAACAGATAAAATTCGTTACGATGCTAATAAAGCCGCTATTCATTCTTTCACAGTTGGTGATCTAGTTCTAGTTCAGAAAAACCCCCGAATAATTAATAAGTTAAGTGAAAAATTAATGGCCCATGCAAAATTACTAACGTCTATCCGAATGAGCGTTACTTGGTTGAACCATTCTCTGGGGGACGGGCCCAATATGTGTGCCATGAACGATTACGTAAGTATCCAGCTAGTTTACCTGAATGGTCAGAATGTCTTGATCCTGTAGAACCCATAATTGAATAGTTTTTAATTATGGAACAAATTGTATTGAATAATTTGGTATTCTAATTTGGTGTAATTAGTAATTTGGATTGAATTACTGCATTGAATCATGATCATTGTTTGAGTTGAAACAATAATTACATTGTTTTGTTGAACGTAAACCTGTGTTAATAAAAGACTTATGTTCATTGCTGATTGATAAAATGTGTTACTTAAAATGAAAGCTACTGCGCTTTATTGAAGGGTGGATTGAAAGCCTTATCGCTTTGTCCTGATGTCCTGCTGAAAGCCATCACGCTTTGCAGTAAGGTTGGGCTCATCTGTCTTGACCCAAGGTTGATGCTGAAAGCTGCAACGCTTTGCAGAGAGTGCTGCCTCTGAGCAATGCTGAAAGCCCCAACGCTTTGCTATACGCCAGAGCTGTGACGTGCTGAAAGCTTTTACGCTTTGCTTTATGGGAGGTTGAAAGCTGTTTGTGAACGCTTTACTTTTGTGCTATGTGCTGTGGCTATACGCCAGAGCTGTGACGTGCTGAAAGCTTTTGCGCTTTGCTTTGTGGGAGGTTGAAAGCTGTTTGTAAACGCTTTACTTTTGTGCTATGTACTGTGGCTATACGCCAGAGCTGTGACGTGCTGAAAGCTTTTACGCTTTGCTTTGTGGGAGGTTGAAAGCTGTTTGTGAACGCTTTACTTTTGTGCTATGTGCTGTGGCGTCTAGACTGGACTTGACGTCGAAAAATCAACGCGAGAGCGCGTTGAAGAGCAGAATGGCCGTGTTAGAGATAGTCGATTTACGCGGATATACGACGTCACTTATTTTATTAGAATGGCAACACGGCACAATGTGACTGACATCTTATAGCTTTTCAGTTGTCAATGTCAACGTCAACGTATCTGTCAGTAGCGCGTGTGATCGTTTGTCGAGACTACTAACTCACTTGCTCTCGGAACAACGCCCGCGCCGGACGTGCGCACTGACTGATAGAAAATAGGACAACATGTTGGATGACGACGACGGCCATTCAGATAGCAATCCGTCTCCATCTCCGACATATTTTTTTTTAATTTACGCTAGGTAACTTTAAAAAAATTGCAATCTTTTACGCGAAACAAATTTTGCTAAACTTAGACATTCAGTTAAATTATTAATTAAAACTTGAATTTTCATGAGTTAGCTATGCCAATAGAACTGACAATCTTCAGCAGAGGTCGTCAAATGACGGAAATGGCGTGAAACTAAACAGTTATTTGTATAAATAAATATGTTTCGAGTATATAAACATAAAATATTACGTAAAATTTATAATGTTAATTTAAAAGGAAAAAAATCCTATTACTTTCATTTATTACCTGCCAGGATCACGCCACGGTTTTACCCGTTTCCCGTACTAGTTATTTTCCCGCGATGAAAGGTATGTGGTGTAACACCTACATTTATATAATTTTTTTCATTTTCATTTTTATATACGGACCCCAAATCAAACTAATTGGCCGTTCCTGATCTACAGACTCGAAATATTGCAGGAAATGTACAGATTTATCTGCAGCCACAATAAATCTAGTTGTTAAGTCATTTATCATTATTATGATGACACTTTATTCCACGTCTGGGCGTATAGGGCACTTTTCTGTACCTTTTTTTCGGTGACGATTGCAGTGCAATCCAAATGACCTGCTCGTCGTCTAGTCACCCCATGCTACAAAAAATCATCTGCTGCGGTCCTGGGCATCGCATATCGTTGAAACAGATAGATTAAACGTATTTTTCTTTCTTCAGATATTTATTTTCCGACCGCTTTCAATGAAGGAACTCTAAAACCGTATGAACGGCCAGGGCGTCTGCCGTGTGACGAGACAGCAAAAAGGGGTGGGGTGTCAACAGACGCTGACTTATACTGTAATGAGTAATTGAAAATTTTGTGCTTATATGCAGCCTTATTTATGTAAAAACTTTTGAAAATAAAAACTGTTCCTCTATAAAGATACATTTTGATCAAATTTGTAGCAGCTATGAATTGTAATTCACCATAACCATAAGCCATTGAATATGAGCACGAAAGATGTTCTAAAAACATGGCGGTTTCCCACAATGTTTTCCTTCGCTGTTAATCGCCAGTTGTGATGACAATCTCCTACATCTGCACTTGCAAAAATAGTAAGGTGGTATTAGATTATACAGATAAGCTGGACGATCTCTGGAATGTATCCGATAAAAATCAATTAACTTGGGACTTTGCAGCAACATATACAGACGGTCAAAGAGTTTATTAGAACCGATGAATGTCCTATGAGCTAAGGGTTCATTCGCCAGATTATGTCAGTACCTCGGCGTCTAGTCTGCGACCACATGCACTGCTAATGCAAAGCGCCGGCAGCCGCTATGTGCATCCGGGAATTAACTTCCGGTCCAGCAGACAGGTACCTATTAGCTTGGCTTACCTGAACCGCGTACACGGAACGTGAGCGCGTAAAAGATATGGTGCCAGTATAAAAAACGGTTTTGGGCGAGATTTGAGAAACTCAAATACGACAAAAGTTCGACATTAATTATTTCTTGCATTTAATTAATTCACCAGTAATTCACGTATATGATCGGTCACAGGTTATGATCGGTAGAGTTCGACCTTTTCTAGAATTATTTCCTTTTTAAACACAAGAAACTAGCAGGCTGACGTAGATAGTATTTATTTTTTGTGATTTATTTTTCAATAAAAGCTCTGCAGCTCACTTAAAACAAGAAAGAACCAAACGAAATATGAATTTAAAATGCTCGTCGACTTGTGCACTGCGCTTTTACAACAGATGAATCGAAAAAACTTTCTACACAACAGTATATACAAAACATATCGAGGTATCAATAGATGAATTGATAGAGCGAACTAGGGTGTATTTGTAGGTTTAAATCTGCTACATAGGCTATTCTTTATGTAGTAGATACAAACTCGTGTAGGTACACCTGTGTACAGAGTCGGAAGTAGAGAGATAAAACCCAGCGGGGTGGTCGGATGACCGCGACACATTCGTTTTGAGTGCACCCCATTAATTACTCGAACCGCCATATTTGATTTAGTGGTTGCGATGACGGGAATGTTTAATTGTATTTGTTTGGTTGAAACCGCAATACAAGCTATGGTGATCAAATGGCGGGAACTCCTATTTCATAAGCATGATGGTAAGTTTCAGCCCTATGTTTGGTGCAAGCGACCTGTGAGTATTTTTCAAGTGTACAAGTTCTTCATGACTACATGTTTTATAACAATTTGGTTGGTAACATTGGAGGTACAATTTGCTAGGCGAGATTTCAAGAAATACAACTTGGTAGGGGCGTGGTCCGTTGGCCACCACGGTTGATGAATCCCGGTTTGTCAGAGAATGCCCTGACTCCCATAGTCCTTAAAGTCCATGTTGAGATAAAGCTTATGATGTAGCACGCCTGTCTAGAATATATTTTTTTCTTTTAAATTCTGGGTTTTTAGGTTGTACTTACTTAGGTATATGTATATACACCAGTAACTCCCATATTACACTCAAGTTTAGTCTGTTAGCTCTATTAGTCCGTTTGGGCCGTGATTGTGAGTCAGTTATACCAATAACAATTACGTAATTAAAACGTTCACTTTTTAAGTTTTTCCACTAACTCTCCGTAAAAAGTATAAATACCTAAAAAGTATCATACAACGTGCAACACTTTTCATGCGCAAATCAAAAATATAATTTTAATAATTCGAAGATTTCGTTTATTTGTAACAGTAAACAAATTGATGTAAGCTATTCGATCAGGTCGCCTGCAATCACATGGATTATTATCGACAATGCCGTTACACTAAGTACGCTTTTATAACTACACTGTGTTATTAACAATAATATGTGTGCAGTTGTCCAAATTTGCAAACTATGTTTTTCACACAACTTTATTTGGCTTTTACATAAATAATACGACAGTAGCACCGTCACTGAACTGATACAAGTCGGTGCTAGGCGACCTGTTATCGAAGGGACGGCCGACGCACCGTCTAAACGAAGTGCGCATAAAATTAATCCTCACGTCGCGTTTGGTTACCTCACGTATGAAACGTCCTGTTACACTAAGCTCCACTGTAAGGTTAAACCAGCGAATAATACTGGAACAGATATGCTACACCCTATTGAGACTGTTCACTAATTTTTAACGTTAGCTTTCTGTATTTTTCTTTCCAAATAATAAATACTCGTGACAGAATTATTTCAATACGTCAATTAGTTTCCAATGTAAAGAATTTTAAAATGAGCGGTGTGCGTGACGTCTTACCACAGCACTCGCTCAGTTCGTTCACAACTGGAATATTGGTGCACACTTCACACACAACACCATCTGTCCCCAAACTAAGCAAAGCTTGTGTGATGGCAGCCAGATAGCTGATATAATACTTATATAGTTTTTAAATACATACTTATCATACATAGAAACACCCAGACACAGTGCAAACATTTGAATTCATCACACAAATATTTGCACTGGGTGGGGATCGAACCCACGACCCTCGGCTTCGCAGGCAGAGCTACTACCAACTAAGCTACTAGGTCAGTCAAAGAATCGATGAAATATACGAAAATATTGCACAAGTAAACTACTGCGAGCTACTACAGCTGCGGAATTGCGCCTAAGCGGAGTGGACCGTTGTGTAATGACGTCACACGCGATAGATATTTTTGCGTATTTTGAATACTTGTATAAGTATAACTACTGGGTATTTTTAACAAAACAAAACCTAGTGTTTCTGTATTATAAAGAAGCTTTACTATAACAAAGTTTCAAGTGATTTTACATACCTATTAACATTCCCCATAGTAGTGGTAGGCCTGAGGAAGTACCACACCTTTGCCAGATATTCTACCGTCAAGCAATAATGTGCAAAAACATTACTGTATTCCAATTTGAAGGGAACTGTTTCCAGATAATTTACAAGGCTTAGAGATATAATGTCTTAGATCTCTAGGTGATAAGCCCAGTGCAGTGTTAGGTAATGATTTTGATTCGTCACGTTGCAATAGCTGCGTATCACTGGGCTGTTATGTGGCAGGCATGTTGCTTACCATCAGGCATTTGCGCTGCTCGTCTCGTCACTTCTATATTACAAATTTATGCGAAAATTTGTATATTTGTTAGGTACTCTTTAACAAAAACTAATGAAGAGGCCTGGATGAAATTTGGTACATAAATAGATAATACGAGGAAATTTAAATAACACACAAGGTTCGTTTCGTTTTATCACCGTTTCTACCCCGGGAAAATAATGAGATCAGGACCGACGTGAATGAAACTGCGTGGCGCTGCTAGTTTAAAATAATAGTAGGGGTTTAAACACATACTTTTGATACATAGACACAGAAAGTACAATGTTTACGCCTTGCCTTTTTCAGGGGCTCATTTAACGTTTTACGAACCTTTGTCACTGCTCTACATGGCACATTTAGTGAACACTTACACATCCAGTTATGGTAATTGGTACCCGTGACGCGCCGTTACAAGGCTCGGGTTCACGACCCGTCTTGTAAACAAACCGTTCCCGTATCTTTCCTACAATTTTCGATACACTTAGGTACGCATTTTCTAGCTCTACGACGAAAACTGTAGGATAATAAAAACAAAATAGATCTATCTGTTCCAAACAAAAAAAAATGAGTAGAAAATGCTTTCTTAAAAAGCAAAAGCAAAAGTAGCCCACTTTAAGTTCCCACAGCTGGGATTCTGAGCTATCCCTCACATATACGTTACTAGCTTGGTGTCTTCAAATCGAGAGTGAATCGGGCGTTTTCTAGGTAAGAACGCTTACGACGAGATGGCGGTCAAGTGTAAACCTATAAAAGTAACAAAAAAAACTCAAAGTGATATCGTCGGTCGTCAATTGTTTTACTAGCTTTGAAAATGTATTTTTGATATTTTTAAATTAAATCTTGGACAATAAAGAGTTTATGTCTATCTATCTATCTGAGCCAGATCATAATAACATATTACGCTGGCTAAGTGCGGCGCTTGACGCCCGTTCCCAAGAGTGTATTTTTTTTAATACGCTGGTTTCCTCTTCAATTCAGTGATGACAAACTATCACTACACTATTGCGAAATAGGACGTTCTTGTCTACTAACGTTACACCTTTGTCAGCTGTTTTACCTCCAAACAGTAATGTACAAACGTATATCTTTCCCTTCCCGTCACTCGCATGTCTAAAAAAAGTAGCAACGCCCGCGGTTTTACCTGCTTAGTTCCTGTTCCCGATTTAAAAGGTAACACATGTGCTATTCTAGGATATATTTGTTCTCTTTTTCAAATCTCAACCCTATCCATAATATCCATTCACCCGTTCCGACAACGTTCTGGTATGAAAAAGTATTATCGCACTGGATTCTCGGTAGGTACTTTATAATTACGCAGTACGGACAATGCATACCAGCAACTAAACATGTTACCTTGAAAACCTGGAGTATTTATTACACTATAACTGTTATCCTGTTAATTAAGTCAATAATTACCGATATCTATGTTTACCTCATTTATGTAACTACTCCTGCTACACCGCACCGGTGTGGTAACTCTCCGTCCCAGGAAATCGATGTATAATTTTATGTGTATAAGTTACATTACAATGTTGAATTAGTAAATCGATTGTGCTTTTTACTATTAACATTTAACAATATATCATTAAGACCTTGGTATGACATCTCTTATTATACGAGTACATAATTATACTAATACTAGCGGCCCGTTTCGATTTCGCTCGCTCGGATAATAACCTAGATACCAACTGCAGCGCCATCTGCCGTGCTGGTTTGTGAATCTAAGCCCTCCAGACGTATACGAAAAAATTCACTCAAATCGGTCCAGCCGTTTAGGAGGAGTTCAGTGACAAATACACGCACAAAATAAATATATATTTATAAGTCAAGTTCTTTATTGATAAATGTACAATTTACACGTCAATTTTAGAAGAAATAAAAAATTGTTTTTAATATAGATTATAAAGATTTATATAAATTTATATGGTAAAATGTTTCAGCGTTAAGCTAAAATAGACCTTATGTTATACTAGCAGCTCTCCGCGGCTTTACTCGCGTAGTTTCCGTTATTTCCCCGCGATAAAAAGAAGCCTGTGTTATTCCACAATATAATCTTATTGTTCAGCCGTTCCAACGTGATTAAGCAACAATCATCCAGGCATCCAAATTGTCACATTTACAATATTTGTAGTATTCTTTAGGTTGGTACTCGGGGCCTACTCACAAGAATACCTTCAAGACAAAATAAAAATATCCAGACTCGTTGAAAAGTAGATAGGTACAAGTTTGAACAATATCCGATTTTTATTCCAAAAGATAGTCAGGCGCCTTGCACTGGACCTCTATCTCACTGATATGATGTAAAACGACGGAAGCGCTTACCTAGAGTAAAC
Source organism: Ectropis grisescens (assembly GCA_017562165.1). Lineage (NCBI taxonomy): Eukaryota > Metazoa > Arthropoda > Insecta > Lepidoptera > Geometridae > Ectropis > Ectropis grisescens. The sequence goes on along the minus strand of CM029777.1, from coordinate 8,187,206 downwards.
CAATTTATTTTGAACTTGAAAACACCCCGAATACTAATTCAATTACATATGAATATAACACAAAAGACAATAAAACCTACCCCGATGGTAGAATATTTCCCACGCCGACCTGGACCGTTTGCAAAGGGACCCGTGATACCTGCCTAAACTAAACTAAGTAATTCTCCCTGCACTAAAATATGTAATACAAATTCAGTTTTCAAATATATTTCCTTTTTACCTTTTTCTATGTTTGTTTTGTGCGTGTTTAGATAGCGTAACAGCATTTAATCCTGACTACACGACAATACAAAAACACTCACCGTGATCACCTGATAACATATCGAATAACTTAATTAATCGATAAGAGATACGTACCTGTAACAAAACAATAGGTATATTAGTCATCAATCAAACAAAGAAGAACCTTAATTACGGCAAAAAGGAAACGAGAACGGACGTCATAAAGACGCCCCAATAATTGCGGATATGTTTGCTAGGAGTATACGACTGTCAGTTTTTATATGGGTAGTGTAACGTAGTATTTTTAATGGATCAATACGGTTTCGATTTTTTGGTAGGATTTAGAACCTAGTGTGTTGCTTTGTAAACGAATTATTCAACAACATTGAATTTGAGCTTTGCATATGAAAGTACAACGACAAGCCGGGCATGTAAACACCGTAAATATTCCGTAATCAAGAATTCCAGTGAAAATCAGAAATTCAGTAATGTGTAGTTACATCGTTAATGGCGAAAATGAGTTTTAATAAGTTAGAGTTAAACGTTTGACTATCCAATCATTTGTCTTTAGCATATTCTTGTACCTATGTCGCGAGGGTGAATCTGAAAACAATCGAAGGTGGCGACATCAGCACATCACAAGAAGAGTTAAAACTACAACATTCTCCAATTCGGTTATAACTACAATATCCGATCCGTAGAATGTTGTAGTTACAACAATTATAGAGTAAAGCCTTATAAAACTAATTGCACAGCGACTGAGCGCGTTGCACCGGCTTCGCGACATTGAAGCCGATTGCACTTTGCACTCCACTGCGCAAAGCGAACATACGGGACTAAGCACGCAACAGAAGGGCAACTCAGAAAACTGCGACGAGTCTAGTATTATCAGTTACGGGATATTTACCGTGGTGGAGCGAGTCCTCTATATTTTGATGCAGGTTCAGTGAACTTGTGCAGTGAACGATCGTGATAGCTTAAAACAATATGGACAATTCTCTACAAGATTACGCCAAGTGCGAAAGGATTGCGTGAACTCATAATTGGTAAAAGCTTGTATTTTACTATCACGCCAAGAATAAAAAAAATATCTTATACAAAATTTACATAATTCGGTGAAATAAATGGAATTAGCTCTTTATTTTCCCTTAAAATCAAAGAGAGAGTAATATGAAAACCACAGCTGCTTTAGTTAGGTGGTCGAAAGACGAAATTGATTCGGCGGTCGAAAAGCGGTTTGACAAAAATATGATGATTGTAAGGAGTAGAACGTGACTGTTAGTTAGTATGGTTATATAAGTGTTTTCAGTTACTCTAAGTAATATTTTTATATCATTTCGTAGACTATCGTAACTATTGTTCTACTATTAGTTTCGTTTCGTTTGCTACCATACGAAGTTGTCCATCTGTTTTTTCTTAAGCCGCAGTGAAAAGTGCACTCTTGGGATAGCTCGATGCCCACCTTCTTGATGTTCACGGTATCAGGTTTTGATACTGGGAAATAATGAGGAATTGATACGATGTAGGAGGATGCGCGAGGTATACATTTCTTTGGCAGGAAGTACCATTGATGTAGTGATGTTAGGAAGCTGGGTTTATCCGAAACAGAACGATTGAGAGAATGATTTTAAATTTGGATTTAGACTTGCAAGTTGGAGGAGAAAATTCACACGATAACATAGACATTGAACATTCCTATACAGATTGGGCTCAGCACAAACATTTGACAGGTTTTTCGCTTTCATAAGCCTGGAGTAATACGAAATAGGACAATTTTTTACTCTTTTTGTTCTGAAAATATACGCTTCGTTCTTTGCTATAAAGTTGCGACCCGAAGTTATAGAAATCGAAGTCTGAATCGAGGGTTGAAAATTAATCAAAATTTATGACTTTTCAAAAGTTGGGGTTATAGCTTATTTTCGATTCATCTACTTCCGATTTTTTTTAATGGTGGTGGTTGCTTTTGCAGCTGTTTTCATTTAAAATATCCATAAACCAGCTTTTTAATAATATAATGGATTGAATCGTTCAATTTTATTTCAAGTAGACCCATAGCGCCACTATTGATTATTTTATTCAGCCATTAAGTGGAGATCAATAACCTCCACACAAAGCCGACCAACTATTATACCGTAAATTGTAAAAAAAACGCAAGCCAGTGATTTTTATTGAAACGTAATGATGCTATTATTCGGAAGGTATTCATTTTAATAAACATTAAAAAATTGCTTAACAGTGGTTTTGTTGCCCTAGATATAAGGTTCAAATTTTACAAATTTATACTCAATTCAATTTAGAAGATACGCTCTAATTTTTTGACGTGACAACGTCTTATAAATTGGTTTGCCGGGTGACACTTCAAGAAACTGCGTTACGCTCCGCTCACGTTATGCGCTCACAACGAGAGCGAGTGAGAGGCACGCGTCCCTTCCGTAAAATTATTTTACCACTCAGTCGTTGTCACGTAAAACTTTCGCCCGTATACCGACTTTACAGGCAACCAATTTTTTTTTTTTGTGTTGAACCCTTGTTATATTTATTAATATCTTCATGATAGTCTTCCAAAGTCTTATTCATTCAACTGGGTATAAGTCTCCCTCTTAGCCATTAAACAAATATACGGATGGCATAGTCTTTTGTAAATCTTTCTATGAGGCAATATGATGATATTATTACGAAGGAAACACGTGAGAAAGAATAGATATATCGGTGTAAATATCATGATAACACCATTGTACGACCACACCGCGTTCATCGTAACACTATTGCAGAACAATGTTGAACAATATACCCAGATTAGCTCACAATACACTTAATAAAACAGTATACAAGCATAGCATTCAAGTTTAATTAAATCCGTTACCGTTTTTTTTGTGCAAAAAAGGTGTGTGTTCCTGAAAATGGTACACATTATTATTATAACGATATTATGTGAACTATGTATCCTTATTACTTGGGAGTAATAAGATGTATTACACTGTTATGGATGTGTAACAGAGTTTAAGTAATATGTGGATAACACAAGGAAAAAAATTACAGGACTCATAGTTCGAGTGTCTGTTTCTATTATATCGTCTTGTTCTAATATACCACTTTGGTACAGGGGCATTATTTCAAGTAAAACTAGACTTTTGGTATTTGATAAACTGATAAAGTAATTTGTGTAAGACCTAGAAAGATGACAAAATCAAAGCAATTTTCATTTAGCACCAAGATACAGACAAGCTATAGACGATGATATTGATGATTGTACGTCTAGTTGTCAGGCTTATAGTTAAGAGTACGGTATCTAGACTCCATACATGTCCATACTGTTAGTAGCGCGTCAAAGCTCGTGGCTTTCGACCAATTGCAATCGGCAAGTGTAGAACAACCGATGCGCGGACACAATAGACAGCACTGTTTCCACACGCGGCGCATTGTTCTCTTCGCCTTGGAACAAATGGCGGTGACATAACACGCGATGCACCAATAATTGGAATACCGGATCTCGAGGGCGATTGTTCGGTTGACTGCTCTTTTGGAGCATCAAATGACAAGTTTCACTGCTTTTTATAGTTTTAATGTCTGTAACCTCAGATAAAACATGCAACATTACAGAAGTAGGTCCATGAGATCATGACGATTCTGAGGTTTTCATCCAAAAATTTGAATAAGCTTGATGAAACATACATGTCACTAATGAGTTTTTTCAAGCGTCAATTCGAGATAATCTAGGCAGCCAGATGGAACGCACTACGCAAAGTAAACATCGACGAATAGCGTGAAATCGCTGCAAAGGTATAAAGTTTTACAATTGATATAAATTTGCCTGCCTGCCTGTTTCGCACAACCCGATTGGTTGCCATGCCTAGATAACTCGTTTAACTTTGCCTGTTTGTTAGAGTCAAGGTTCTTAATCATTTATTTGCATGCAAATACCATAATTGATTCCCATCACGGCCAAATTCCTCAAGTTAAACGATGTTTCACGTTCTAAGATATTCAAATTAGACTAAATAAAGCTTAGAAAGTGTCTCGAAAATCAAATTAGTTAATATTGTCAGTCACTCAAGCTGAATCCTCAAAAGGTCAGATTTTCGTATCTACGACTGCTAATTAGCGAAATGAATACTGTCTTACCTAATGGCTTTTCTTTTAGTAATAAACGGAACTTTTTTCTAATTAATTAAGTTAATTGACTCTCGTTTCCGAAGATTGCAGATACAATTTAGTAGTAGTAATGTTAATTTTGTAAAGTTTAGTACATTTTTTTATCGTAATGCCAAGGTTTATTCTATTTTATTGGTGTTTGGACTTTATTGAATAGAATGCGATACATAAGTAATATATATATATCAGCTATTGTATATAGTGTTATGTAGTGGCTTTACTCAGTTTGTGATGGAGTTGTGTTAGAAATGTCACAAAAGTCGATTTGCAATAGTTGAACCTAATTTTGAACATATATTTAGGATGAATAAATAATATTTTGTGGACATTGCAATTTTTTTATTAGACACTCCGAAAAGTATCCGATAAACTTGTTTTCAGGCGATTTTCAAGACTTTTAAATCTTTTACGAACAATAGTCGTAGCCTTTTTCAAACGTCTCTCGATCTAGCTGGTAATTAGCCGACCCATCTAAAACTTATGCTTTTAGATGGGCAATAGCAATAGAGGTAAACCTATAAAACTTTTGAGAGCTATCTTGCATTAAATGCACTAGTAGAGAATGATGGAAAACGTAATTTAGTGAAATCGTAGATTCAAAGTGAACTGAACCGTCGCCATGTCGGTCACCGACCATTTTCCGGCCAGTTTCCCGGCGTCCGGCCAACCGTGCGGCACCGCAAATCGGATTAGCGTGGCACCGATTGCCCATTGCTGCGGTTGCAGACGAAATTCGAAATCGCGATTTGGCTATTCAATGCAATTTCCGGCATTTTTATCGGTCATTCGATCGGACCGCATTTTCAATGATATTATTTAGATTGCATTGTTATTTGAACGTGCTACATTGCGGTGGAATCAATCATTACCGTGTAGGCTGGGAAATAATGTTAGATGGTAAAGTACGTGTTCTAATTTACTGAATAATACGTAAAATCAGTAAAAATTTAGAAATGTCAATACAGAATGGTGTGTACAAACATTGTCATTCATTAGTCAGGGACGTTTTGGGGTCTCGTTCTACAGATAAACTCGGCCAGGGATTTAGCGAGTCCTGGATATCATACCATGTCCAGCATATCGTTACCTGTTAACGTGGTTCAAGAAACTGTATCAAAATATCGGTAAAACACTCCTGCATATAAGGACGCTAAAAGTCCTGTAATTAATCACATTAGTGTATTATTGAACAACCGTCATACTTTAAAGCAATGTTTGACAATGGTTTTGTACTAGGTCGCGTTTTACGATGTTTTGACATGGTTGACGACGCAAATACTCTAACGAGAAGGTTTGACTCTAAATTCGTAATATGAACGTGTAGTCTGTGGACTGCGTTGCTCGAGTGGATTTTCCCGATGGTTATAACCTTGGCGTTTTTAATTTGACAGCGAATTGGTTCCATCTCGCTAAGGTTGCTCCATCGTAGACTACATCGTAGCGGTCAAGAGCAAACTTATCATTGTTAATAAGAAAAGTAATCAACGGATCCAGAATCAATTTGCCTAGCACAGCGGGATAGTGATAGCACACGAGACTAGCTATTATTCACTTCAATACCGGTCTATGTACGGAATAATCCTTAGACTCCATTAGCAGTAACCAACGTAACCTATGATGCAACTAGCATTATTAATTGACTTGCGGCCTTGTACTGCGAACAAAGCGATTAAAATATTTCATATGAAAGCAGAGGTATTGATTGACACTTGGCCAGCGAAGTGGATTTTACCTTGACTATCTCCTTGTAAGAAAACCCCTAGTCCCTAGCAGTGGGGAATATAAAGACGGCTCCATAATTATGCTTCTAAAAAATATAACGCAGAATTTTTTTCAGATAGAAACATCATATTTCATAGTGATGAGCCCAGCACATAGCATCAGAAGAGACTATGCAATACTCCTATTTTTAAAAGAAGAAAGTAGCTTCGTGTTTGGGCCAGTAACTGTTAGTATTTCACGAATAAAAATAACTTTCAATACGAAACATAGAAAACGTTTCTGCATTACGGATTGGCGGTAGAATAGCAGAAACAAATGAGACCTATCATTACAATTACAGGCACCAAAAATATATGAGTGAGTAAGATATTTTAAGTCTAGTGTAATATTCTGTCGGACTCTTTGCTTGAGCTCCTCTAGAGAAGGTTCACATGATTTATGTCACATGAAAACACTTTTTCTGTTACTGTTTCGGTCTGAAGGGCAATGTTTCCATTGAAATAACAGAGCAAAGAGATAAAATAATATTTTCTCTGTGTGAAGGGAGCTCTACCGTTCAAGGCATTGCGCTGTTACGTACAACCACGTTGCTTACGAGTGGTGCAAGTAACTTAGAATCCGTCATTTTGTCCGCTACGCTGCTTCAGGGTAGTATTTTGTATTCTGTGATAAAAGTTAACTACCGCTAAAACTACGACAAAGAAACCGTTGACCATGACGAACACTGCAAGGGCGTAAATTATGACGTACACAAACTACGTCTCTCTCATTCCCACGTCACAATCAGGTATGTAGTTGCTCCATAAGAAACCTCCATTTGTTCTGGCTATGATTAGTCATGATGCAAACTTTAACAATCTGCTGATAAAATATTGCGCACGCGATCTTCATGTACTAAAGCATATGATGTAAAAGTAGCTATAAAACATTTACGAGGCAAAGCTTTAGATAACACACGCCGTTTTAGTACTACGTTTTAGTCTGAAGTACGGATTTGATGATAAGGGAAGTTTCTTATATGGGTTTTATAGAAATTATCTCGTAATAAAGGGGTAAGTTCTGAGCAGTAATTTTGTTGGGATGGAAGCTTATCGGGGAAATCGACTGAGTACATTATTAGCTGCATACCTCATAGTATACGAGTCTACTGCTAAATCAACATCGTGATCAAAACCCAACTAGCAATAATAGAATTCTCGAAATTAATCAACATTTCTTAACAGCCGTATTCTAAATTAAAATATCTTGGGCAAGTTAAGAACTGTAAAATTTTTGGTGAAATCAAAAAGAATTTTTCATCCCACCAGCTCGGAAAGAGTACTTTTGCTCCTCGATATCAGGGCGCAAAAGTCGTTTTTACCCTCTAGAGGTTAAAGTAAATTTGAATTTAGAACATCGTGTGTACTGAGGTTTTGAATTCAAAACATAAATCAACCTATTTATTTCTACCTTCTTGGTGCCGAATGCATCATGTTTTTTTTTAATATGTTAAAAACTCAGACTCGGAACCTCCTTGGTGTCCTTACTTTTTTTAATTTGCTTAGCGCGAAAACATTGAAAAATTTGCATTTAGTCATTTCCTCGCTGAGGTGGAATGAAAAGTTACGTGTTGCACTCGAGTGCAAAGATTTTTCATCTTGTGCTTTTTGATTCCTTGTTACGCTCAGGATTCTAATTTTGAATCACTCGCTGCGCTCGTGATTCAATTTTAGAATCCTTCGCTTGCTCGGTCATCAAAATTGAGCACGCGGTTAAAAATCAACTTTGCACTCTTGTATAACAAATAACTATTTCCAGCTTTGTGACGTCAAATTAACTCAAAAAAAAACGAAGTTGTGCTTTGATTATGCTTTTTTGTAGTTGATTAGAAATTATTAAAACACTAAAAAGTGTGGGTAGACTAAATTTTGAACATAATTTTTCAATTCACACACTTTCACTCCAGTTCTCCTATATGTGCTTCATCATCATCATCATCATTGCCATCATCGCCATCATGCCCAAGATTAGGACAACGTTACCTGAAATATTAATACTAGGTTTAAGTTGTCCGTTAACATTTTTGTAATTTAGCTAAACAGATTACCGAAACTCGAATTTAAATGGAACAATTACCTACAACATCATTAAATCGGCAAGAAAACATGACGAAGATCGTGTTTAGCAAAAACATCAGCTTATAAACCATAACTTAGTACCGGGCCAAATAATAACTAGGCTCTCGTACATCCTTGATGAATGATCTCAGAGTGGAGCCGGTTAGATTCCTACCACCTGCCAAGACGGCTTAGCCGCAAGATGGATGATCAGGATGTGTGGAAATTGCTATGTAGATGGCGATAGTTTGTTACGTAGACGGCTACATTATTTCGTAAGTTTAAACCTTTTAAGTAGATTTTGTTGTAATGGTAGGACTCTTGATAGAGTCCGCCTGGAGAAGTACCACACCTTTGCCAGTTATTCTACTGCCAAGCAGTAATGTTTGCACATTACTGCTTGGCGTGTTCCGGTTTGAAGGGTAGTAGGTCTTTAACAAGCCTTGTGGCTTAGAGATATAACATCTTAGATCTCTGGGTGATGATCACAGTGCAGTGGTAGGTAATGATTTGGACTCTTCATGTTCCAATAGCTGCGTGTCACTGTGCCGTTTTGTGGCAGGCATGTTGCTCACCACCAGTCCTGAACGTCTCGTCCCTCTTTATTTAACAAAAAAAATATGTAAAAACTAGTTAACTTGGCTGTTGCATTCAGTAAATAAGATCTATACTAATATTATAAATCTGAAGAGCTTTTTTGTTTGAACGCGCTAATCTCAGGAACTACTGGAGCGATTCCAAAAACTCTTTCACCGTTGCATTTGTACGTGACCTCTGAGTGCTATATTATATACCACGTATATTATGTACCACGGGCGCAGCCGGGGCGGACCACTAGTACTTAATATATGAGGGATCCTATTGTCATAAGTAAAGATAATAATCACTTACTTTTGTCAATCGGATACATAAGCTTTCGTTTTCGCTAGTTTTTTAATAGATATTTCGAAACGATTATCTCTATTTAATTTGAGTGAAATGGTCAATTTAAAAATATGTAAATTAATACGGATAAGATTTTCCCCCTATTGAGACACACGAAAAACAGAATGATTATGAAAAATCTCAAAAATCAAGCGACAAAGTATCAGCCTCAACGCTAAAAGATATCTTTCAATTTTGTATTTCTATTTTCGTGGTACGAGAACCGCTAAGTGGATATTTCACAAACAAACGCGATACCAGTTGTGCGCCCAGTTATTAGGACATCAGCCAGTCTGAGCTTGAAGGCGTGTAAGCTTCATAATTGCTATTTTACAAAGGTATAGAACATTTACTGTACGATAACTGTATTGAGATTGCCTTTGTTAAACACAGAACAAGAACAGCGTACAGAACAGGCGAGCGTATTTAAAGACTAGGCGTCGAACTGAAAAACGAAGACAAGTTTCATAAACTTAGGTAAACATCGAAACAAATTACAGCTAAAACTTAAGTCAATTTAGTCAACCTTTAAACAAAAAAATATTGAACCTAGGTTTCTGCATAGCTACAATGCTACAAACCTATAGAGAGGCAAAGATAAACTTGTAACCTTAGATAAAGAATAAGTAAATAGATAAGTTTTTTTTCCGCACGGTTCCTTTGTACTAATCATAAGTAGATGAGATGTATGTTAGTTAGCTATGGCGATACAGTGATGTGCCGTAGGTAGGTACTTGGGACATCATCTTTCATCATTCTTGGGACATAAAATATATCGCTTACAGTATCTAGGTCTTATAGACTTGCTAATATTCGAAAGGCACCTGTTATCGATTGCAACACTATCGCGTGGGAGACTCGAAACGGAGTTACGAAACCGAACCCTTTAACCTTTATTCTCCATAGACAATAACCAAAACGCTAACATGCACCGATATAACAAGGCATACGAAAGCGTAAAATCGCAGTGATTGTTAAGGCTCAAGTTGAGCCGGCAAAGACACGCGTTTCGGTAACTAATCCTCGGGAATAAAGGCCCTGGAGATTATTATTGGATCGTAGACGTGAGACGACTTTGTATGTGAAACGATGCACCTTTCGAGTCACTGCCGCGTTCCAATACGCATTTGAATATGATTAATGGCGGCTATAAATAATTATGCAAGAACACATCACTAGTATTAGTAAATACTTTTTGTTATTTCGTTCAACTTTTTTTTTTTATCCAATGTTCAAAGAGTTGGAAGCTTTGTCTATCTAAGAGTTTTATCATTATTTTTAAACCCTTTCAACTTTTACCATTAACACGCTAGGACTGAGATTAGAATAAAATTTGATTTAGGCTTTAAGTGCACCTAACTATCTTATAGATCACACCAATAAAGAAGATTGCCCCGTCTTCCTATAATACAACCAGTTCCTTTGCAGTTGCTTAGAATAGATGGCTTTCAACGATAAGATCGCCACGTGTTAGTATAGTTTAAGATTATTTTGTGTTAAGCCAAAAAACAGTTTATCTATCAAATGTTGATGAAATGCGCAGTCTTGCTTGTACATAATGTGCGTTTTAGAAAACCTGATTTAAACCTCATTTTGTTTTTAAGTTATAATTAAAATAACTGAAAACCTACTTTAAATAATGTACCAATAATAATTGACGCTACCACAACAAACTCGATTCCGGCACAGACAACCAAAACCTAAATTAGTGCAACGCTGTTAACAATAAATCGTGGTTTGACGTAACCCCAATCGGATGAGTCAATTTGTTAGTAAACAAAATAAAGCCAACGACCGCCAATTAGGCGCAGTTTGTTCGCCAAATTAGCTTGACCCTTAAACTTCGTGGTTTTATCTCGTCGATCAACCTCAATATACCCTACAGGCTTATCTGTTATGTCGACTCTTAGTCCAGTCTGTTTGTTTTGCTAAACTTTTTTTTGGAACAAAGTTCGGCAGGTTTGAGGAGATAGGGATTTTGCTGCGCCACCAAAATGAAAAAATTTAGATTACCATAAACAATAAAATTAAGCCTTACTTTTTTGCATATTGTGTTGCTTCTATATTATCAGAAGGAACCTTCATTCCTGCCTGGTGTGACATGACACCACATCTTTTTAAGCTATTGCATAGCTTTTATCGCGGGCCTGGGGACCGAATTTTAGTGATCGTGCATCTCTTTCTTATGTTCACAAGAAAGAGGGATGGAAGACCGTAACGCCGTCCTCCCTACTTCGACTTTGAATCTTATTTGTATTAGCTTTACAGACTAAATGCTCTTAGCAGTGTTGCCAACTTAACGGATTTCCCGTGATATTTTTTAAGGTAAACATTTCCCTAGATGTCTGTCATCTCAGAGACAGTGGGATCGACCGATCTGCGATCTAGCACGGAACTCTCTTCTCGATACGTGTCCTAGTATCGCGGATCGTGCTCGTATCCTTGCTGTGTCTGTGTGGGAATCGGGCCTTTGGTTACAAGCTTTGCCATCTTTCAATACCGGTAGCCTATTAGATCCAACTGCATTTCGTCTAGCTGTTAGCTTGGGCTTGGGTGCGAGGTGCTATGAAGCCCATCGCTGCCATTGTGGTGCTGCCGTCGACCAACTCGGTCACCATGGTCTCTCTTGCTCGAAAAGCGCGGGTCGTATTGGCCGCCACGCCTGCCTGAACGACATCATACGCCGGGCTTTTTCCACCGCCAATGTCCCAGCCATACTCGAACCGAGTGGTCTTGCGCGTGACGATGGCAAAAGACCTGACGGCATGACTGTTGTGCCTTGGAAGTTGGGTCGGCCCTTAGTATGGGACGCAACTTGCGTCGATACTCTGGCACCATCACATCTTCCAGAGACACATAGTAGGGCCGGTGCAGCGGCTAATTCAGCTGAGCGACTCAAACGGCGCAAATATGCAACCCTCGGAAGTGGTTACATATTTGAGCCCTTTAAGGTTGTGAGACATTGGGACCGTGGGGGCCGGGAGCTCACCTCATCTTCAAAAGCCTATCCGAGCGCTTGGTCGACGCGACGCGTGACCAAAATGCTGGCGTTTATTTGGCCCAACGCATAAGCATTGCCATTCAGCGTGGTAATGCCGCCAGCATGCTGGGTACGCATCCGATTGGTAGTGGGCTTGAACATCTTGATTATCTATAGACCTACAGTGGTCTATAGATAATTCAGGTGTGCTTAGTGTAAGTAGTTAGTTAGGTTTGTAGTGTAGTGTATGTAGTTCTCATTGTATTTTAGTTTTGTTAATAAAGGCTCTGTCCAGATTAAAAAAGGTAAACAAATGTCACTCTTTAAAATAAAAGCAATTCCGAAAAATTGTTAACATCCTTATTGCTTATGTTGATAAAAATGCATGCAATATGCAATAGTTTTACCACGGCAGTCCCCGAGTGCCACACTTCTTTTTTTATACATGATATGTGGCAATAAGCATAAGATCCGCCTGATGGTAAGCGGTAGCCGTCGCTTATCATATCAAAGATGCGGACTACGTTTTACGAGCCCGGAGAGGTATTTAAAGAAACAAGGATAAGTTCCCTTGTTCGACACGAATAAGTTTAAAAATAACTTATCTCTTTTTAAACTTGTCCTTGTTGAAGTTCGTCGAAAAAACTTTGATGGGAAAGGGAATTCCATAGCCTGTAGGCCCGCGGTACGAATTGCTGGCAGAACCGGATAGATTTTAATTTCCCGTTTGCTTTTCGAGCTTTTTTCTTATCCTGTGTCAAAATTTAAATTAAAATGACACGCCTTTTATAGATATTACTAAAAGAGTCCCGCAGTCTTACCCGCGTAGTTTCCGTTGTTTTCAACTAATAAACTAACTAAAGTATAACAATAAATATATTTAACATATTTTTGCGAGTGCCGAGCACAGTATGCCGAGTGCGAGTTTTGTCGACCACAAAACGCGTTCTACCGTGAGTGCGTAAACTTACCATTTGTCTGAAGAACTCCAGTGCCTTTAGACGCGCTACAAATTTCTTCATACAAATCTAATGTTTACGCGCTTACGGTAGAACGCGTTTTGTTGTCGATAAAACTTGCACGCGGCATCCAGGTGATTTCAACTTTCATTTATAAAGTACAATATGGCACTGTATTTTCAAAAAAAAAACTTGGTCACTATTAGTTCATCATCATCATAATCAGCCGCAAGACGTCCACTGCTGAACATAGGCCTCCCCCCTAGATATCCACAATAAACGGTCCCGCGCAACCTGCAACCAGCGGTTTTCAGCGACCTTTGTGAGGTCATCTGTCCATCTAGTGGGAGGCCGTCCAACACTGCGTCTTCCGGTTCGTGGTCGCCACTCGAGTACCTTTCTTCCCCATCAGTTGTCAGTTCTGCGACCGATGTGTCCTGCCCGTTGCCACTTCAGCTTACTTACTGTTTGAGCTATGTTGGCCACTTTCGTTCTTTTGCGAATATCCACATTACGGATTCGTTCGCTCAAAGAGACTCCAAACATAGCTCTCTCCATAGCTCACAGTTAAGGACCACGTCTCAGTTCCATAAGCCATCACTGGCAACACGCACTGGTTAAAGATTTTCGTCTTTAGGCATTGGAGTATGTTGGACTCAAAGATGTTCACTATTAGTTAGAGATTCATAATATCAACAAGATCAGGAGGCCTCCACAATTTTGTTGCCATTCCAATCTCCACTGCCGGTTACACACTGCATTAGTCACTGTAATGACTAAGGGGTCGGTAATCATTAATCATTTCTTATCTCGATATCACCTGCATCATTCGCGAGTGATTTTATCGGCACACTAATGAAAAGATAAGCTCCAACAGAAGCGGTCCGGCTGAGTTAATTTTTCATCATTATAATTTTCAACCTAAGAACGTCTATGATTTGAAACGCGTTGTCTGAATACGTCTCTATCGATGGATACGAGTACAATCTGGATGTCTTGCAGCCAAAGGATTTTTTTTGTTCAGGTCGTCTCCTTGCAGACCGCATCTTTGCTTAATAACATCAGACGAGATGGCAACCACGTGTAAACAAATTTATGTAATCCTACTAACATTATGCATCTAAATGTTTGAATGCTTGTTGGTGAATGACGTCGGATCGACTAAAATTTAGGCAATATTCCATTTTTAAACACAATACATTTAGTGCCTAAATGTATTGGGTTTAAATTTGGAATAGAGTTAAGATTATAGTCTAGAACAGCATACAGGCTCTATGTCGCGGGAAAATTACGGGACCGAAAACTATGCGGGTAAAACCGCCGGGAGCTCCTAGAATATTGAATATTGACCAGTAACTGAAACTGAAATTTGCACTTCGACAGCTGTCGAAGCTCTAATGAGCGTACGGTTGAATTAAAACACCTTCATTCATCACCTCTTCTTTAATGTTTTGATTGTTATGTTACTACACGCAGCTGTACAGTACACATAAATAAAGATTCTATGAATCGCAACAAACTCAAAATAAAAGGACAACACTGAACAGCAATATATATTTTTTTTAATTGGTTGACTGTAAATTCGATTGGTTTACGGACGATAGTTTAACGTGACAACGTCATAACAAAGCATTGATAGATGCGGCGCAAGCGTACAATGAACGTAACGGGACACTTTTTCGTGGATGCAGCTGGTTAAGTTAATAAAAAAATAGTTTCAGTTTAAACTTACCACAAAATTAACGTTCTATTAACTAGGTATAAATTTAATGTTTAATGGATACGATAAACAAAATATTTATAGATTGAAATAAAATTTAATTGCATACGATCGCTTCGCCCCCCACTGTGGTGCAACATCATTACGATACGATATAAAATTTTACATACATTGGAAACGAAAGTAATTACTCTAACTTCTATTATTTAAGAGTCTTGGTTCTTTAATATGCTGACTACTTTTTAACGATAGCAATTTCATAAAAATTGTATGGCATATAAGTTATGCAATACTTAGAACGTAAATTTAACTAGAATACGAGTGAGCGAGCGTTGCAATTTGAATATTGATAAGGCTGTATGAAATAGAGACGATAACTTGGTAATAATATAATAATTTTGTATTCTGTTCTTGGTACTCAAGTGTTTTGCCCTTTTGAACTTTTTAAGCAGGTGTATTATTACTAGCTATCTTGCACAATTCCACGAACTGGCGTTGTATGTTCTCTCCCTCTCTCTGTGTGTTTGTGTGGCCATATACCTAAGCATATGTCGCAGATCTGATAATCGTTGGAGAAGGCGTGTTCTTAAATGGAGTCAGCGAATCGGTAAACATAGTGTAGGATACCTTGAGACTAGATGGAGTGACGATATACGGAATACAGAAGACAGTGGATGGAAACGTAAAACTGAGGATCGCACTGAGTTTCTAACTACGGAAGACGCCTATGACCAGAAGTGGGCTAAGATTGACTAATGATGACGGTGATAACTTATCTTTGTTACAACTTTTACCATCGCATAAAGTTTTTTAAAGTTATTTTTCTTTTCAATCAATAATTTTTGGACGTCACAAATATCTGTAAAATAGTTTAGATAGTAAACTCTTCACAAGTAACTAGCTATGCATAATTATATTCTTACTTTTTATTTCTGATCTTCATATTGTCCTTTTTTATTTTATGAGTTTCATGTATTTTTTTTATATGCACTGTGTATTGTGACATACCAAAAACAAATACAGAACGGAGAAATCAAAGAAAACTTAATATCCATTTCTTCCAAGCAACCGACAGACAAAAGCATCTAATATTTTGGACTACGGAGGACAGCCTCGTAAACTATATAATAGTCAAAAATATTTGTGTGTCAAGTGATAATATTATGCATTACTATAAGCGCCCTGAGTAGTTTCAGTTGTGTTCTCGGCATAAAAAGCCTATGTGTTTTTCCCAGCTATAATCTACGGGTTAATGTATTTTTCCCATCTATAATCTACGGGTTACTGTTTTCCAAATTTCAACCTGAACCATTTTTACGTTATAGACTGCAGGCCCGTGAACAAAATTTATGGGTCATCTGATACAGCAGGAGACCTATGTAGGATGATAGAAGGGTATAAAGTAATAAGATTGAGCACTATGCTGTCACTTGTAAGCTGTCCAACTGAGTGCAGTTGAAGAGGGGGGGTTCTAAACCTCGATCATTTCTCCTTGTCGCATGATTTTTGTACGGCATTGCGAAATAACGTGTTAGAAGAGGTACTGAAACTGTATGGAACCAAAGCCGAACACAATCAAATGACCAAACTTACTCTGTAAATCGTCGGAAAATCATGAATTTTTTTCACAAACTAACAATTAGAATTTTTATTTTTTTTATTTTTTATAGTTTCAATACCTCTTCTAATCTATTATTCAACAACGCCGTACAAAAATCATGCGGCAAGGAGAAATGATCGAGGTTTAGAACCCCCCCTCTTCAACAGCACTCAGTTGGACAGCTTACAAGTGACGGCATAGTGCTCAATCTTATTACTTTATACCCTTCTATCATCCTACATAGGTCTCCTGCTGTATCAGATGACCCATAAATTTTGTTCACGGGCCTGCAGTCTATTACGAAGTGATTGAGAAACAAATATCCCAACATTGACACTTATAGTATTATTAGGATAGGATTTATTGAAACATAGTTAGTCTGTTACATTCTAACTCCTTCAGGGTAATTATTCCGTAACAGTCACGTCGCGTCGCCTCGCCTGCTAATTTCCATGCTGCTTCAATTAACTTGTGCAACCTTCGAGGCAAACAGTGACAGGTAAAGGTTCAAGTAGATAACCTACGCATTAAACATTCCCTTTTAAACCACCGTTAGGAGGACGTCGGCCTCCCACACCCTACCCACTGAGGCTAAAGTGACTCCGAACTTGCTTTTTGTGGACAAATAGCTGTCAATAAGTCTTATAGGTGACAAATTAAATGAAATCGTTTATTTACAAACTCTTATAACAAGACTAACGTCTCCCGTTGACTTCATCTACGTAGTTTTAAAAAACTGCTATTCCCTAAGGGACTCTATATTATTTTGGGATGAAAATACTTTGACTTATTCCAGACTATATGTTAATTGACTTCCAAATTCCAGTTTGTTTCGACGTGGTTGACCAACAAACAACGAAATATATTTTAATAGCATTACTGCTTTGTTTGATTTTAAAATCGTAAATATTACAATTAATCATACATAAAATATTTATCCATGCAGATATAATCATCTACTTATAGGTATACTTACGTATATTTTCTAGTCTTTTAATAACGATGTTAATTATTTTTTTATAGGTCAGAACTAATTCTTCGTTGATAATTATTATTTACGGTCAAGTTTCAGTTATTTATCGCCTGTAGGTAACTCTTGTTTTATTTGTATTCGCCGATGTGCTAAACATTTACCTAAGTGTAAATTAGACTCAAATTGTAATCACTCTAAAAGGGCCATATTCACCAAATTCTACAACAAAAGAAGCATGAGTGGCGAATACCAAATGATATTCACAACATCGGACCTTTGTTGATAAGACAGATTACCTTACAGTACCAGCGTCCAAATTCTCCAATCGCTAAAACCAAAAACCACACCAGTAGAAGTTGACTCCAACGACCGCCCTGACTTATCACAATAGGGTTCAGTGTAGGTTTTTAACTTTTATATATTTACACTTGACCGGCATCTCGCCTGAGTTAAGTAACTACGCGGTCTACGAAAGAGCGTGTTTACCTAGAGCCTAGAGGAACATGAATCAGTCTCGATTTGAAGACTCAAATATTGTAACTATCGCGAAACCCCCAATCAGACCGCGTATTCCACAGCCTAGACGTGTTTATTACAAAGGTTGAGTCGAACCTCTTCGTTTGTATAGTATGAAAGAGTATGATTTTAAAATTAACTAGTCCAGGCCTACGATTGACTCGGAACAAATTCTGAGGTCAATATCAATATTGAGGTTATTTTTGGGGTTCCGTTTTGGCTGTTAGGGAATACATCACCAGATCGTAATTAATAATGTTAAGTGGATGACTAGACGGTATTCAAACGAATTGTTGTTTGCACATCCGAGGCTTAATTTGTACGAGCGCGTCTTTAAACGCTTTTCGAAGTACAATATTTGTACTTATTATACAATAGCACAAGCCTTGCTTAGTTTGGGGTCAGATGGTGTTGTGTGTGAATTGTCCACCACCAATAGGTATACAGTGACGGGACGAACAGGACATGTAATTTTTTTTTGTAAACATTAGTGGACATTTCACACACTGTCTCATCTGAAAATAACATATTATAGGTATAGACACATTTTGGAGAGTATAACTTGGCCCGCATTGTCGGAGAGATAATCTCCTTGTGACTGAAGGCCCCCAGTCCCAACATTGGAAACGTATAGTGGGCTACTAGTATTTTAGGGTCTACGTAATGAGTTGTATTCTTTCATGTGCCAATAGCTGCGTGACACTGCTCTGTTATAGGCAGCTTTGTCGCTTACCATCAGGCACATGTCTTTCTCGTTTCGTCACTTTAAACTATAAACATAATTAAATGTAATTGTATAGATACATTATTCATAAACATAGAACGTACATATTATATGAGATCTAAACCAAAACTGTTTTTCGTTTAGTGTAAAAAATATGGTATAAATATAAACACAAACAATTTCGTTTCGTTGCTAAGCAAGTAATCATAACAAACGGTGAAGTCTCGCAAGCTAAGCGTATGCAAAACACACACGACGAGACCAACATTCATAATTCATAAGTACTTCACGCTTACCTAACACCACGATGCGATTATCATGTGACACAGTTCACAATACTATGTTTATTCCTAGTAATGACACACGTTATCTAATGCCATTATGTTCGTTTGTACTATAATAGTATATGTCACAACAGAACCGAGTCATATCTGATTGTATGGGATTTTTTTCTTTACTCTATTACAAATTACAATGTTCAGATACAAATCAGTATTGTTAGGGCTAATTTGTAGAGTCCGTTTGGGAAAGTACCACACGTTTCCCAGTTATTCTATCGCCAAGCAGTAGTGTGCAAACATTACTGTGTTCCGGTTTAAAGGGCAAAGTTTTCAGATAAATACTGTTTGATTTTCACTGGGCTTAGATATAAAACACCTTAGATATATATCTCCGGGTGACGAGCGCAGTGCGATGCTAGCAGTCTACATGTTACAATAACTGCTTGTCACAGTACTGTTATTGGCAAGCATATTACTTACCATCAGGCACATGTCCTGTTCGTCTTGTCACTCTACAGTCAACACTATAAAAAAAACTTGGAAATGGAAAAACAGGGTTGGGTAACGATGTAACGAATATATCTCATATACAAGAACAAAATTAAAAATTTTGATTAACCCCCGACTATCTGGGATTTGTTATGTGTACAATATTCTACTAGTCAAGCCCTTTCATTTGACACCCATATTAAGGGAGTTGTGAAAAAATAAATGTATTTCGCCATTTTGTGGTAGCGGCCATCTTGGATTTGAAATTTGTCATTGTGCAAAGTATTCTACTAGTCAAGCCCTTTCGTTTGATACCCATATTGAGGTAGTAGTGAAAAATATAATATAATCCGCCATTTTGTGGCGGCGGCCATCTTGAATTTGATTTTTTTTATAGTGTATAGTATTCTACTAGTCAAGCCCTTTCGTTTGATACCCATATTGAGGTAGGTTTTGAAGAAATATTTTGTCCGCCATTTTGTGGCGGCGGCCATTTTGAATCGACATTAACCAAACATAGCTAAGAACATCCGCACGGATATTAACCTTCAAATAAAAAAAACCGCATCGAAATCGGTTCATCCGTTTGAGCTCTACGGTGCCACAGACAGACACACACACAGACAGACAGACAGACAGACAGACAGACAGACCGACAGACAGACAGACAGACAGACATCGACGTCAAACTTATAACACCCCTTTTTTTGGTCGGGGGTTAAAAACTAATAATTATAATAAGTTTTTACTACGAGCTCAGCCTTGTTATACTATGTACAATCTAAAATATATATTTTTTATTTATCTACGCTGTATGGCAGGTAAAAGTGAATGGTGTTTACTTAATGTACCTATATCGCAGTAAATCAGGACAGTATATGAACCCTTTGACCCCCATGATAACTGCACCACATTACGAGAGAAAGCCGCTTTCTAACGACGGAAGTGAACGAACAAAAGGCGCACTCTTTTATTCGCACTGACCTCGGCTATTTCATCATGTGTGCGGACATGACGCCTGTGCGTACCGGAATGCAGCGGATCTAAAAAGATCGTTTTTTTAACTATTTTAGGTTCGCACTTGACCACATCTCGCATGAAGCGACGATGCGGTCTACGATGGAGCGTGCTTACCTAGAAGAAACCGATTCACTCTCGATTTGAAGACACCAAGATTACAACTATCGGGGAAAACCGACTCAGGCAACGCATTCCACATCCTAGACGTTCTTATCACTAACGTGGAGTCAAATCTCTTCGTTCGTGTTTTTGGAACATCAACCATGAAACGATGACGCTTTTTTGAGATACGAGTAGTCCGTTTAACATCTAACGCCTACCAATCTCGCTATCTGGCTCCTATTAATAGTATATAATATATCTATTAATAGTTTCTAGTATTTGAATGAATGAAAACTCTTTATTGTTCACACCTTAAAATAGTACAGAAAATAAATATGTACACAATAAAACTAGTGAACCAACTGGCGGCCTTATCGCTGAAAGCGATTTCTTCCGATGTATTTCTAGTATTATCCTAGGTAATAGTGTTCATTTCACCATCATTTCGCCTGATGTCAAGCGACGATGCGGTGCGATGGTGCGTGTTTACCAAGACCAAACCGATTTACTCTCGCTTTAAATACATCAATATTTAAGGTATCAAATACTTATTCACTATTATAAGTACATTCCTAACTACTAATTTAATCCATATACAATTTAAGTAACGAAAGTTACGAGATCTTACACTTCGAGTACATATATAGGTATAATTTGAATTTTACGTTCTCGCGTGTTAATAATGATAAAAAAAACAAAACTGCTGGAGATTAACGACCCGTAAAAAATATGCGAATCAGTTTTTGTGATTAAATTATAATTCAAATTATCTAATTATATACACGTTAGTCAAGGTCGCTCTATACTGGATTTGATAATTATCTAGTTTGAGCGTGATATACTAAAAGCTGGAATAGTAGCTACAAACATCAATTAGAGTTTATAGATAAAAGTAGTGCTGCTAACCATCTAGCATTCATTTTGTTCGTCACCGTACCTTATACCAATAGTAGAATATAATAAATATACATAGGTATCAGTTATGTGTAGTAAGTCTCCCTGAAGCAGTAGATAACGTGAGTTCGATTCTCCCATGACAAATATGTGTATGATGAATGCAAATATATCTCTATATATACAAACGTTACGTTGGTTTGTGTACCCTTCAAAAACTCAAAAAGTTCTGCACCGATCGAGCTGAAATTTTACAATGATAAATAATAATCCGCATCACAATGTTCCACAGCGAAGTGTGGCAGGGTACAGCTAGTTATTAATAATATGTTTTGAGTGTTTTCACGTATCATAACTACATTTGTTTTTACAATTATACAAGTATTATATCAGCTAGCTAATATCTATAGTACAAGCATTGCTTACTTTGGGACTTGTTAGTATTTTGTGTGAAAAATCTCCAACAATATTAATTTCTTTATTGTTGTATGCTCGACTATGTTTAACAATAAAAAATACGGTAATTTTAATGTAGGTTAAGAAAAGCGACATAATTAATACTCCCTAATTGTATGAGTACCTACCTGCTACCTTTGACACAGAGGTTTTTCCCTCTGACTCACAAAAAATGGGGTTCTTGGGCGTTTGTGACTCACAAACGCCCAAGAACCCCATTTCATTTAAAACGATCGTCGTCAAATTTATTTGGACAGGAATAGATGTGCATGATCCAAAAACTTAATTAAAACGTAATAAGGTTCATATTAATATCTTTTGCAGATAACAATTGGTACTGAAATACATACTCGTATTTTATCGTAAATTATTCAAAGGAATTGAAGCGACATTCTTCTGATCCGGAGCTATTTCAAGCAATTTTTTGCCTTTCAAGCAGTCTAATTGAGGCACGAGTCGCCTGTTGATATTAGGAAATCTGTATCGCTCGATTCTTTTAGAGGTCAGGCTAAATATTATTATTCATATTTGTCCAACCTGCAGTCACAGTTAGTTATACATAGATGTGGTTAGTGTCAGTAGTTGTATGGTATGTAGCGTAGTGTAGTTCTCATTGTATTTTAGTGTTGTTAATAAAGGCTCTGCCCGATATTTTATACTCTATTATATTTTCCGTTAACTAAACCTTAATATTTGAAAGTTTTTAATATTTTCTTAAAAATATTTTTGATCATATCCGATCGACTAATATACAATCACACTGCAGTATTGTTAAGTACTTTAACTTTTTACCAAAAACCAGAGTGAACTGATACGAGCAAAAGTAATTTACAAGCACGATAAGAATACGTATGTGCAATTATATAAACAAAGACGATAAAAATATACATAATCAAAAATTCACAGAATCTGGATAACATTGTTCGCGGGCCAAACGTATGTTATCACATCGAGTCACGTTCCGTTGTAATTTTAGATGGGATCAAGTGCGGGTTTAGCAACAACTGCTGTTACTGATTATGTTCAACTCTAATTGGATGCGAGAATGATCTAAGATACGCCGACTTCCCTTTTTAACGAGCTAAGTTTATTCAAATCTAAAGTACAATGAACACTGCATATTTATCTAACCATTATTTACTTATAGAGAATCCACAAAGAAGGAACGCGTAGACGCTATTGTGGAATAATCTATTTTCATCAAAAACATAAAGAGACTTTAATTTGAAATTGAATTTAGGCATTCCACCAAATTCAAAAGTAAGGCATCACTATGTCATCAAGGCTACGAAAGTAAATTTTGGACGTTTCTTGTTCATATTTCGAAATCCATTACACCGATTTCGATAAAATTTATATGGGACCGACTCTGAACTGTGACCTACCAAACAATACTTACTTGTAATTTGTCAGCTATGTATAATACAATAAATGATTGATTGATTGAACAAAAAATAACTATTTTCAAAATCGATTCACAATTGGTGGCGCTGTCGCGTAATATACACACAAAAAAACATCTATTCAAATTGCTAATCTCCTCGTTTTTGTCTAGTACCTAAAATAACTGCCCTTATTATGTACAATACCTGCCGCTAATAGAATTATACTTCATTAAATAAACACAACAAATGCATGTATTTGCTTCTATCTAATCTTGAAATTTCTTTTATAATTAGTTTTTCAATAATCTTTTCCTCTTTACCACGCAACTTTTTAATACAAATAATAATAGACGTTCTGTTATGACGTTAGAAATAAATTAAGGTTTATGCGTCTGACGTAAACGAGCACCTGTTATTACAACAAACTAGTGACGTAACAGTGAAAATTGGCACAAAACGAAGCACATGAAAAATTCATGTACGAATGTGGTTCCGATTATAATTTTATCACAATCGAACACATTTTCTTTTATGGTTTTGTTATTTTGTATAAATCATAATGACGTGATATGGACACAGATGGTATGGTATCAAAAAGATACAAGCAGTCTGAATTTATATTGAACATTGCAGAAAGATTTGAAAACAACATAACAACAGAAACTAGTGACATTTTACAAGTAAACGTGGTTTGTGCTTCAAAACTATTAATTATTTATTGGGAAATTTAAAGCAAGGCCTTTAAAACAGTTAATTGGCACCAATTTTTTGCGCAATATACATTATAAAATCATTTTATACAAAATTATTTTATCCAGAAAATATGGTCACCGAAACGCTATTTAAATAATATGGGTCGATAGAATAAAATCATACTCCAAGAAAAACCTATTTCGACGTTCCCATAGATAAATACCTCTAGATTAGGCTTTTAGTGGCACAACAAATATCTCAACTTAACGAAGAGCGACCGTTGGCGGCCTTATTGCAGAAATCGATTACTTCCAGGCTACCTTAGGATGCAAGATAAAATGAGTACCTACAAGTCAGAATACGGGATGTACAAAGAGGTGGATTCTATTAAGATTCTATAGAAAATATTTTTAAATAAATATGTTATAAGAAAACCCATCACAAATCTTAAGTCAGCTTAGTTTTTGTAATAATTAACATTGCGTTTCATTGCGTTTATTATCGGTTTCTTCTAGGTAAACACGCTCCTTCGTAGACCGCATAGTCGCTTAACAACAGGCGAGATGTTAAGCAAAAATCTTAATTAAGTGCACAAAATATTAAAAGAAAAATAGAAATAATGACGAACGCAAAAGCTGAGCCATCTTAGCTCTCGACCGCCGCGTCTTTTATGTACTTCGTTATGATTACCAAACTTCTACTAAATACATCATACCTACTTGAAATTTAACAATACAAACTTTAAGGACTTTGTAAATTCACAAAAAAACACGCCATCAAACAGAAATGACAAAAACTTGCCACCGTAATTATTAAAACACAATACACTATGAGGTATGTAACCTTTACTTAATTTGAAGCAGCTATCCTGTCCATCAATTTAAGCATACAAGACCATCAGAAAAAACTAGTAACTGCAAAACCATCCGTACCGAATGTATTTGCAAGTATTCTACTAATTAAAGTTAATGAGAATTTGTGAATTAAAATGTATAGATAAGGAGGGTAACATAAAACATGTTGTGTTAATAACAAGACCCTAAAATTGTATGGTAGTAAAATTTTAAACAAACTTCGATACATGTAATATCAACGATACAATATTTTTTTATTTAATTTTAATTACATTGAAATGCTTTAAAAAATTGCAAAACGTTAAGTACTTGGTATGCGATTGTTCTGCGCGTAATTATTATCTATCTACCTTACATGGGGTTCATAATGAATTTGACAAATGAAAATACCAACTCCGCCGCGTAAAGTTGTTTTTTAAAGGGATCTTTAAAAACATACAGAAGAAAGATACAGAGCCGAATAGAGAACCTCGTCCTTCTTTTGAAGTCGGTTAAAAAACAACATTCAGCCTCAAATGGCTTTTACTGCCGAACTTTAAGGCGTAAGTAGAACATATAGTAAGTTAAGAGTGGCGTAAGTATGGTGGTATTTATAGTCATTTTTAAATCGTCTTTCAGTTCTAGCCCTGTCTTTTTTTGTACCTACCTACCTAATAAATATAGATTAACGATAAAAAACTATATACATACTTTATTATTATAAGCGCATGGAAAAAGGCGTATATTTAAAATTATGTAAAGCAGCTCAAGAATTTTAAATGTATATTTATTATTACATCGGTATGTTCTTTTCATGCTTTGACCATACTAAACGTTAAAAAGTCTTAAAACTCAAGGTTGCTTGGAAAAGATCACTCTTAGCGATAACATGGCCACTTATTATACTAGTTTTTTAACATTTGTATCATTTTTGTATAATGTTATGATGTTTACGTAATCAATCTAAATCCGTTTACCAAAATAATAAATCAGCCAATATAAAATATGCAGCCCTAGGAATCAATATACGAGTTCAATAGACGACGATAGACATTGTCTAATAATATCGTAGTTATTCACTACAATAGTATTATTAACTATGGGATCCTGGTCAAATCACGGAGTGAGTAACCAATATTTCGAGATCATGATTTATCAACGGAATATTGGGGACTTTGTCTATAACGGTAACTTCAAGTTCGAGAGTTTCTTTGTTGACTATATTTTATATCAATAGGAGAGAGGTCTCAAACTGTGCAAATATATCCACAATATAGCCACATCGAATAACCATGATAAATATCTTGTAATTATACCAGCACTATGATTTCAATACTTACGTAAATCAAAACAATTCAGAATTAGAATTTATCTACGCACAAACTCGCTCATAGAATCGTAAACCTCTTAAGAAGTTTTCTTTTAGAAAAACTATACATAAAAAAACAAACATAAAACCCAACAAGAACTACCAAAAATAAAACATATAGAGTGGAATCCAAAAATAAACTTGTTTCAATAGCGGCTCTATCAAAACAAGTCCATTTAGGGAGGTAATCTACATACGTTATCGTGTAACTATTCATGTAACATAACTACGTTTGATTACCATAATACCCATTGAAAAGGAGTAGGTACTTAACCATATTTTATAGGTAATTATTATAACTTAGGCTTAGCAGTTCTTTGACAGACAACAATATTAATGTCGTGTCACATCTTATATATTTTATGGGCTCTGTCTGTGACTTGGAAAGGAGACTATTATGAAATTATTCAGGAGCAATCATAATTAAAAAATAACATCGAATATAATTATTTAGCTTTTGCAAAACTTTTCACCTGATTTAAGTCATCTAAAGTGGTTTTAAAAATTTTACTTATCACAATATTTCCGAATTGTTTTCT
This sequence comes from Ectropis grisescens, assembly GCA_017562165.1. Taxonomy (NCBI): domain Eukaryota; kingdom Metazoa; phylum Arthropoda; class Insecta; order Lepidoptera; family Geometridae; genus Ectropis; species Ectropis grisescens. The sequence continues at coordinate 8,160,557 of CM029777.1, read as the reverse complement.
TGGGAGTTGTTTGAATTGCCGTCAGAAACGTAGAAGTTCTAAACCACTTTAATATTATTAAAAAGTTTGTCAGCTTTTTCGGTTCGCCTAAGCATTTTGAGTAAATAGTTGGAAAACGAAAATAAAGAGTTTGATCCGTACCTAATGAAGGAATGTAGATTCAACTAAAAAAATCGAATTATTAATAACATTAACAAATGCCGAGAAAAATACTACAACTAAATGATTAATCAACGCCACCTGTGGTGCAATTAAGTACTACTTTTGAAAACTTTTTCCGTTCATCTGAGACTCCGAAAACGTCTCATTTCTTTGTCAATGAAAAATCTGTTAAAGTTACAGTCGTGCAAGTATCTCAGAACCGCAAAGAGGATATTTTTAAGAGTCCAAGAGTCCAGTTTGGTTCTGTCCAGCATGAACTTATGATATTTGCCCTAAAATGGTATAACTTTCCTGCTGAAATTATTGACATAATTAATTCTTATTATTGCCACTTAAAATTCGTCATAGCAGTAAACAAGGAATACACAAAACCACTTGAATACAATGTAGGACTATTCCAAGGGTGCTGCTTATCACCAATAGCATTTAATATAGTTATAAATATTTTAGTAGACAAATTAATATCCCGTGAAAAGAAATGGGGCTACCGGTTTAAAATCAACAATAAGTACACTGAGTCAATCTTGGCCTTTGCGGACGACCTTGCAATACTTACACGGAATCCTAAACAGTGTCAAGAATTGTTGAACGAAGTCGATGAGTTCTGTACATGGACGGAGGGAATGAGGACAAAACCATCTAAATGTCATTGCCTTTGTCTGGGTAGACGAAATACCAAATATACGTCTTACGATCCGGGACTCTCCATAAGTGGCCAAGGAGTTGCCACAATTGCAGAGGCAGTACCTTTCAAATTTCTTGGTAGAAAGATAGATCACAAAGGACGTACACCATCATTAGAGGTGGTTGTTGAAAATTTCATGAACAACCTCAATAAGGTAGACCAGCAGCCTATCAGCAATATCAAGAAAGCATGGATATATGACAACTACCTCACGTCACGTCTCACTTGGCCTTTTCTAGTATATGACATCGGTAAAACTCTCCTGGCAAAGCTAGATGCCAGTGTCATAAAGATATTGAAGTCATGGTTAGGATTGGCACATCCGGCTGATCCTCTACTCTTTTAGGGATCACAATAGTTTTGGGCTGAAACTAAAGAAACCGTCTGAACTTTACAAACACCTAAGAGTTACAAAACGCATGTTTTGGGAAAGTCGCAAGACGACTTAATTACATCTCTCCAAAAGACAAAACTGCTTCAGACCTAGAATCTAGACTTCAATTCCATAAACAATTTATGGCAGGTGCACAAGTAAATACTGCTGGGTTGGGTGCGAGAAGGAAAGGAAGACCGAGACTTGGTAAAACCTTTCTACAACAAGACGAAAATAACGGTTACAAAGTGCACGCTATGAATTTAGAAATGCAAAGTGAGTGGTTAACCATAGGTGAGTTCTGTATCCCATTAGCTCTAAAGTGGCGCACCTTGATCTATGACTGGTCTCCTGCCTTATTAAAATTTTATCTAAATGCATTCCAAATGACCCTCCTGACCAGAGTAACTTGGTAAGGTGGGGAAAAGCCTCTGAAAAATGTTGCTATACTTGTAGAGAGGCGATATGTACAGCAAGGCACATATTGGTGGGATGCAAGGTGCTCCTTAATGGGGTCATTATTCACGGCGTCATGACAGAGTACTTGAAATCATACGTGAAGCCATGAGCCTTTCAGTGGCTAGAGCCCAAAAGGATTGACGACAAACAAAGACAAATCAACTTTGTAAAAGCAGGCTCAACTTCAAACTCCAGGAACAAGCCTTACTCAATCCTGGGTACAGCACCTGATTGGACTATTTTAATGGACACGTATGAAAAGCACTACAAAATCCCAGAGGATGTGGGTGTTTCGTCATCCAGACCGGACATTTTCCTTTTTCTAGAGCTACGAAACGCATAGTCCTTGTAGAACTTACCGTACCGTGGGAAACTAATATACCTAAAGACCACGCGATGAAACAAAATAAGTATTACGACCTCCTAAACGAATTAACAAAAAACGCTATGTAGTTAGTTTGTATGCTGTAGAAGTGGGAGCGAGAGGTATACCAGCAAAATCTCTCTATAACCTACTGAAAGACCTTGGCTTATCCAGAAGTGCAGTAAGTTCTATACTAGAACGAGTATCTAAAGCTGCACTAGTAGGCTCATATCAGATTTGGCTGGGCAGGAGAGAAAAAACGAGTGGTGAAGGTGAGTGTTGATGTACGTCAGAAAGGGGCCCTTAAACCTACGCCTGAGTCACAAGTCTCGGAACTACTCGAGTTTTCTCTCTCTGCCACACGATGGACCCGGCACCCGCACGGTGAATCCATGGAATGCTAAGAAGATCGTCTCTAACTCACCCTCACATTAAACGCATACCTATCAATCACCAACATTGAAACGCGTTCCGGAAGTAGACAACGTTAATAGTGGCGACAATCCTGCGTTCATTATACTAATTCTGGATTGTACCTAACCCCTAATGGACTTACACAGCTCGAAACACGATCCTCGGAGTGCTTGAAGATTATTACGCTTGAAAGGACTGAAGAGCGATCACTTGAAGATCCGGTTTTAAGATAAATTGAAGTTCGAGTACTTAAATCGTGAAACGTGGCTGCAGCTAAATAGATTCTATTTTTAAAACAAACAAATACCGTGCATATAAATAACGTGATAAAATGTGTTTAACATAACAAAGGATTTTCAGATTATATCAGAATATATAAAATCAATAATAGTTATCAATTCCGCCGAAGGCGTCTCGTTAATGTAAAAATTGTTGGAGAAAATTGATAAACATATACACTCACTAAACCTGTCAATAAGAAAATGTCTCATTGCTTAATTAAAAACCCCAGAGAAATTAAAACTACATTGACACAAAAAAGCTTGCACATTAGCATTTAAACAGTGATAATCGAAAAGCAAACAAGTAAACAATGACATTTATTGATGTTATAATGGTACGCAAAGTTCTGATAGTCGTGAGAAGGTCACGCGTAAAGTCGAGAAAGGTCAAGTCAGAGTTGACAGGTCAAGAGATAGCAGTGAAGTAATAGGTCTGAGACTAACCTACGATTTATGATAATGGTTATGGTTTACAAATAACGTTCACGTTGAAATTTCCACATTCACCATAACGGTTTACTATAACGTAATATTTTAGTATTAGAATTAACGTGGTTGTAACGTAACGTAATATGTTAAATTTTGCAACGACAGAGATAGTATACTCGTAAGTACCTACAATAATAAACACTCAAGTTAAATTTATATCAAAAACATTGGACGGGACTTAATTAACAGGACATATAACAGGATATAGGAAAATTATTGTCATACAAAATCTACTTAGGAACAATATACATATTCGTAAACCACTGAAAATCGCCTAAAATGCTGGCAGTATTGTTAAGTTGAATGTCAATGCTGATACATCGACCAACCATAAGGCAAAAATTGTATATTCTAGTTACTCGTATAATAATTTTGTCCAATAATAACTAAAATAGAAACTATACAAAAATAAGCATAAAAAAATGTTCTTATATTTAAAAAATCGGTTCTATCGGTTCTATACGAAATAAAACCTTAAAGAAATAAAATGGCGGTCCACGAAGGTTAATAAATACAATCACCAAGCAAATCGGTGCTCTGCTCGCTCAAGACGTGACCAACCTTGCAGAGTTGAATTACCTACTCCTGTAGATCTATGATTCAACCACAAAATATCACTGTTACCTAGTATACACCGAGAAAAAGCATAATCAAACACAGTCAGAGCGGAACGTATCCTCATCTCGGTAACCTTGAATTTCATATACAATTGGCATTGAATCAAGCCCATAGATGGAATAATTGTAGGTACCATTCGTGTCTTATGTCAGGAATGTTATAAAAACTATTAGTGTGAAACCTATTCGAATACTCGTTTCGATGGCATTACCGATAAAGGCTTATGGTAAAACAAAATATGTCACAAACATTCGGGCCCTTTAAAATCAACTCAAAAACTCACATAATTTATCGATAACTAGCGGCTTAATAGTCCTCAATGGATACTTTATATTCCACGAGCAGTTTACTGTGAAAGTATGGATTGTCAGCTCTATGCCTGTTATTATAAATTTCAATTTCGATCGTAGTAGTAAATTAGTAGAGAAAAAAGTCGGTGTCACGCTCAAGAGCGCACGACCACAGAATGCGTCAGTTACCGGCAACCATAAACTAAGCCTAGACGATCACAATGCAGATATTACGGAAAAAACAAACGAGAATTGTTATGTATGTTTGCGTTGAAATATGCGGAAAAGTGATGAGAGCACATTACGCATGCTAAGAGATGCTTATAGTACGGGAAATGCACTTTCATTCTTATTACACTTTCTTACACGTCTCGGGAACTTCCTTGAATACAAAAAGTGGTGAAACTTGATATGCGAATTTGACCATGACCATGTACTTACTACACATTAGTAAAACAACGTCGAGTTTAAGGAAACGAAGGAAGGAAATTGATTATAAAATTTCTAAAGTGTATTATTTGTGTGTCTTACGATGTCGGACGGAATATATCGGTTGTATTCACGCACAAATTAAAATCAAGAAGCGGTTTGATTTATTCTGACGTTTTTTGTTATTGATACCTTCAATGATCACGAGATCGCGGTTATGATGTAAGCTTAACTATATATAAACGAGTCATTTCATTGTATGAACATTATAGTCATATTATCAGCCAACTTAATTCACTGTTGGACACTAGTCGCGTCAAAGAGACCAATCCGTAAACGCAAGTTCTCTACCACTGCAGCTAAGCACAGTCACTATTAAAGAGTTTACATATACCACGTATAGAAATAGATTTTCCGCACGGTTCCTTTGTGTCAATCGAAAGCAGATGACGTGCAAACTTTCTATGGCAACAGAGTGATGTGCCGCGACAAAAGTATGACACTTCCATAAGACTTACAAAGCAAGAAAGATGCTACTCGTACTTTCGGTGTAAAGCGTTTGTACCAACTCTATAGATAGATAAACTCTTTATTGGACTAAATAAAACAAAAACAAAATCTTAAGAAACAACAACCTAAAAAAGAAAATTTAGTAATAATTGGCTTCTATACGTAGTATATGTAAACTCTTTGCACTCTTATCTAATTTCCAAAATTTTCATAAGGATCATAGCATTGGCGTTTTCATATCGAGAGTAAATCAGTTTCTTCTTTCTTTCGGATTACGGGCTCAACGTAGATTTCACCGTAGCTTCATCGAACGAGGTGGTGATAGTAAAAAAAACAATAACAGATAATTCTCAAATGTCCCTTTTTTCTCGGATATTCATTTCCTACTTCTATCAAGGTCAAAGTTACGCAAATGAGCCATAAAGATGCAAACAGCTCGAAGGGCGCCGAAACACATATGTAGGTACATATATCTTCAACCAATCCGTTGAATATTCAAAAAACCTTGCACGTGACCTTTACGAATTGCTCTGCCGCCGAATCGAGTTGTCATTCTAGCACAAGATTCATTTAAATATTGAACAATACCGAACCCCAATAAATCAAGAGAGTGAAAGTAGTCAATCTCACCGAGGTCTGACGCTCAGCCGGACTATTCTGTAAGAGTTAACTCGACATTACTTTTGATGACAAACTTGCCTAAGGTATAATTTGACTCTTCTTTACAACCGTTTGACTTTTGACAATGCCAAGAGGCGTAGCGTTTGCAGATCAATCAAAATGATCAATCAAATAGAAATCGGTCAAGCGTTTTTTTGTAAACAACAAAAATATACCTATACTCGTATCAACATACTTCGATGATTTATTCGTTTATTATTAATTTTATTAATATTATTGAATTGTGAGTTTAATTCTTATAGTGAAGTCGGTTGTTTTGTTTATTAGAAAAAATAATTATTCTTAGTCATTAGTGTACTTCAAAGTTGTTTTGATTACAACCAAAATTTTTACGCGAATATAATTTTATTATTCACTGCCTGCAAGATTGTTTGGAATATAAGTAGTCAATAAATAACAATAAGGAACTTAACATAACACTGTGTGCATTCATTCTGTGAATTTATCATGTAAAGTATTGACTAAACTCTTTGTTTAGTTTCAGTACTACAACTAAGCGGCATGTGGTGAATTTGATTCCCATCCAGTATGCGTATATGTATTAACAATTTCAAGATGCATTTACCCATGTGTTTATTTTTTAATTTGAATTTAGCAACTCCACAGACTCCGGTGTCCGTGATGGCGTGATCAAAAAATAACTATCTAGCTACCAAAATTTAAGCATTTTTAGACAGTCTTGTACAAAACTTGACTAGCAATCTTTCTCATTCGATGATTTCGACCCAATAAGGACAGATTCAGTTGTAAAGTCTACCATAATATGGAACAAATAATAAAGTTCAGGCAAATAAGAAAACCGCTGAGACAATTTAAACAAAATCAATTAAATCCGTCAACGAAACGACAGTGAAAGTTTTCGCTTCCACAAATGGCCGTGTATGGTTCATTCAGAAGGTTTGCTGATTCGGAACTTTCGTTTAAGGAAAAATGAATAACATAAACCCATTTACATGATCATGTAAGCATAGATTTAGGACTAAATTAAAACATTTACAAATTAATTGCATTCCCAACAGGCGTTATCTTATTGAAACGTCTTAAACATTTGTTAATCTAAACTATTTTCGAATTAATTAAAACACGAAATCAATTTCATCAAAATCGGACCAGCCGTTTAGGAGAAGTATAATTACAAAAACGCGTATAGAGAATATTTATATTTATTATATCACAATTAAATTGTAAATGCCCCCAGATTATAAACTAACTCACCGTAGGATTACTATCTCACGCATTAGATTATAATGTGACGGTGTTGACAACTTTACAATGTCATAATACAAAAACATAGGTAAAAATCATCAGTCTCACATCAAAATTAAAGTTAAGTTGTAAACCAAGCATGGTGGACACTGACACCGTGTCAATTTTATACTACCAATATTTTTCCATCAAGGGCTGAAGACACGATTAAACCTTGTACAAAGCAAAACATGTATATTTCGCATTAAATTAACAAAACACTGATAAGTAACTGATAAAAAATACACGAATTTCAAAATCCTAAACAGAATCGAAACAGACCGTGAAATGTATTACATCAGGTGTACTCTAGTTACTCATTGCACCGCACGCGACTGCAGCACAATTAGAATCTAAGGCATGAACTTGCAAATTGAAAACTAGAAGCTGTTCAGGGTGTGACCCGTCTATGTGAGTAGCTAAATTTTAAAGTTTTGAACATGACCATCTCCAACACAACTTAAATTTAGAGATAAAATTTTAAAGCTTTAATAGTGGCAGGATTCATGCAGTGTACGCCTGGGGAATTACAACATCTATGACAGTTGTTTTATCGCCAATCAGTGATGTGCGAATATTATTGTGTCCCGGTTTGAAGATCAATGTTTTAATACCTACAAATGAACACAAAAAGTAACCCTACCCTAAACACTATAAAATATCTAACGCTTAAGAATTTCGTTAAAAGTATGTTTACGCAGAAATCGTTTGATGTGTTTGAAATTTATTGTAACATAAGAGCTACTCAGTGCTATAATTAGGCTATCAAACGTCAAAAACAATACATATTTCAAACTGAACAGGACATTCATGAGGTTAGCGTATTTAAAGAAAAAACAAACAAACTCGAAAAGTAACTGTAACTAATTAATTTCCAGATAACTAATTAATTTAGTAAGTAGGTAGATAGTTTACATTCTACATCTACCCTACACATTACCACAATGTATCCTCGTATACGTAATACTAAGGATTTCGTAAACGTCATGGGTTCAGGCGTATTTTCCAAAATGAAACTGAATAAAAATTAACAAACCAAGAAAAATGTGAACTTACTAAATTTCTCTAAATAGTCCCACTTTGCAATAAAACGGTTTGGTCTAACGTAATTAACTCATTTTGAAAAACAATGCAAAAATCATACATGATTTTTGCAAAGCGTATTTCGCAATAAATATAAAAATCCTATCTAAATATCAGCCCTTATTTTCGTAATAAAGTATATTCATTTGAAACGAGAATTTTAAATCTACTCAGTTAGCATTACCAATGAAGTTTGAGAAGTTTTTGTGATGCGCAGGTCGTTCGACCGCAGTGCAGCGCCCTCGAGGCGGAGGGTAACGCACCCCTCAAGTTCACAGCCATCCCGGCCCAACCCCCGGGACGTCGCGACGTAGCGACGGCGCCAGGGGTGTGCACACACACACAAAAATCATCCCGATACAATAGAAACGGACAGAATTGATTTGCGCAAACCCCTAACAAATTCTCCGACATTATCACTACGTACGTAATTTGGTAATTCGAAATGTTGTCTAAAACTATCGATTCGCAATTTGCAATTACGACGCGAAATTCCGGATCGAATCCGCAACTTTCAGATAATCAAATCGTAAAATGATAACTGATTAAAGAATCAAAACACGCTTCATTAGTCATTTGTACGGGGAATCTGATAAGAAACTATAATAATAAAAGTCACAAAAAACGAACATGGTTAGATCACTGTGTAAACAAAACAAACCGGTAATAAGCCCGTAGATGCGCAGAGTAAATATTGAAGCGTACTCACACGGTCCAAACAAATGAGATGTAAATGCAGCGAAACCACCAAAATTCGACTTCAATGAATCAAATCCATTATACATACACTGCACTTTTAAACGAACTATTGATCACACGGTAAATATTGCGAATAATTTTAATATATTGCACGTAAGTATTGCTAGGCTGTTAAGCCGGGGCAGGACCGTTTTCGGGATATCGATCTGGGTCCCTTCGCGTTGGAATATCAGCTGTGTTTGCGGCGTCGTCTTTTACGACATTTTGTCATCAATGATTGTGTTTTAGTGTGTTTTATGCAATGTTTGTGTAGTAGAGGTCGCGATCAGCTGTCACCTAGCGGGTGCGGGCACAGAGCGTCCGAGCGTACGGGCGTTCCGCGCACGACTGACGTAGCTATATTCTTGTGAATAGTGGCCAGCGACTTGCAGCCAGCATGTCTTGCCGCAGCAGCCATTCCGTTACTTACACATGGTACTACGATAAGTAAACAAACAACACGCCTTAAATCTTCTCGAGCTCGTACGAGATGCAACGGTATAATCGTTCCTTTTCGCATGTGTTTCGGTTTCGGATTCTGAATCCTCTTGTCTCATTTTATTTTGAGTTATCGTGACGTCATTGCTGTAGCTTAATACAATTTTTGTATGCGTTGTTTTGTTGATGTTATGAATACCTTACTAATTGAACAACAGAACATAACATATTGAGTAATTTATAACAGAGCTCAACGTTTCAATTAAGTAATGAAAAAGATAACAAATTGTAAAAAGTGACGTTTTTGTTGGACACAATGTCAGTCAGTAGATTAGTAATGGACGAGAGCAAAATTTGCGACAAAATCAACCCGATTTAGGGAACAATGGTAACAATGCCCAAATCTCATGGCCTTTCGTGAAGCAAGACGCATTTCTGTTATGTCACAAACAATCTTGCGCCATACGTTTATGTTAAAAGCCATAAAGTATCTGAGTACCAGTTAGATAATAACGACCGAAATCATTAGGGGCAACATCAGCAGATAAGACGAAGTTGAACAACCACGCGACGTATTTAATAACAAGAATCTTAACAACATCCTAAAAGTAAGATAACATGCGGTGGAAACAATAGCTTTCTTGTAGACAACAAAGGTTGAAAGAAGCTATCGAACCAGATGTAAAAGACATTATGAGAGTAAATTGGAAGATCAGAATTTGGTAAAGTACACGAGTTATTATTACATAACGACTACGACTATTGTGCTCAAAGCATCTGCCGCAGCGTCTATTCACCGAATGACCTTTGGACGTCGTCTCAACCGTGTCGGCACACGTGGTCTCGCAAATAATACAGCTGGGACATGTACAGTAAATGATTTAGTGGAATTGCACTAGGCGGAAAGCAGATTTCTTAACATCATGTTAATTCTGTGCTAAGCAACAGTATTAAATCCAAAGGAACTTTAAATAAAATTTTAACTACTTACTCAACTTAAAATTTAGCATATTTTGTAGAGCTTAGGATCATCATTTACAGTATTATAATAACGTTTTACTATTATACTTTTAGGATTTTCATTAAAGTCTTCTCAATACCCAATATTTTTTAAACAATGTGTTACTACGATGTTTGTTAATGTAATGAGTATTTTAACGTCCATTGTATAAATAACATCTATTACTATCCCTATCCATTTGGACCGTACATATCATTAAGTTAACATTTTTTTATGGAACACCGAGAGCTCAAATAAGAAATAAATAATGCCGTTGAATGAGAATAGCCCCATCATAATAAAACAGAACCAGCACCGAAACAAGTTATACAGCAGAATAAAATTAGAATACCGATCTATCGAAAGGGCCGATAAACTGTTAATGTTAAACACAAAACTGTTATCTCTCTGAATTTGTGTTACAAAGTAAAAAGGTCGTGACTTATAGACGACGAAACGTGGGAAAAGTGCGTGGGTACGGTTTGAGACGCGGCAGACGACACGATCGAGTTTTTACCGAGCTCGGTTCGATTAGGATTCGACCCAATAAAGGTAATAAAGGGCAGGAAGAAGGGAGATCGATATTGTAGGTTCGAGTAAAAATCGTGTGAGACACTTCTTACAGATTCCCACGGGTTTGTCGCTCACACGCGCGAGAAAATAACTGAACTGTATCGCTGAACAAAACGGGCCTTATTCAATTGTGTACTTACAGTAGAGGCAGAGTATTTCATATTTGATCAGTGAACCGTACACGTACGTACCTGCAACAAACAAAATACATAAATTGATCAAAGAGGCAATCAATATTGAAGGGAAACATAAAGCCTAATGCATCAGATCTGTACACGCTGAGCCATCAACGCTATCTGATAAACAACCATTAACCTAAATGAAAATCGTAACTGATGTGACGATTGCGAACGAGTGTGTGAAACTGACGCAAAGTTCTACGCTTCGCGCAATGCTGTCGAAACGGAAAGTTGTTAAATTTCTAATTACGATATCTATTTGACACTCCAGATTACAGATCATAGTTTCCGCAGTAACCAATGACGCAATGTTATTTGGTTGAGTGATATTACGGTTTGTTGATTCTCCGACGGATGTGCAAAAACTTAAGATGGCTGCCGACACGGTACTACTGTTCAGTGAAAACGGTTCATTACGAAATGTTCAAGCAACTGTGACAGTAATACTTCTGTAAAGTCGAGATTTGAAATAGGACGCGATATCTATTTTCTGTATGAGCGCACGAGGGAAACTAAAGTATTCTAGCGAACGTGACTAGATTGTGTCTAGCCGGGATTCAGTTATTCAGTTCACACAAGAGTTTCATCTCCAAATGCAAATGCCACTTGCTGCAGTAACTGAATTATTGGAAGTAGGTACTTTAGAGCAAGTTGCCAAAAGCGATTTTCGGACTGGAGTTCTGGCACTTTCTGTTTTCCCTTTGTTCCAGGAGCGGCGACCCTCAGGCAAAGCTGTTTATTTTGTTCTCATAAAGTTAGTCTAGACCAAGTCTAGACGATTTTGTTTAGGGTGTGATTTTGAGTTTTACTATCGCCGAGGATCAATATCGTTAGGGATATGAGGTTAACATTTAGCCTCAACAGAAGTACTAAGTACTACTCGTAATAGACTTCAATCGAATAATGGAATTTGTGACTTTTATATGAAATATAAGACTTTTAATGCATATAAGCTCTCTGTTTCCAACAAAGAAAGTTATATTGACGTCTGCTGCAGCATTATAATTGAAAAACCTCTTGGTTTAGTTTGTTGAGTGCGGAGTCAAATCTCGTGGATTCGATTCCTATCAAGAACAAAACAATTGTGTGATGAATACAAATAAAACTGTTTTGTTATAATAAAAATATTTTTCTTGACTTTTGTTAGTAAAGTTACAGACAACTTTGTCTAATGTTTAAATCAATAGAAAATTTCAGAAATAATTTTCAATTTTAATCTCTATATACTTTTTACTAAAATCAAATTATTCAAAACACCACCTGTGAATATGTTGTTATGTTTATATTAAGTACATACAAAAACGTACCCAAATATTCCGACGTGATTAACCAACATACATTCAAACATTCATATTTCGTTTATATGTTTCGACGTGATTGAGCAACAAACATAAACATTCAAACTTTCGCATTTAAAATAATAGATACTGGTATGATTAACTCGCCATTTCGTCCGTTGTAACGCCGAGTAATTCTAAAAACTCCATTTCCAACAATAAGTCAGTTTATTTGAGTTTATTTACAAAAATGTCTGAAAAAAATATTGTAAGAAACACATAAGTTAACAATTGAGTCTGAGAGCACCAAAAAAGTTAACTGATGATATATTTGTTTGAAATTCTTTGAGTGTTTGCAGATGTTTATAATTTTGATGTGAATACAAAATATAGTCTGAATCGATGTCTGTTTGGTTCACAACAACAAATCAAACAATCCATATCGCATTGCAAAGAAGTTTTCTAAGTTTCAAGCTGAGTAGATATCCGAGGCTGCGTTATTATAGCTTCAGAGCGAATAGTTACGTTCTATTTCATAGAGATGTTTTAAAGGTATCACTTTGTTGTAACTTAAAAAATAGCGAAAAGGGCGAAAACGAAAAGGTTTTTATCAAGATCTGATTATTGATGGTCATAAATATAGGTATATATGTAGTTCCTAGATCTTAGTAACGGAATCACTTGGGAGATTCCTCCATCATAACTTTAGTAGACAACTTGGTACCGTGCCGATATACATATGTTCTTATGTATGTAGTGGTAGGACTCTTGGCAGAGCCTGCCTGGGGAAGTGCCACACCTTTGCCTGTTATTCTGCCGCCAAGCAATAATGTGCAAACATTACTCTGTTTCGGTTTTTAGGGCAATGTTTCCAGAGTTAACAAATTACAGGGCTCGGAGATATAACATTTAAGATGATGAACATCTCTGGGTGATGAGCGCAGTGCAGTGCTAGGTAATGATTTGGACTCTTCATTTTCCAAAAGCTGTGTGTCACTGTGCATTGGATGCGTAAGACCGAGGATCGGGCTGAGTGGCGTGTTATAGGAGAGGCCTATGTCCAGCAGTGGACGAACACGGGCTGATGATGACTGTGCATTATGTGGCAGGCTTGCAGCTTACCATCAGACACACGTCATGCTCGTCTCGTCACTCTTTATTAAAAAAACATACTATTTTGAGATTTTCGTATTTTTTGGTATTATGTGTGAGTTTTTAACATATATATTCCGGTGTTTATAACGCAATAAACTCACGATAGGACGCCTACGGATATCAAAATACGACAATAAACTCTAACTCAATACACAATTAATGTCTATATTAACAACAGAGCATATTTCATATTATTTCCTGTTAGATTATGGTCATTACGGAAGAAACCTAGACTCGTTAATCTCTGTCTAACGTATAGTGTGCTGTGTTTAGTACTTTTTATTCTGAAGTTTATAGTCAGTTTGTCAAGAAACATAACTAAAATGTAAGTATGTAAAGTCTATAAACTTTATTTTCTTGCAGAAAAAACACACTCTTTTTAATCAGGCATAGAGTAGAAACTTGCAGCATATTCCACTCGAAGACTGCACGTATGAGGAAAGTGGTTCGATCCTTGGGAATATCCACAACGCAATGATGGTAGGACGGCGACCTACGACTTATCCCAGTAGATAAATAGGAATGTAAAGCTATGCAACTCTGACGCATTTTCTCCGAAATTTATCCTGTAGAAAACATCCTGGCCAGTTTTAGCGGTTTATACTCGTATCTACGTGCGGTTCTCCGAATCTCAACATGAAGATAAAAGGGCGAGTAATTTTGACGGCGAAAATTGTGTTATTGTTTTACAATTTTTATATCAAATAAAATCATTTATAGCAACTATAGATAAACATTACAGCTAAGAATAGTTACGATTAAGTCAACTCTAAAAAAAATAAAAAAAAATAACGGTCCCTTGGTATGTGCAATATCACAGACTTATAAACAAACTGACATTAATTTGTTCATCCATGTTCTTTAAGATCTAAATATAAAAATGATCGAAACCCCCTTGGATTGTAAATCTTTTACGAGAAATATTTCGCTGTCCAGTCAGTTCCACTATGGAATGCCATACCCATCATCAACGCAGTATCACTGTTTAAGGTTCAGTCAAAACCTTTTATTAGTCACAGTTATCACGTTTCTGGATATGCTTTTATCAGATATTCATATTTATTTAAATTTTAGTTCAAAAATATTCAAAGTACACTATATAATTAATACACATTATTCGGCATTATGATTAATCTACTAAATGTTTATTTCTCTCCATATTTCGGTCCGGTGAGATCACCATTTATTTCGCTAGTTATACAAATGTGATTTTTGTTTGAATATGTGTTGGTATATCCATTTAAATCTATCTATATCACCCCTCTTTTCAACCGACTTCCAAAAAGGAGGAGGTTATCAATTCGACCACCAACTATTTTTTAATCGTCTTTTTTGACGTGACAACGTCTTATAAATTGGTTTGCCGGGTGACACTTCAAGAAACTGCGTTACGCTCCGCTCACGTTATGCGCTCACAACGAGAGCGAGTGAGAGGCACGCGTCCCTTCCACTCGGGCATGGTTAGCCCGCCTAAGAGCGAGAGAGACAGACATAAAAAGTGAAAGGCACGCGTCCCTTCCGTAAAATTATTTTACCACTCAAAGTCGTATACCGACTTTACAGGCAACCAATTTTTTTTATTGTTCAGTTCTTTCGCCAATTAAAATGCCTAGTCTAGCCTGTAATGTTCTTAAGTCTGTTTTATATTTTTTGTGGCTTTTAAGAAAGAGTCTAATCTTTTTCGTTGTTAAAAAAAACTAACACTAACATGTGTTAAGTCTGATACCAAAAACAAACATCTTTTTTGTTAGTTTACAAAAACCTTTTCGTAGAGAAGGTACGCCGTTGCTAAACCTTTAGATACTTAACAAATGAATGTGAAAATTCAGAAATGGAGACCCCAGCATGAGTCACGTTTAGTGTTAACTCCTGTGCCGTTACCTGCCCAGAGTTGAACTGCCAAGCAACTAACTGAAAAACGTTCACCACAGTAAAAGAACAAACGGTGAGCGGCGCTACAATCTCATTTTTGAGCTTTTATTTAACTTCAATGTTTAATTCGTCAGTTAGTAGGTTTAAAAAATTCTTGTAAGCTTATTCAAACATTTTTTTTTTCTAACCATACAAGAATTGATTGGGATTTGTTACGTATTCCAAAGTTTAAATATTCATTTTACAAAAGTGGAATCAAACCTCTCCCTTATTCTTTAGAACATCCGCCATTAAACGTTAATTTTGCGAGCAACGCGATTTAAAAGCATAAGACTTTGTTGTATTTTTGCAGAAGTAGGACTTATTGCAGAGTCTACCTAGAGAAGTTTCATTCCTTTGGCAGTTGTTCTACCGCGAAGCAGTAATGCAAACATCGCCATGTTCCCAGTTGAAGGGAAATGATTCCAGAGAAATTGGTATGGCTAAGCCATAAATCATCTTAAATTTATATATGACGAGCACAGTGCAATGCTAGCTTATCATATGGACTCATCATGTTTCAATAGCTTCGTCACACTGTGATGTTATCAGGCACATGTCCTGCTCGACTCGTCACTACAGAGTACAAAATAACGAAAAGAACATTCACTTCAAGTTATTTTAATTTGTCATTGTAGACAAAAACCCATAGTCAGCTTAGTTAAAAAAAATTGTCACATAAGTTAAACGGTGGCGCGAGTTGTGAGTCCAACTTTGGTCAGATAACGGGGTAAACAAGAAGTAGGTACGTAACGGACTTTTTATCACTTTATGTTTGGAAACGACGCGAGATAAGACACAAATAAAGTTACACTCAACAAGTGCCGGGTAATTACCGATCGTCCTTCTCATTTCCCTATTTTTGTTATCGTTTAACCTAAATTAGTTTTCTTGTACTATTTCCAATTCTTTTTAAACTATTATAGGTTTACACTTGACTGTAACTTGACCATCTTGTTTGATGTAAAGCGACGCGACCATGCTGCTTACCTAGAAGAAACTGATTCACTCTCGATTAGAAGTCGCCAAGATTTTAACCATCTGGAAAACCCCACTCAGGCAACGCATTCCACAACCTAGATGTTTTTATTACAAAAGTATTAACTTTTATTTTATATATAAGTACACATAAGTGGTTTTAAAGCATTTCTGGAGAAGTACCTCGATTACTAGGGTTGGCATACGTCCGGGTTTCCCCGGATTTGCCCTAGTTTAGAGAGCTTCCGGGAAGCGTCCGGACGAACCAAGATTGTTATAATGTCCGGATTTTGGGCTCTAAATTCAAGAGTCTAGTCCTGGTTGCCAAACTTTGGGAGATGGCAACCCTACTTATGATCACACCTCAGTGTTGCCATTCTGCAGTCAGTCAGACTTCCTAGCACTATGTTTGAGTAACTCTTTCACATTCTGTATCCAGACGTGCGCGGGTGTCACAATAAAGAACTGTAGATTGTAAATGGTACTTCCGGCGATCAAAAGCGATTGTCGGAGCAATATAGCTTAATCAATGTCGTTAGCGAGTGTGAAACTTTTTCTTTCACTTTGTGACGCATTCCGGTCATTTATGAGAACAAAGAAGATATGTAGTAGATGGATAGATTAACTCCTTGTTGAACTAAATTTAAAAATAACAAAACAAAAGTTACTTTATATGAAACAAAATAAAGTAGCTTTTGGCGAATTCTATGATAGACCGCGCCTTCTGCTTTAGTTCAGAGTTGGGTAGGTAGTAAGTGCAGCAGCAATGACTCTACTTTTGTGATAAGAACGTCTAAGGTGTAGAGTGCTTTGCCTGAGTGCGTTTTTCCCGATGGTTATCTCTTCTTGATCTAGATCTTGGTGTCTTCAAATCGAGAGTGAATCGGTTTCTTCTAAGTAATCACACTCCATCGTAGATCGCATCGTCGCTTAACATCAGGCGAGATGGCAGTCATGTGTAAACCTATAAAAGTTACAAATAATACTCCTTACAAGTAACGTACCGAATTAAGTTGTTATATTCTCAGTAATTACTTCACCAGTTATGTATTTTGAGATTGAGAATGAATAATACAAATAACATTATGTATTCTGCAATGCGATAATGAGAAATCCAATTAGATGATTTCTGTGTTTAATGTTTACGTCAAAATCAAATTGCGTCAAGTCGGAAACGAAGTAACCACAGCTTTTTAACAGCATACAACTTATACATCCTAGTTACACTGGAAAATATGATATAACAATTGAGACGATCTTCTTAGCATTCCATGGATTCACCGTGCGGGTGCCGGGTCCATCGTGTGGCAGAGAGAGAAAACTCGAGTAGTTCCCGAGACTTGTGACTCAGGCGTAGGTTTAAGGGCCCCTTTCTGACGTACATCAACACTCACCTTCACCACTGTTTTTCTCTCCTGCCCATCCAAATCTGATATGAGCCTACTAGTGCAGCTTTAGATACTCGTTCTAGTATAGAACTTACTGCACTTCTGGATAAGCCAAGGTCTTTCAGTAGGTTATAGAGATTTTTGCTGGTATACCTCTCGCTCCCACTTCTACAGCATACAAACTAACTACATAGCCGTTTTTGTTAATTCGTTTAGGAGGTCGTAATACTTATTTTGTTTCATCGCGTGGTCTTTAGGTATATTAGTTTCCACGGTACGGTAAGTTCTACAAGGACTATGCGTTTCGCAGCTCTAGAAAAAGGAAAATGTCCGGTCTGGATGACGAAACACCCACATCCTCTGGGATTTTGTAGTGCTTTTCATACGTGTCCATTAAAATAGTCCAATCAGGTGCTGTACCCAGGATTGAGTAAGGCTTGTTCCTGGAGTTTGAAGTTGAGCCTGCTTTTACAAAGTTGATTTGTCTTTTGTTTGTCGTCAATCCCTTTGGGCTCTAGCCACTGAAAGGCTCATGGCTTCACGTATGATTTCAAGTACACTGTCATGACGCCGTGAATAATGACCCCATTAAGGAGCACCTTGCATCCCACCAATATGTGCCTTGCTGTACATATCGCCTCTCTACAAGTATAGCAACATTTTTCAGAGGCTTTTCCCCACCTTACCAAGTTACTCTGGTCAGGAGGGTCATTTGGAATGCATTTAGATAAAATTTTAATAAGGCAGGGGACCAGTCATAGATCAAGGTGCGCCACTTTAGAGCTAATGGGATACAGAACTCACCTATGGTTAACCACTCACTTTGCATTTCTAAATTCATAGCGTGCACTTTGTAACCGTTATTTTCGTCTTGTTGTAGAAAGGTTTTTACCATGTCTCGGTCTTCCCCTTTTCCTTCTCGCACCCAACCCAGCAGTATTTACTTGTGCACCTGCCATAAATTGTTTATGGAATTGAAGTCTAGATTCCAGGTCTGAAGCAGTTTTGTCTTTTGGGAGAGATGTAATTAAGTCGTCTTGCGACTTTCCCAAAACATGCGTTTTTGTAACTCTTAGGTGTTTGTAAAGTTCAGACGGTTTCTTTAGTTTCAGCCCAAAACTATTGTGATCCCTAAAAAGAGTAGAGGGATCAGCCGGATGTGTCAATCCTCAATCAATCAAAAATATTCTGATAAATATTTATTCGATGAATTACATAAAACGTCGCCGGATGATACGGATCAGTGTAACTCCAATTGCTCAGTAACTATTCGGTAATTGGTTCTCGGGTGGCAAAATTTCCGCATTTTCATAACATTTTTGACATTTGGCAATAATTACCGAACTCGTGATCGATTTCCTAGTGACTGTGGAACGAACTGTGACATCAGGTTTGTGGGGCACACGGCCTATTGTGTGGTACACGTATTGTGTAGCATTGTGCAACGTAATTGCAGTAGACAGTGCGTGATTGGAGGCGGTGCATGGGTGTCGTGACGAATTAGTGTTGATTTCACTTTGAAGTGACGGAGGATGTCTTCGATTAATTAGAACTTTTACAAATACGCCTGGGATACATTGTATATATACCTTGTCTACAACAACGAAGGCAAAACAGCGGTAAAGAATATAGAGGCCATTGCAGGATGCATAAAACGGATGGCAGAAACAGTTCTCTATTCCAAAATAATAAAAATGCTATATTACAAATAATCTGCCCAATATAGGGATGACCTTTGCCAATACAGGGCAGGGTCCTAGTGGAACTCTTATACGAGGTCAAAAGTTCGCCAGAACATACCTTCCTACAAAATTTGATCTTTTGAATTACTGATGTCACCATTGTAATATAACTTATAACGAGCAAACGTGTTGCTAACCACCAGGCGTATGTCTTACTCGTCGGGCACTACATTATGAAGAAAACAAAACGAAGTATCCTTGAACGCTTCACTCATTAAAGTTGCTATTATTCTACACTCGAAAGTACGCGAGAAGCAAATCCGAAGGTCGCAATTAAAATTTCATAACAAAACAGTGTCACGCTAGTCTCGATAACAATCAACAGCTGAAAGTAAAACACTAAACATACTACGATGTAGTTTACAATGTCATAAGCAAACTGTACATTGGCAAAAATAGCCTTTATTTTAAATGATCTAAGGCCTCCATTAGCCTCTACTGCCTACCGAATTTTGAGCTACCGCAGAAGGCACAGGGCCAATCTCAGAGTGCAATTTCATCGTACTCAATTAGTACGACTAATACGACGACTAGCGCAAGGGCACCTCAGACAGTACAGCCTCGGGTTGGACCGCCGTCGGTAGGAGCAGAAATAGCCTTCGTATTCCTACAGCCGAGACTCCAAACTGGCGTTTTTGGTCTAACGCTTAGAAGAATTTTGGACGCATAAGGAAAAGCAAAAACTGCTCATGTACTTAAATCCTACTAATATTGTAAATGCAATAGTTCGGAAATTATATTCTTGTTGCTCAATCGCGTCGGAACGCCTGTTCCAAATTTCAGTCCTATCCAAAGAGTATTAGAACATAGACTTCAACAGCACATAGGCTACTTTTATCAAGGAAAATAACGGAAACGAGAATTGCTCAGATAAAATTGCGAGGCGTTGTTCTTAATAAAACTTAAGATGCTATACTTTCTGTCGCACAATTAAACGTTGTACCAAAATCTCCATCCAACAGAGTGACTCACTATCTTCCGAGTTAGTCAAATTTCCCGCACAGTGCACTACTGACCTATGAGTCAGTAATCTCGGTGGATGCGAGGTCATCCACCTGGCAGGGCTGTCACTTTCCACTGAATCCGACCTCCTTTTAACTTGTACTAACTACAGTTTAAGCTGTGGCATGACAATGACCGTACCACTGACGATTGATGAACTAATTAACTGTGGCCCAAGTATGAATTCACAAGCATAGCAGCCAATTCTATGTTCATTTTGCTGGGATTCTCTCACAAAGACAGAGTCGAGACCTTAATACACCACACTAGGAAAGCGCAGGTGCAATGTTTTTTTACTCATAGTAGGTTAGAGCTGGACTTTCATCTGGACTAATGTTAAGCGACAAAGTAGCTACGATTGAGCGCTCTTACCTACAAGAAACCGATTCAGTTTCGATTTGAAGACACCCAGAGTATGATCATAAGGGAATTCCCACTCAGGCAACGCTTTCGAAATACTTAAGGTGGAGTCAGACCTTTGCATTCCAGACTTTGGTATGAAATCGCTTTTCACTGTTATCTTTAGCGGAATATGTTGAAATATTCGAAACTTTTAACGTTGCAATTACAGGGGTACCTACATTCATTCATTAATCACAATAAAAAGGTTGCGTATGCCGATGATGATGGCCTACCAGTGTTTTACCCAAATTCAGTCTAGGCATTTCATTTACTTTCTCGCTAAATAATTGTACTTGGGCTATGTCTTCATCCCAGTTAGATATTGATACAAATGCTGTGAAAAATTGATGCGGTCAATTATTCGCTTCCATTTAATTGAGTGTTTAAAATGTGTGAAAAATTTACAGAAAGCTAAACTGGTTGTAATTGTCGTAACGGAGTCACGCACCTCGTGACCACGAGTATGTTTTATGGTTTTGACGAAACACAGTGATTTGCTAACTCGGATTTGGGCCAATGACATTTAAATCAAAACTTTGGTACAAAACTTGTTCATTTAACGACCTAAAAGTGGGTCTTAACCTGACCTGTGAGTTTTAACCGAAAGCTATCAAACGGGTGATGAAGGGTCCTTTTTAGACGCTGGGTTACGCGTAACGCGGAGGCATTACGCTAATCCGAATGGGACATATTTGAATTCATAATAATTCATCATCTTCTTCGTGCCCTTTGTCCACTAGATTAAACATGATATCGGCTGTGGAATTAACGCAACTAGTTTTTTCCAATAGTTACAATTTTAGTGTCTTCAAATTGAGAGTGAATCGGTTTATTCCATACAAAATGTTTTTTACACAATAAAAGGTAGCCTTTAATGTGTATAAAATACAAGTACATTTTTTTTTCAACCCTATTTA